>JANAVB010028398.1:15005406-15191145 GCA_029216955.1 Iris pallida
TTAAGATAATAACGAACTACAAGCTAATTTTTTACAGAAAACAGAATCTGGCATAAAGCTTAAGGATTGCATGTTTTGTTTTTCCAGATTGCATATTTTGTCTTCGATGATTCTTGTTTTTCTTTCCCCACAAACACACTTTTTCTAGGTACGAAAAGTGTCTCATGGAATGGTTGTTTCAATGTTTTGACCCTCTAGTAAAGAAAAAAATAGTATTCCAAAATGCTCTTGGACTTTACTGGGCACCCTTCTTAGTATGAATGGACTTGATTATCACCTTAATGAATAACAATTAACACTTGCGCAAGGTTTTAATCTCTCATGAAAAATCCAAAAAAATGCACAAACTTACTGGAAGAAAAAGATTAAAGGAACACACTAAAAACATGTGAATCTTAATCTCACTAAAAACAAAGTAATATAATGAAGTTGTCTTCAAGAAGATTATGGAAATGATATAAATATATAGTCCTTAACCTCTCCACATGAAAATTTTGGAGTTTTAGTGTTGTGGTAGGTATTTTTAAAATTGTATCAGAACAATTTTGCTATTGTTGATGCTCTTCTGATGAAGAATGAAGAGAATAAGGAGAAACAACTCTCTTCGAGAGAAGAAAAATCTAAAAAAAAAAAAACCTTCTTCAACTAGTTTAGCAGCACTTATATAGGAGATCATCTAAAATTCCACAATACTAATGAAATTTAGAAGTTTCTAACATCTCTTAAAAGAGTATAAGGGTTATAAACATAATGAGATTGAGAAGTTTCTAACATGACCGTTTAAGAGTTTATAATCGATGAAATTGAGAACTTTGTAAGTGTGTATTGGCACGAGGTCATGAATCTCATCTATGATTGTCTGCTAATCCTCTTTATCCCTAATTAACAATAGTTTATCCCTAATTAAGTCTAGTCTATGCTTACCAGAGATCACAAGTTATGTAAAAGTCCTCATTATGATAATGACTCTTCCTGATCCAAGTAATGGTGTAATCCACTAGATAGAGAAACTTCTAGGAAAGATGATGAAAGACCAAGCAAAGATTGACTGATTGATTGGAGAGCTGGCATTGATAATACTAAGAATTTGAACTAGACAAAAATATTTTATACTATTATTTTCTTAGAGCTGAGATTTCAACACAATTCTTAATTAAGTAGTAGTTTGTGTGGGGCTCCCCTTTCTTGCCTGCTACTCAATAACAATCTAATTAACACTTATCCAAATTTTATATTGGAGTAAACAAATGAAATGTCAAACCTACTAGAGACAACTATCAGCTGTATTGATCTCCAATTACCATACTCCAAACTCAAAAGTACTAATGATGGATGTTATTATTGGCATATCCCTGTTTGTAGTGGTCTTTGATTCGAGTCTGTGTCATGTCGTGTC
The DNA here is from genome assembly GCA_029216955.1 of Iris pallida. Lineage (NCBI taxonomy): Eukaryota > Viridiplantae > Streptophyta > Magnoliopsida > Asparagales > Iridaceae > Iris > Iris pallida. Next base: position 15,006,803 of record JANAVB010028398.1, read on the forward strand.
GTATTCTCTTAATCGGTCTTGTGTAGTGTAACAGTTTAATTGCAGAACTGACATGAGAGTGGTCATGTATAGTCTAGGCCTAACCATTTTGAAGTTTTAAATTAAATATAACAAGATAAATTACATCTATGATTGTCTGCTAATCCTGTTGAAAACAATTGCATATCCAACTTCTGCCTTCATTAATTAAACATAAAAAGGAGACTCTTCTCTAAGTCTTCTATGTCCTTCATTAATTAAAATGGTGACTCTTCTCTAGGTCTTCTATGTCCTTCATTAATTAAACATAAACTATGTAATATAATCTACTAGAGGCCAAAAACATGCATCCTGTGTATTTTTTTTTTTTTATATACTTCAAACTTTTATTTTAATGTAATCATATTGATTATGAAATAAAGTCTGCTACATATAAAAATAGGCATATTTCCGGGACCAAAGGCATAGTTAATCATATTCATAATCCATAGGCCTTTAGTTAATATTACAAAGAGCTCTTACATTTTGCAAAGAAATAAAATAGGAATGGTGAGGTGATAATGTTCATGTGGTTCTATATAATAAAATGAATATATATGACACTCTTCTGTTTGAAACTTTGAAAAATGTGAGACAAAGTGCCACATGCATGACTTTGGAAAGGTTCTCTTCTCTTCTCCCCCCCAACAAAAAAATGATACTCTGACATATTCAAACTTACACATGTTTGGTAAATACATGATTCTATGAAAAAGAAGAGAGGAGGAGAGCTCCTCCCCAAAAACATTTTCTACAAGGAAAAGTTCCCTTCACTGAGAAACTCTGAGTCCATTCAAACCTGCATGCAAGTTTCGTGACTCTAGCTCTACTGATCATCATGGTAACAGTTCATGTAGACTTCATTGCCATGGACCAATATTCTCTCATGACATTCATTAATATAGAAACCAAGACCAGTGCTACTTCTCTCATGAAATCAACAATACTAACACCAATATTAATTAACAGTAGTTAGAAAGAAGTCAGGCTAGCTAGCTATAGCTATAGCTATAGCAACACTAAATTAATTCTCTTTACATGCATGCACGCACCATCCTAATTAATATTCAAGGTTCGTGAGTCCACCCAGCAACTCATGATGAGTAAGTGACGTTGTTGTGGCTTGAGCATTGGACGTTCCATGGGACGTTGATGGAGAGTAGATTGGCGCAAACTCGCCGAACCCGCCGAGCAGCTCGCCGAACGACCCGATGCCGAGCTCGGAGAGGAACGCGTCACCGGCGGACGTCGACGCGGAGGAAGGCATTGAGAACGGAGGGAGCTCCGGGAGGAGCCGGTACGAATGGTAATTGTTGTATTCTTCGGCGAACCCGAAGCCCGAGTCGAGAGGCGGCGGCGCGGCTAGATGATCGGCGGGAGTGTGGGCCGGCTCCGTCTTGACTCTCGGGGCGGCGGCAGGCGCAGGAGCCGGCGCCGGAGCGGAAGAAGTGAAGCTGTTCTTGGAGGTTCCGAGGAGTTTCTTCTTGAGCTTGGTGTTCCAGTAGTTCTTGACATCATTGTCAGTTCTTCCAGGGAGGTTGGAGGCTATGACAGACCACCTAATTAATTCATTAATTAATTAAAATTAAAAACACCAACAACCAAAATAATTAAGCAATGGAATATTCAATAATAAAGCCACGTTTGGTAGACTGATGCAATGTAATTGTAATCGCAATATAATCAAATAAAAAATAGTAATAAGTTTCACAAGTTTTGAGCATATATATAATATTTTGTCCATGGTTTTTAATCGAGGATGTGACCGCAGCATAAAATCGAAAATAATATTTTGTCTGCGATTTGTAACCGCGAACGTGACCATCGGCTGACGTGAGCATATCTAATATGTAATAGAGAGACCTGCTTCCAATGTTGTTGTAGAGAGTGCAGATGATGTTATCTTCTTCTTCGGTGAAGCAGCCGTGCTTTATGTCTGGCCTCAGATAGTTGAGCCACCGGAGGCGGCAGCTCTTCCCGCAGCGCCTCAGTCCTACAAAACGTACAATTTAAGTATAGAGACTATAATTAGAGATGTAACATACACTAAAGTCGATGTTGTGTCCGTGTCGCCGTGTCCGTATCATGTTGTAATATATATACCAGCTTTTTGAGGCATGGCTATCCAGTTGCTGACAGTGCCATGGTGCTTCTCCACATAGGTCCTCAGGGCTGCATCCTCCTCAGGAGACCAGGGGCCTCTCTTCACATTGGCCTTGTCACAACAAGGAACTCTCCCCATCACAAGAACTGACACATGCAATACCAATATTGGAGAACAATGGCAAGGAGGAGGAAGAAGAAGAGAGAAGACTGGAACTATGACTTGAAATGGTGTTTGTGGTTTTGGTGGCCTGGCCCTGAGATTATAAAGAGGAAGGGTTGTACAGTTTTTTTTGGCTTTTCAGTAGAAAGGAAAGGCTTGACCAAGTACTACTCAGCACAAGGGAGTATTGTACTCAGAAAGACACAAAAAAAGATCCTTCTCGTCTGCCAGACAAGTAAAAGTTAACCATCTGCCAGTTTATTAATTCGAAAAATATATTTTGCCCGGGCGGCCGGCGGTCACGTCCGCGATTACAAACCACGGACAACGTAGCAGTTCTGTTTATTTAATTCTGAGATGTTAAATATTATTCTGCGTGCAATTCTATTGCTATTGATCTGCTTCGACATGTGTTGTCAGAACCGAACCGGACCGACCTTTCGACCGGGTTTGTCAAAAAAATTGGCCCGTCTGACGTGAACCAGGTTTTTTGAAGAACCACCATTTTTTTTTTCTTCTAGAACCGGATAACATGTGAACCGGCCGAAACGGTTCACAATTGAACCGACCAATTTTATTTTTTTTATTTTTTTTAACAAAAATATTTATGGTGTGAGATTTGGACCATTTAGTTATTGGTTTGGTTGTGAGAGATTTTATAGTTGTAAAATTAAACCAAACCAAACATACTAAGAACCAAACCAAGAAGTAAATATGGATATATTAACTATTTGAACCAAATCGAACCAAATCTATTTGAACTCCGGTTGAATCCCGTCAGACCTATACCAAAAAGATTGGTTCAATCACCGGTTCGATTTTTAAAACATTGGCTCGTAGCAAAATTCAAATTGGTGTTTGAATATAATATTTTGTATTATGTTACAAGAAGATGGCCTAACTAATTTGACTATGAGGCCTCCCTAGTTCCTACCTGTTTTAGTTTTTAAATGATAAGTAGAAATCTTTTTGCAATTCTAGTATGAAAATCTCAAGTTTTAATTGATGCATTGGGTCTCAACAGGAGAATACATATCCATAGTAAACCAAAAGTAAATCCGCAACGTTACCATCAAAAAAGCGGAACCTATTAAAAATTACATGTGTAGATAGTTCTTTCTTTTCCTCTCTTTTTTCGAATAAGGCCTTCGCAGAAAAAACCACTATAATTGAAATAATCTATCCAGAGAATGCACTATGTCTTTATCTGTTGACAACTAGAACCATCTTTGTCATAAGAAACTAAAAATGCAAATAAATCTTGCTAAATCACAACAATTTAGTTTTTTAAGGAAAATATGTGCTTAAAGCTACTATTATCTTCCTCTTTCTTCTTCTTCTTCTTCTTCTTCTTCTTCTTGTAAGTACTATTATTTTCTTGGTAGCTATTGTTAGACTTTTGATTCATGAATGAAGTTTGCTGTGAAAATAGTCTTACATATCCATTAGAGAGAAGACTGTCAATGTCTTTATATGGGAGAAAGAAAAAAAAAGACTAATCGAGTACTTAATTTGCTTAATTAATAACAAGTGGGGTAGCTAAATCACAAAACCCCCAATTATTGAAACTGGGAATTGTCAATTGAGTTCAGATCACCAATCAAAGTTGTCCTTGCCCAGACAAATTAGCTGGACTTGGCCCCAGAGTTCAATGGACTGGATATATTCATTCAGACCCAAACTCATCAATAACAACAATAGCAGTAGCAATAGCAACGGAATGGCACATGGAAGTAAACTTTGATTACAATCTTTCAACACTTCATATTCATTTGTTTTATTTAGTTTATGTAGAGATGTTAATTAATAGGAACAACACACAAACAACTTGAGTCGATAGACAGAGTCGGGAACATAGACGGAGACCAACAAATTGGACACGGACACAAGCTAGGTTGATAATTGAAGAGCCCATATGATCATCGTGGGTTGCAGCAACTTCATATATATATATCATTCACCATCTCAGCTTTTCTGGGAAGTACTGCAAGCAAACACAAACACAAACACAAAAGAGTATATATATGATATCAGTGACAAGTAGTGCTGCGTGCGAGCGAGCGTGCGTGCGAGCGTGCGATGCGTGAGAGATCGAAAGATCTGTGAATTACCTTCTTGATGAGGGAGAGATAGTAGGGCTTCACCTCTTCTATGTTGACCCTAACCTTACTCTTGCTGTAAAGATCATACTTGCTGTTTATAACAAATGAACAAACAAACATATATTTTTAATTAATACTAGCTAGCTAGTTAGCATAATCTTGTAATAAAAACTTCGGTTCTGGAACGGAGATTTTTTTTTTTTTTTTGAATAAAATGAACGACTCGTAATGGATGTCGACTCAATCCGAAGAAAATTATGCGAAAGCTCTACAGAAATATATACTTGAAGGTGTGGAGCCACTTGAGCATCTCCTTGTCCTCGTCATTCATGAGATAGGTGTACGCTCCAGACTTGTGCAAGGCGTAGAAAGAGTGGAACCTGATAATGAAGTGTGCTGCAGGAGGCAGGCTACTCTTGTTCTCCTTCATCACCTGCATCGATCGGTACGACCGTTCATTACACACATGCACATCGTGCATGCGACACGACACGACACAGATTAACATGACACATTACGAACCAGGTACATGTACTCGTCGTGACCCCAAGACATTGTCACCTTGTCCAGTCCGCAGTTCTCAGTATAGACGCCCAACCTCGTTTTGAACCTCTCGTTGTTGAAATCGGGGTTCTCCTTGAAATACTGCACCCATCATCAAATTTACACAGTACATATATACATGTGTGTTAACTTGTTATATAGATTAATATGCATTCATATAATTATATTGCAACAAATTGCTGCTATAAATTGCTCTTGATGATCAGTACTACTTCACCTGATAGTGAACTATGGACTCATCAAAAGCACATCCCAATGGAAATGTATCACCTGCACACACACACACAAAAAAAAAAAATCAATAAAGACAAATCAAGCAAATGTAAAGTCTCGGAAAAGTTATTATTTTTTTCATTTGATTATATTACGATTGCGATTACAGTATACCAAACGAGTATTTTGATAATCAGTACTTACCTACGACACACCACTGCGGCTCTCCACCGAAAGATGGGTGCAACAGAACTTTGCCCAGATCTGTCAAGTGACACAATATCAGCGACATGTTTAGTAGTTAGCAAGAGACAAGGGCGGAACCAGAAACTCGAACTGGGGTGGGCTGGAATAGGTTAGGGTGGGCTAGGTATAGACTGACTCGCATAAAAATATCAAAAAAAAATATATATATACATTTAAAAAAAAATTTATTGGGGGTCCCATCCCAGCACTCTCTTCAGGTCCGCCCTTGGCAAGAGAGAGACGAATTAGGGGTGCATTGACATTGATCTAGGACCGTCCGGAGGTTTCGATTGTTCTAGCCGGAGCTAATTTTAGTTGTCTTTGACCCTTATTGTGGGCCGCCCCGAGGGATCACCTGCAACATCGACTTGTCCAAACATGAAGTCTTGTCGGATTTACCCGTGGGCCAGCCCTGCATTGGTCGTACACGTAATATATGATGTGTACGTATATATACCATGGATGAGAGCAGTGAGGTGAAGCCAGTCCTCGTTGGGGTGGTCCCTCCTGATGGCCTCGGCGGTCTGGAGGAGGTGCTCGATCTGGGGCTCGTCGAGGTCGGGATCGCTCTCGTCGACAAACTCGTTGAGGAGCTCGCAGCATTCCCATATGCTCATCACTGCCCTGTTAAATTTGCTGTACTCTTCCTTCTTCTTAGTAGCCTTCCCAAATTAATTTAACAATACATCGCGCAAATGATGTTAGCGAAAGCCAGGAACCAATGATGAGGGATGCCGAAACTCATGAAAAATGTTAGAATTCAAAAAATTAATTAGTTTAAGTTTGATTAATGAATATTTTCAAAAGTCCTACAACTGATAAAGAATTGATAACTTGTTTCGTAGTTTCTTAAAATTATAGCGTAACATTCAGGAGAGTCTCATCACGAACCTTAAACCAAAATCTCGCTATTTTAGTGAACCATCTCTTTATGCTTCAATGCAACAAAAAGAGGTCTACTTGACAAAGGTATTTTTCTCGATTTTGAAGGATTTTTGAGCCGGTTGTTTATGAATTTTTTTTTAAAATGGTAATTGGTCGGCTCAAAAAACTCTTAAAATCAGTGCAATATAATTTGAGTGTCTTTATAAACACCACAAATCGAACTATTTTGAGGGTTTCTATTTTTTTTTTTCCATTTATATCCTTATCAAAAAATAAAACTACAACTACTGAAATCTTACCATATTTTTCTTTCTCATCTTTGTTTCTTTTGAGGTCCCATATGAGGCTACTTCCTCCAAGATGTGAGTTTTCGTTCTATTTGATATGGTAGTGAATGATTGTTATAAATTTTTGCGATCCATTTGATGATGTGGTAGTGAATGCTTTGCTCTCAATATTTATGATTCACTACTACTTGTCAAACTATTTTATCCTTGCAAGCTATATGAGTGTATAGCTATTGTTAGAGAGGGCAACGATATAATATTTCGTTGATAGAACTTTTGTTTATATATGGACATATAAGTAATTTTATTGATTTCAAAACCATTCTTTAATAAATTACAAGTATGGGTTATATTGATTTAAAAGTCGTACTTAAAACTGCCAAAACACGGGCCTTACCGTTTGTAACCGGACTCTAAAAATACTCGTAACCGATACCCTAACAGATCCTAAAGAATCTAAAATGTTTTTCGTTTGTGCATATATAACAAAATTTCAAATTGGGCACTAGATCATTTTTTTCTGATTAATTAGACAATATATGGTAAAAAAACAACATTAAGGCATAAATTAATTAAAGCATACAAATCTTACGAAATCAAAGGTTTGGTGAATATGATTGATACGGTAGAACTCCTCCACGCTCTTTCTTCTTGCGCTTTCTTTCTCATAATCCCTGTTCCCCACAAAAATTAACAAAATATTTAATTTTTCCATTAATTATTGTCAAAAAAAAACCTACTAACCAACATTATCCAGTGCAACATTATTAAATTAAATTTGATTTTATAATTTTTTTTTAAAAAAAATGTTGAAAATAAAGAGGAATAAATTCAATGAATATGTACGATGACCATACATTTTTTTCCTTCCAAAAATACATTATCATTACTGCAATGCTGATTGTTTGTTTAGTATGTACATAAATTTCATTCAATTATTATACATCAAAATTTTGATTGTCCTAAAATAGCAAGGACTAAAAAAAAATATTAACATTTTTGAACACAAAAAAAGGTAAATGTTAAATGCACAACAACAATTACTAGAGGCGAAACATATTTTTGACAGGACAATTATGTGTCTATCTAGGACTGTCAAAAATTTAGCAAAAAAATAATAATGTCAAAAATTGATAGTACTATCCATATCCAGCCAAAATTTTAACGGTCCTAAAATAGTAAGGATTACAATAAAAAATTGGCAGTATATGTATATGATTGTCAAATGTGTGTTGTCCCTGATAATTTTTTTATAGTGCTTCTAACATTTGCCTAGAAAAAACTAAATAACAATTCAATAAAAAAAAATATATAGATCATTATACTCCTATTATTTCACAGCAAAAAAAAAAAGAGAGGGATGACCTAAAAGAATGGCCAAATGCGTTGTTGTCTGGAACACTGAATCCTCCATCGAGTTCCAAAGACTTGCCACCATTAACATCTTCGCGAACTTCGTTATTGTTCTCCCCAATAGTCGGCTCTGTAACCCAACATTTCCACCATCCAAATTAAATTAATTATGATAATTACACCTTTAATTATATTCACAAAAAAAGGGAAAACATGAAAATTTTCATAATTAAAATGATATAATTAAGCAAATTAATACAATTACGATACCCGGCATTGTGACCGTCATGGTGACCAGAACCAACTTGTGGAGGGAGCAAGAAGAAAACTGAGAAAGTAAATAAATAGAAAATAAAAAACTTATTGAGTGATTGATGAATTCTTCTTGGGAGGAGGAAGAAGGAAAAAAAAAAGCGGATTTATATAGAGGAATTTGACCAAAAATAGCCATCGGGATCCCGCTTTATTTACGAAGCTGCCACTCCACGCACTCGCTTTGGCATTTTTCCTTGCCAGATCCAGCCTGTCCTTATCCGCATTTCGGTCCGGAGAACGAGGGCGTTTAAGGAAGACCAAGATCGGGGATTCGTGGGGGCGACAACGTGCTGACGTGGATCCTTGTTGGATTTGGACGTTAGCGGGTTAAGAGGGGTCGGACGGATCCGAACCCGATTTTTGGAAGGTTTCTCGTTGCTCCACCGCTGGCCAAAATTTCGAGGTCATCCTCAAAATGTGGTGGGAGGCTAGGAAGGGTGGCATGGCATGGTAGCCCCCTTCTTTCTGGAGTAGACATGATAACGGGTCGGATCCAAATTGGGTCGGAAAGAGTCCATAATGTGTGTAAAGATATTTTGCATCAAAAGTTTGGCAGGGTCCGGGCCTAGTATTTGGAAACATTTATCATAATCTGGCCCATCGGGCTTTGCAGTTGAAATGGGGTTTTTTTAATCAGTCCAATTACGTGCAATACTTGGTCCATGTTAAATAAAATTGTTACATGTAGTCAAAAACTTATTATTTTAGAACGAAAATATACATATATATGCACATCAAATTAATACTTAATCTTAATGAGATATACTATTAATCCCTTGAATGGGAAGGTAGACATAGGGGTGAGCAACGGTTCCGTTCGGTTCAAACCGAACCGTATATATGAAAACCGAAATAACCGTAAATCGTATTTTTCAAAACCGAAAACCGAATTGTTTTTATAAAAATCGATATTCGATTCGGTTTTCGGTCGGTTCGCTTTCATGGGCCAATGTGCTGGACCTTCAATTTTTTTTTAGCAAAATGAGCCTATTTAAATAACAAACTTTTTTAAAATAAATATGACATTATTGTAATTATAAATTATTATATTACATAGTGTGAAAAATATTAGTATATATAGGTTGAGGATAGAGAGAGAGTGCTTAAAGAAGTACCGACAGACAATAGAAAAAGAGAGTGCTGTCAGTTAGGGGTTAGAGGTACCAACAGATAATAGAAAAAAATAGTGCGGTCAGTTAGGGGTTACAAAACGTAAGTATATGTAGATCGAGAGTAGTTTGATAAATTATTAAATTTAAATCGATTTGTCACGCCCCAGTACCGAAATACGGGGACGGACTAGGCCAGCTACTCCATATGAGGTACGTAACGTCATACGGCGATCGTGGATGTCGAGAGACTAGGGGGTACATGCTACAATCAAGTCTCCTATGGTCCTACAGAGTTCTATGTCTCAATCAATCAAATCACATCAGCAAATAAATGAACATTAAAGATAAAGCAGTAAGGCGTCCCCGACGCTTCATCAAAATAGTCATGAGAGACTAGCTTTATAATTTAGCTATCTCGGAGAGTCAGGAGTACAAAATTATACACAGCTGCAGTCTGTTTATTTACAATTCTGTACTGACACAAAATATCAAGTAGTCCGGCTAACAGGTGCCGGTGGCTAAACGCCGCAAAAGTATAAGCATGAGTGGTGGAGAAGAAACCCACTCGAGTCCCCGAACCGCCATGCTCCTAGTATGCACCATGGATGTCAGGGAGGAAGATCGTGTCCTCTGGCTCTGCTACGAGATCTGGCCAAACAAAACCAGCGGGGTCAGCCCCGAATAGCAAGTACCGCCAAAGGGGCACAAGAGTTAAGATTAAAAACCCAACTAATAGAATGACTGATAATAGTAATACTTATGCTACTATTATAGAGTAGCGCAACATCCTCGAACCCATATGGCACCCTTACAACCAAACAAGGACAAAAGGTGCCGCATGGAGTCGGGACGTGTCGTACTCTATAACTTTCACATAAGTTAAAAAGGTATAAACCATAAAATCTCCTGATCGTGACTTCGGTCGATAGCCTATCGCAGCACAATAACCAACCCAACAATCAAACAAGAACATGGGTTGGATCATGTACCATGATAGACCATGTTCCTCAGTCATTCACAGAAGTAGCACTTCACAACCAGAATAAGTCTTCCGTTCATAACTTCGGTCCACAGCCTGTCATAGTACGATAACCAACCCAACAATCAAACAAGAACATGGGTTGGATCACGTACCACAACAGTCCGCTTCCCTCGGTTATTCGCGGAAGGTAATAGGATACAAGCAAGTCGTTTTCACGGCCAATCAAGTCTACGAGTTTCTAGTGGGACGAGGTTATCCTCGCGTCATGTTATATTAGAAAAATCCTCAGATCGTATCTTTCCAGCAAGGCTAGCCAACCCAGGGGTTCGCGTAGACAGGTGTCATGGAGCACAGGTCCCTCGTGAGGCCACCTTGCCAAGACATGTAATATATAGCAGGAATTAATCGGATACAGTCATCCACTCGTTGCGGATGACACAGTATCCGTGGAGACCAGCCGGCGCGCCAAGACAATATCTCAGGACGACTGGTGTAACACGATCTCGGGACTCTGCCCTCCCCATGCATCTAGTATATTCAGTTGCCTAGTTTAACCCTAGGTGAAATCTTGGACTCTCATGCTGTGGCCTGCATGATTACCCTCCTAAAGTCGTACTTTAGTACGAGTACCCCAAAGAGGATCCATGTCAATCAGTATGTCAACATGTGCTACCCTCCTTAGTGTAATGCATCATTACAAATACGCCACATGGAGTTACGAGTCATTTGTCGAGCATGAACAAGAACTGGGACATTCAGGTACATATATCAGGTAGGAACACTTGTTCTCCGGGGTCACATCAGTGCTCATATCATGCTCGAGACAAAAGGCGTAAGGATATAAAATGGGCATATAATATCTAATAAAATATCAAAAGCATACGCACAACAAGACAGCGTGGGTGAAAAGTCACGCAAGCTTACACAAAGGCAGCGTGCGTAAAAAGTCACGCAGGCTCAAGGAGAGAGCTGCGTGAAAAGTCACGCAGGCTCAAGGAAAAGAGCAGCGTGAAAAGTCACGCAAACTCAAGGGAGAGTGCTGCGTGAAAAGTCACGCAGACTCAAGGGAAGAGCTGTGTGAAAAGTCACGCAGGCTCACGGGAAAGAGCAGCGTGAAAAGTCACGCAAGCTCAAGGGAGAGTGCTGCGTGAAAAGTCACGCAGACTCAAGGGAAGAGCTGTGTGAAAAGTCACGCAGACTCAAGGGAAGTGCTGTGTGAAAAGTCACGCAGGCTCAAGGAAAAGAGCAACGTGAAAAGTCACGCACGCTACAGGGAGAGTGCTGCGTGAAAAGTCACGCAGACTCAAGGGAAGAGCTGTGTGAAAAGTCACGCAGACTCAAGGGAAGAGCTGTGTGAAAAGTCACGCAGGCTCAAGGGAAAGAGCAGCGTGAAAAGTCATGCACGCTACAGGGAGCAGCGTAGGTGAAAAGTCACGCACGCTCAAGGAGACAGCGTAGGTGAAAAGTCACGCACGCTACGGGAGACACGCTTCCAACAGGAAGCGTACCTAAGTCTGCGTACGCAGCGCTAAAGAGCGCGCGTAGCTCAGTGTGCGTGAGCTAAGAAGCTCTGCACACTGCTCACTGTCTTCTCCAAACAGCAAGAACACCATGGCAGAACCCAAAACTTCAAAACAACATAACTTGGTCATCCGAACTCCAAATCCGAATTTCAAAGTTCCAACTTGGGTGAAATGGAATTCTCTTCCACATGGAAGCATCAAAACCCACAAAACTTCAACGAAAATAGATCAAAACTAAGGAAATCCGAAAATGATTTAAAACTTAGATCTACAAAAATTAAAGCTTCAAAATAAAAATTTCCAAGTTCTAAACTAGTATAGATTGAGGAGAAGAACATGTTTTGGCAAATAGTTTTGTAAGAATCATTAACAAAATTATGGATCCTTCTCTTAAGCAAGTTGGTACTTGCCTTGGTTGGTGGAGGAAGTAAATGAGAAGAAGTAAATGAGAGGAGAGAGAAGGAGATGAGTTATTATATAGAATCTTGAACCCATGGGTTCATGATGAACCAAAGGGTTCATGATGAACCATGGGTGAACCAAGAATAGGTTACCCAAATGAGCCAAAACTGTAGGCCCAAATGCAGAAAATAAATTAGGAAATAATATTTTGTCGAATATTTTTGGGAAATGCATGAAGAAATACTGCATAATAAATATCGTATAAATACAAGGTAAATACAAATTATTAATTTCACATATTAAAATACGTATTCCAGGATCGGGGAGTGACACGATTTTTGGTTCGGTTCGGATACTCAGATCAAGAACCGAAAATTGAGCTGTTATTTCAAATTTTCATATTTCCAAACTGGAAACCGAGGCGTTATTTCAAAATTTCAAATTTCTAAACCGAAAACCGAATAAAACAAACCGTTTGTCATATTTCGGTTTGGTTTGGTTTTCGGTTTTCAACCGTTATATGCTCACCTCTAGATAGCCACACGCTATTTCACGTACAAATTATATTATAACATAATAATAATACTAAAGTAATATAGCTATTAGGTCTAAATAAGTGGATATTATAGAGCAAATTATTGAAAGAATCTAAATTCAGAGAAGATAAAGTTTGGAGTATACATGATGCACAGATGTATATATGGTTTTCTTATAAACATTTTTTATTTTCTTCTTTACTTGTTCACGATTGTGTATCATATTTTTCACCTAACCAAATATAGTCCGGTGAATTCAAATTAACTACTGCTTGCATTTCATACTATTTTGAAGAAACAGACAATAGTCTTTTTACTTGAAAAATATTAAAGTTCTAATTTTTAACTACTCGGGATGAACAAATAATGACTTCCTTATTATTTTTTTCCCCTATAAGTAGTTATCTAATTCTGTATATTAAATTTAATGAATAATTATAATTAATAATCATAGATAAGGACTAAAAAAAAATTTCATGAAAACATCACCTATTTTTATCATATAGTAGTATTGATATCAGTTAGAATAAAAAACTTTAAAAGAAGTTAGAATAATAACTTACAATATGGATGTTACATCTCTTTAGTTTTTGGGGGAGAAAAAAGAAGAAGAAGAGATCAAATACTTGTAATTTAACTTTTGTTAATGGTACAGGATTTGTTATATATAGATATAAATATAGATATAGACAAGAGCACGTGAAAGTATCTCGAGGTTAAGGAACTGGTTATGCATAATTGTTGTAATTGTTGTTTAAATAATTAAGTGTCTCGATAGCAGATGCATTATGCAAGTTGGGATTGTAGGTGAGAGGTTTAACACTCACCCATGCGTGAATATTATTAGGATAGAGACTCTTTTTATTCTAATTATACATGTTAAGCAAATAATTATGAATGGCTGGCCCAAGTTCTATGCCATCAATTATCTAGGCTAGCTCCACTATCACATTCACATCAATGATGAGCTATTGAGTTAGGTGACAATCAAACAACCTTCACTTTGGCCTCGTTTGGTTCGCGGAATGGAAGGGAAAGGAAATCAATTCCTTGTCATTTTCTTTCCTTTGAAAATTTTTATTTTTTATTGATTTTTCTTTCCGATGTTTGGAAATGCCAAGGAATGTGGAAAGGAAAGTGATTACTTCAATGTGGGAAAGTGATTTCTTGCTTGGATAGATGGAATCACTTTCCCCTCTAATTTTCCTTCCATTGGGAATTACTTTCCTTTCCTCCTCAATTCCTTTGGCACCCAAACATAGGAAAGTAATCACTTTCCTTTCCCAACCCGGAGATTTCGCGAACCAAACGAGGCCTAAAATTTCGGAAGTGCTATGTCACCGCGTGGGCTTGGACTGGAGTTCCGGTCCGCAGGCTACGTGTCGCCTCCTGATTGGTCGGAGGGCTGGTGGGCCCAGAAGTTAGCAGGAGGGAGGTCAATCGGGAGGCTACACGTGGCCTGCGGGCCAGGACTGCAGTCCAAGTCCGCGGACAACGTAACATTTTCGTTAAATTTTTATGGCCCCTTGCCATATATTCTTATTTATTTTTCGATTTTTTTTCTCTTTAAAATACTAGGCTTCGTCATAGAAAAAGTATCATTCTCACAACTTATAAACATGCTTAAAATTAACTAAAAATAAAATATGTAAACTATACACATCCCTACTATATAGTTACTAACTACTAATAATTATACACTTTCATCTATAATAAATGTTGTTCACCATCTTAAAAAATTGGAATATTTTGTAAAACCTCCCCTAAATAATGGGCTAATTTGCGAAATACCCCCTAAAGATCTCGAATTGGTAAAACCTCCTTTCCGTCAAGACGGTGTTTAATTTTGGGTGACGTGGCTATCCGTGTGTGGCTTTTCCCAGTCAGACGAAAATACCCCTGCGTACATGGCTTTTCCCCCTCTCTCTCTCCTCTCTCTCTCTAACGGTCATCTTCTTCCTCTCTTACTTTTTCTCTAACCTATTTATACCGATCATCTTCCTCATCTTTCACTTGATCCTCTTCCAGCGTACAACTTGTCTACCAAAGATCAGGTTCCTACAAGCATGGGGGTGTTTCTTCATCTCTAGAGAAGGAGGCAATTTCTGCCATTAAAGGAGGAAACACAAATTATTCTAATTACAGTAAGGAGGAAACACAAATTATTCTATTTACAGTAAGGAGAAAACACAAATTAAGCAGCAAGCGAAAAAGACAACCAAAGTCAGCCCAGCCAAGCTCAAAGCTGTTGGACATTTTTTATTTTGAAACTTAAACTCTCACACACATTCTTCTTCTTGTTGTTGTCGAACACGGCACTACTTTCCTCGTCCACCAGCGACACCGACTCCCTCTCCGCCTTCCGCGCCCTCGTCGACGCCCACGGCAACCTGGCCTCCAACTGGACCGGCCCCGACGCCTGCTCCTCGCGCTGGGTCGGCGTGGGCTGCTCCGGCGGGGCTCCATCGCGAGCGTGTCGAACGTGGCCGGGTGCTCGAAGGGGACGTGGCTCCAGGAGGAAGAAGGGGAAGGGGGATGGAGGAAGGGTAATTTGGAAATTTCATAAAATTTGGAAAACAGAGTTGTGGCCACGTATGCAACAATTGCCACGTCACCCAAAATTAAACACCGTCTTGACGGAAAGGAGGTTTTACCAATTCGAGATCTTTAGGGGATATTTCGCAAATTAGTCCATTATTTAGGGGAGGTTTTACAAAATATTCCTAAAAAATTATTTAAAAATATTTATACTATTTGAACCAACGTTCTTCAAATTATAATAATTTAAGAAAATTTAACTTAAAAATATTGTGTACTATTTCAACCAATGTTTTAAAAATCGGACCGGGCCGGTTCAACCGGTTCACTCGTGAACCGGTTGTTTTTCCGGTCCGGTTCAGTGTTGACCTAGTATTTTTTAAAAATTAGTATTTTTGTAAAAAAATTAATATCCATAAAGAATTAATTTGGACTACTTAGATTAATCCAGTGATTGAACCAACTGGTTGAACCAATTTGTCCCGATCCAATGCCTTGGCCGGGTCAAGCACCAGTGCGGTTTTTAAAACATTGATTTCAACGTGAATTTGTTCTACATTTAGAAAGTAAAAAAAAAGCACCAAAAAAACTTAATAAAGTAAAAAAAAAAAAACTTATAACGCACGTGACTTCTAAGTATATTTTAATATTAGAAGTCCAGGTCATTGTTGCTGCAAAATATTATTCATTTCTTACTTTCATAACAATTTAGTACATAATGACATTATTAGTTGCATATTTAATACATGACGTCATATTTTGAATTAAATAGTTCATATTTGCCTAGAGGCGCCCAAAACTTCACAAAAACAGTCCAACAGTTTTGCACAAAAAGACAATTGTCCAGCTGGAACAGGGGCTTATGCATAAATTATTTCAAGACTCTCTACCAGAAATATAAAATTTTCTCGGTGAAGGGAAAGGGAAAGCATCAGATCTCTCTCCACTTCCCTCTGCTGCTGAGCTCACTTCCCCACTCACTTCCGAGCTCCCTCTCTCTCTCTCTCAACATTTCTACGGCGATGAGGAGCCGCCGCCGATCGCTGCCGACCGCTCTCTTCCTCTCTACGGCTTTGCTCCTGACCTTCCCCTTCTCCTTGGCGCTCACGGCCGGCGAGTTGGAGGCGGCGATCAACGCGACGGAGGCCGCATCGGTGAACGGATCGGCGAAGGACAGCTTCGCCGACATGTTCGATCGCGCGCTAAGTAACGAGTTCCCGGAGAGCGAGCACGAAAACGGAGGTAGTTTTGGCAGATCCGAGCGATCTCTTCTCTTTACTGCACGCGAACCGGCAATGTGATTTGGGAGGACCGAATTATTTAGGGTTTTGGTCTGGGAGCGCGGAGTGCGGGATCTGTGTGTTCTTCTTCTTGCTTCAATTTCGGTTCGATTCCGTGCAAAAATGTACAAGCGTAATTGCTGGCGTTCACTTAGTTAGGTTTATTCTCTTTTTTCTGTAGGCGGATCGGCAATGTGATCTGGGAGGACGAGTTAGGGTTTTATTTTCAGGGGGCGGAGTTTTTGATCTTTTGATTTCTTTGCATAATCTTGTTGTTGGAGTATAAAACCTAGTTGTTGAAAGTGCTTTCATTGAATAATTATTTTTTTCATGTAATGCTATATACTGCACTAATTCATTTGTTTTACTTGGCAGAGACTGATCCGGGCGGTTTCAACAATAGTGTTACTGAGAAGCAGGTGTGGGTTACTAATTTTCCAATTTTTTTTTTTCCAAACGCACATGCTTTTCTTCATTCATATATGTATATGTGATTCTAGTTTGCATCATTGTGACAACTGTTGTTATTAATATCACGGTCGCTTCTAACTGAAATTGCTGCATTTTAATTAGAAGCTAGGGAGATTGATCACTTCAAAAATCACGCCATGCCCATATGGCGTCATGGCGGGAAAATATCGGATTCTATGGGGAAATACATTAGGAAACTCTAAAATTGGTGTTGTGTCCATAGTTTGTTGTGTCGTATTCGTGTCCTTGCAGCATATTAGAAGTCTTCTATATAAGCTTATTATGTCTTTGTCCTAGATCCAGTGCTGGAGTTGTTGATATAGTATTGGCCAAGTTCCTTACACAACAGGTCTAGGTGTGAGATGACTAACATGAAATCTAGATAGTCAGAAGGAGAGTCCATTTGCTATAGGGTAATCCAATCTGGAAATTTGCAGAATGCTTCAAATATGGATCACACTTTCCTCTGAAGGCTTTTTTCCATCGTTGTTAATTCGCTAGTGTGAAAATAGGTTACTGCGAACAATCCTCTCTAGATACAGTGAAATCTAGAATAAAATGAAGTCCAGTGTTAATTGCATTTTACGTTAACGAAATAAACCCACTGAGCAGTCATAAATGATTACAGAAATGAGACTATGTTCGGTTTTCTGCAATAAAACAGAATGCAAAAGTATCTGAATTGCTTTGAAAATGGAAGGGTTTTGTGTGTTCCAATTGAGAATGTAAGATCAAAGAGTCAACATTTCAAATACTTCACTGTCAAAAAACTTTCAAGTGCAATATCGGCAGACTATCAATTGTAATTTTATAAACAAGTTGCAACTCATTCTCTAAGACAATATGGCATTTCTTCCACATTTAGTTTGGAAATGCCTTACAGAGTCGTCTAACTTGTTAAATGTGTACACAAGATCTCACACCAGGTCATAATAAGGGTGACATTAGTCGTTCACATGAACTTACATTCTCTAATGTTCATTTAGAAAGTTAGAAAGTCAAACTGGAAAGCACCTTCATTTCAGATGTTCATTCATGGTACACCATGGATGCTGCTAGAGTACCCATAGGGCAAGGAACACAGTGGATGCTACTACAGTACGCATAGGAAAAATAAAGGAAGTATTGCATTTGGAGGGAAAGACAGGATACAGAGGATAAATAAAGTTAGAAGTGGGAAGGTGATCGTGATTTGAACGCATAGGAAGATTATGTGATAAAGCAACTGTTGACACCCTAACTTTTAGAAGAGAGGTCTGTCCGAGTTTCTTGCACTGGACAATGCATTATCTTTAGAAGGAAGGTGACCGTCGATTGGCTTCTTGCATTGAGTTCCACATAGGTCTCGACCTGGTGGTCTGGAAATGCTGAATGACATTCTTGGTAGAGTTTTACCCATGACACCATGTCATAACATAGGCTTATAGAGATGGATACGCTTAGTTTTCAACTAAGCTTACTTGAGTGAAGTAGGTCCAGTAGGTAATCATTATACGCTAGCATGCATTAGTTGTTAAATATATTTTATACATTTAGGCATAATTTTAAGTATTTCCAGTGTTGTTTTTTAGTAGTTTTGAAATTGAATGAAATAATAGTCACCATTGCCGATTGGTTTACATGCGATAGATATGTTTTCTTCCTTTACATGGTTTTACAACCTTACTATTCTTTTACACCTTGCTGATTGGTTTTTTTCATTCAATTTTTTTTTTTTTGCCGAATTGATCGGAAAAAGGACCCCAATGTCAGTATCGGTCGGTATCGGATTGCGACATGCCAAATCGTATTGGTATCGGCCATATCGGATCGGTATCGGCCGATACTACAAACTATGACTAGGACTAGGTCAATCAAGCACTTATAATCTTTGAACTCACTTTAACTTCGACTCCATTCTGAAACTTAGACAGTCAAGAATTGTGTCATATAAAGGGCCATTTGTTTTGTTGGTTTCTTTTGGTGTAGATAATTTTGTCCTGAAGTCCTTTCTATATGTGTTTTGGTGTGCCAGGCTGTTCTGGAAACTGTAGCTAGAGTTACATCAAAGAAAAATGAAACCAAAGAAGAGAAGTATGTTTTTATATATCTTGTAAAGTATTATCTGTTTTCCTTATCGTAAATAGCTTACATGTAATAGTTAACGAGTTGACCTATCTCTTATTTCAGATCATTTCAGTTTCATGATTTCATTAATAATGAGAATCAGGCCGAGGATATCCCTACATTAATTGATCGAAAGGTACACATTGATCATATTTCTGCTTTTCCTCTTGCCCTAATAAAGATAGTGGGCTTGTATTTTCAGTTTTTATGGCCGTTTTTAAAAGTGAACCTAATGTTATGACTGAAAATTTGTTTTCAGGATAATGTTTTCATCATATCGAATCCCAAGTCAAAATATCCTATACTACAGTTAGACCTGAGGTATGCCTACTGAGCTTTTACTTTTTCCCTCCTCGCTCCTCCTGATTGATTTCTCTGTCATCATGACACAAAGAAAACCACCTTTGCAAACTTTTTTCTGGGGTGATATCATATGATGCCAGACAAGAATGAACAAATTCAATGAAACAAGTTTCAGATTAGAAATTTGATTTCTGCAAGGGATACAATTTTTTAGCATGGAAGGTAATGTAAATACCAATGTTATTAATGTGTAAGAAGATGAGTACACTGCACTCGTGCTTTTTTACAGGCTTACTACCCAACATCAAAATCAAACTTCTCTAAGGAAAAGGTAAAAAGTAAAAGAAAAACAGAAATAACTCAAACCTGATTCTTGTAAGATAATAACCAAGTTATCCAAATTGTCTTCATGTCAACAAAGTTTCTCTATTTACGAAGAACAATTTTCATTTAATTTTCCTTGGCATCCCACTCTTCTTTCCAGTTTCTTCAGCATGTTTGTCAATAATTTTGATTCATATATCCTGTTCTCAAATTGGACAGTTCATACCTCTTGTGCCAGTCTTATCTCTTCATCCTTTTTTTTAGTTCCACTAGACAATAAATTTACAGGCTGTTGGCATTTTGATACAACACCAAAAACTGTTTCTCCCAAGAATTTGGAGTCTGCCATTAGAATCATTTTCTTCCATTCATCTTTGTTAAGGGCCATTTCCTGTGTAACATTGACTAGAACTCACTGGGTTGGGAAGCATGCAATGTGCCGTTACTTAGGGATTCCCCAACGTGGTACATTTTATGGAGATCTGACAATGTTTTATGCTGGTTGTCGGTTACTAACACAACACTCCTTTACCCAGGTTTGGGACTGGCAGTGAATAAAAAGACATTAAGCACATCACAAGCGAATTTATAGGCTGGAATTCTGATGATTGCAATATAAAGGGCTGATCTTAAGTGTAGAAACAGTAATTATCAGTGGGTTGGAATATCCTTGGTTTATTTGCATGGTTGAAACCCATTCTGAGATTGCATGTAGGCTATGATATGCATTTCTCCTTGTTAATTATCCAGTGTCTATCTGCGGCTGACAGGACACACATGTTCATTTGTCTCCGTACTTGTTAAAGGTATGAGAACTTATCTACATTTATGAATTATGAAATTTTCACAACTTGGAAAGGCATTTTACTGCTATCAGCAAATATCACAAGGTTTCAACTCAAGTTATGCTCTTATTCTCTTGGTTTTCCCATCACGTTTGGTGACATTTAATAGATATTTATATATATTTACTTTATGTTAGAAACTTTCTGCACGTTCCTTGCAAAAATGTTTTTGTGCTACACTCCCTTAGCCAAAAATTCACTGATATTCTCTTTAGTTCTGCACTGATATCTCTAATTGGTGGGATCTCCTATATTTTCTCGTATTCACTTAAGTATGTGATCCTGATCTTTTACGGATTGATCTTCACCTTCCTGTCATTGCCAGAAAAACTTATCTGCTTTTGTCCTTTTATTCCTGACACCCAGATAAAGTTATAAGTTATGGGCCTTTTAGGCTGAGGAAAATTCGTCATTCTCGATGGTGGTCTCAAGCCCTAGTTGAATTTTCTCTTCTTCAAATTTACACATGTAATAGATTCAAAAAAAGGTTGGAATATTGGGTTTTGACGTTCAAATTGAACAAGACCTGATTTTTATTTCTATCTTGTCATATCTTGCTTTGGATGCATGTTTTTCAAAATTCTCATTTAGGAATCCGCCATAAGTCTTAAATAGCATTCATTTACTCATCACGTTTCATCATTGCAGCAAGATTATTAGAAAATAATGAAATGAATAACGCTTATGAAGAACTTTCCTAATTGATCCATGACAACTGCAAAGTATTTTGTGTTAGACATGACCATTTATCAGCAGTCCTTTCCCAATTATTTGGTTTCTCTTTTTCTGGTTTTCTATTAGCACAATTTTCATAATCATCTGTTCAAAGAGATGAGTGTGGCACATTCCTCATCTGCACGCCCAGCTCAAATCATTTGTTCAAAGAGATGAGTGTGGCACATTCATCACCTGCACACCCAGCTCCCCTGATCCTCTCTATGGAACCATGTTCTCTATCTTTGCTGTTTTCACTTTTTCTTAGCATTTTTCTCAAGTTCATTGTGATTTTATTCACTTTCCTTGATTTTAATTGAATATCTTTTTTTTCTTATTTTTTTGTATTTAATGTAGGTTGATATCTGATCTTGTGGTGGTTATCGTATCTGCTACTTGTGGTGGCATTGCCTTTGCTTGTGCTGGACAACCGGTTTGTATTCACTACTTGTCTAACCAGTACATGTAATGAGTCTAATGACATCTAGTTGAGGAAATAAAGTAACAAAATGCCATGGGCATTTATAATTTCATTTTAAATGTCTAAGGTTTTATGAATATGTTCCTAGCCTTGTTTTTTGTCATTCAGATGCTTGTGTATTGAACCCAAATTTGGTGCAGGTGATTACTGGATATTTGCTTGCAGGTTCTCTCATTGGACCTGGAGGTTTAAACTTTGTCAGTGAAATGGTGCAAGTAAGGTGCTATTACTTTTTTCGGAACTGCAGCTTAGTTTGTACATTATCATGTTTGATTAGTAATTTTTACGCAAGGTTGGTCATTTACTTTGTAAGTATCTTGATTTAGGCAACATGACTCTGTTGCATAACTTGCATCAGTGTTCTAAATTTCGGCCTAGGCGGCCGCCTAGACGCTAGGCAGCCACCGGCTGCACCGAAAACCTCCTAGGCGGCGGTCCTAGGCGGGCTTAGGCGGCGCCTAGGAGGACCTATTCGGCCTGTTCGGCCGAATTGAGAATTCAAAAAAAATTCTAAAAAAATAATTTCAATTTTATTTTCAATTTTTCACATTTGAACTTTAAAAAAATAAAAATAAAAAAATACCCTCACCTGGATCCATTGCTGCTGCTGCCGTTGTTGTTGTTGCTGCTGCTGCTACCGGTGGTGCTGCTGTCGCTGCCGCCGCCGCTGCTGCAGTTGCTGCTGCTGTGGAGAAGAGAGGAGAGAGAGGAGAGGCGAGAGATGGAGGGGAGAGGATGGAGACTCTCTCTCCTCTCCCCCCTTTTAATTTAGGTTTTGGTTTTAATATTAAAAAAAACTGAAAAAATTGAAACCTAGGTAGGATTCGAACACTTAACACTTTCACCCATAAACTTAAGCTAAGCCCACTAGCCACAACTGCCCATAAGATTTGGTGTTAGAATCTTATATATATATATATATATATATATATATATATATATATATGCAAATGACCTCTAGCCTAGTGGTTAAGAGAGATGCATGCGGCCCGAGTGGTCAGGAGTTCGAATCCCAGTGGGAGCGATTCCAGAAATAATTTACCTGGTTCCAAAAAAAAAAAAATATATATATATATATATATATAAACGTGATCAGTTCGGCGCCTAGGCGGCTCTCCGGCGCACCGATTCCGCCTATCGAAATCTATAACATTGACTTGCATTGAACTTTTTCCTGACAATACATTTGGACAAGGGCAATGTCTATAGGGTCCTAAGTTCCTTGGAGTGCTTATGTTAAGAACTCTCTTTCAGTAATTGTAGGATTCAGTCTGCGGCCATGTTCAGTTTCATCAAATATTAAGCAAATTATCCACATAGGTGAATGCTGAAAACATAACATGACATATTAGCCTATCAAAGATATGCAAGCTATTTGATATTAGGGTACTTGGTTAACAATTAGGTTTCAAATCCACGTCAATTTAGTTTACTTGTCCCTCTTCGTAGAGATCCTCTAGTTGCATAATAGAGGTTGGTCATTTTATAATGTGAAGCTAGTGGAATAGGTCAACTATTTTTGTTTTTCATCTAATTCAAGTAGTTTCCCCTGAAAATTGTGTTTGCACTACAATTAGGTTTCAAATACACGTCATTTTAATCATTTATGCTAGTTTACACTGCACATTTCATTGTGTGCTTAGTTTGTGACCTTATCATTAATCAGTTTAGCTGTTGATTAATCAGATTATGCAGCGCACAACCAAAATTTCAAAATTAAATAAAAACAATAAAAAAGAGCAAGGGAAAAAAACTATAAGATAAATAAATGTCAAAAGCAACGGCAACATATAAACAACAAGATTCAGCACATTATAAAGCAGCAGCACCAACGTATGAATTAGTTAGTATGTCAACATTTAAAGAGCAGTAAAATAAATTAAGACAAGAAGTTTGGGACAAACTATAATTCACACTTTACAAAGTTCAAAGCAGCAACATAGTTTCGAGTTGTTGCCATGTTGAATTTATTTCAACCCAACCCAGCAACAGCAGAAACACGGCAGCAAGAACAAAGTAAATTCAGTAACTAAAAGAAAATCTCCTTACTCTCTCCCCCAAAGACAAATCGGAATCATTTCAATTTTAGTAGAAGAAACCCTTCATTGGCTACTCGGAAAAAAGTAATCAGCTTTTTCACTTTTCAGTTCGTTTTTTATAGAAGCTTGTGCTTCAACGCTTATTGGTAGCTAATTGAACAGCTTCATCCTGTTTTTGGTGAAGCTTATTTATCTTAACAAACGGAGTCATACTTAGAGTAAGTGATGGAGAACACAAGCGAACCTTCAAAGTAGGAAAAGACATCAAGATTCTAGTTTAGCTCTGGATGTTGAATCAAGAACTAGCTTCCTGGGTAGGGATGTAGAGTAAAGGTATGTTGTGGCTGTTATGGAAGGGTTTGGTATTGAGTTTGATGGTTGTTTATTGAGCTGGAAAAACGCTTATGGGATAAGATTTTGAGGGCATGAAGATGACATTTAGAGATGGGTTCTGCGACGGAGGAAGGCAACAGAACCACCACAAGCATAAGCAAGTGAGTACACTACCTAGGACATCCCCCATTCATCAATACATGCTTATGTGAGCACACATGAATGCGCTGCTAGACACACATAGGGGACTTTCTAGCTCAGTAAATAACCTTAGTATGGGTTATGATGGGCTTGCTAATAATGGAGCCCAAATTAAGCTTGCACTTCAAAAATTGAATAAAGGATACATTACGAGCACATAGCTTATTCAGATTTATAGCCTCCTCCTATAACTACATCAACATTTCTCAGTGCCTATTGTTGCAAAATATATTGGATGTACAGATCTAGGAGGTGATTAATTTTTTTTGGGATATTTAGCAAATGTCCCCATTCAAAACATTGAAACTAGCATATACCTCCCATTTTTTTTTTTAAAACTAGTAAATGCCCCCATTCCTTTGTATGGAACAAATAACATTTTAAGATCCCCCACTATTTAATCAAAATTTTGGCTGATTTACAAAGGAATGGGGACATTTGTTAGTTTTTTTTTAAATTCGGGGGTATATGCTATTTTCTATATTTTGAATGGGGACATTTGCTAAAATATCCCTAATTTTTATATATGTAAAGGTATAGAAGTCATATTTGGAAGTTATAATCTCCGTTGTAATACCTATGCATCTCCTTGAGCTAATGTTTCTGGAACTTTTCCTTGTAGGTCGAAACAGTCGCTCAGTTTGGTGTAATATTTCTTCTTTTTGCACTGGGCCTGGAGTTCTCTACAGCAAAGGTTGATTTTTATCATTATTGATACAAATTAAAATTGTTTGACAAGCATATGGTTTACAATTGGACCAAATAGATGTTGACTGAACTTTTTAATATTGGATTCCCAGCTTCGGGTTGTTCGGGCTGTTGCTGTTCTTGGAGGGCTACTACAGATATTTTTATTTATGTGCTTATGTGGCCTAACTGCATCGGTAGGTTATTTTTTTCTTCGTCTCATGTAGTTCTGGATAATACAAAAGACATGGCCCTTAACGGAGCTGAATGCAATAAAAAGGCTTTAAACACCTGACCACAACAATTGTGGGATAAATGCTTTGTTGTTGTTGATAATTTTAGTTTTGGCTATGTCGTTATGTCTATTTGAGAAAAGAACATCAAATATGATTATAGATCCCAAGTTGTATTTATGATCTATCTCTCTCTCTACCCCCATCCCTATATATATATATTTTTTTTTTGAAAGGGGTAATTCTATTAACTAAGCCGCTTACACAATAACCCGTTAGGACCATCCACGGCGGAGATGACCCTAACACAAGCACTACAATCATCACCCTGAAGGGCGCATACCTCATACAACACACTACCGAAGGGCACAAACTTGGCCCAAAGATCTACTCATGACTTGCAAGCCAAAGATCTACTCACGACTTGTAAGCCCATTCCACTGTTGTACTTGGCCCACACTGGCTTGCACCGCTGCTCCACCCGTCCCACAATGGCCCGTTACCTACTCCGCTTCACCCTTGCGCTAGCCCTAAGGCTTGCTCCATGGCCCACCGGCCCGGCTTTGGTCCAAGGCTTGCTCCATCGCTGCGTGCTCCTAGCCCACATTGGCCCGCACCACAACCAATTTAATTTTCTGGAAAATTAAATGGCTTTCTTCCTGGTTAGAACTCATAACCTACGGAGAGGATGCCGCCCACCTTAGTCACTTGAGTTGAGGTGATTGGCTATATATATATATATATATATATATATATATATATATATATATTTGAAATCAGGTAAATTGTTTCTGGAATCGCTCCCACTGGGATTCGAACTCCTGACCACTCGGGCCGCATGCATCTCTCTTAACCACTAGGCTAGAGGTCATTTGCATATATATATATATATATATATATATATATATATATATATATATATATATATATATATATATATATATATTTGAAGAAGTGGTAATTAATTGTCCGTTGTATATGCTCGGGACTTCCTTACAACTCTCTCAAACTTGGCCCCGAAGGGCCCACTCAGACAACCTGGCCCCAATGGCCCACAATTTGGTCTCAGAAGGACCCACAACTTGGCTCGTAGGCCTGCACCACTGCTGCTCGGAGGTTCGCACCATCGCCCCAGAGGGTCCGCACCACCCGGCTTGGAGGCCACTGCTCTAATTAAATGGAAGGAATTATGTCCCATCCCCCCAAGAACCCGGGCCATTGTTGAGAATCAGCCACTTGAGCTCTCTCTCTCTCTCTCTCTCTCTCTTTATCCTCTTTCTCTCTTTCTCTCTCTCTCTATATATATAGAGAGAGAGAGAAAGAGAGAAAGAGGTAATTGTATTACAGACTCAGACTCGGCCCGAATGCCACACTCCCAGTCCGAAGGCCCGCACCTGTATCGCATCCGCACCGCACCCGCAATCGGCCTGCACGTTGCCCTCATATTAAATGTGCTTCCCCCTTTGCTCGAACCTGCAACCTTAGTGGGGGGGGGGGGGGGGGGAATATGCCTCACTTTTACTTGAGCTAGAGGTCCTTAGCATATATATATATATATATATATATATATATATATATATATATATATATATATATATATAGACAGTCCATAGCAAACCAGAACTAAATGATACATTTTTAAGCAAGAAGATTGTGCTCCACCATATATAATGTGATATTAAATGTTTTAATGCATATGTTTGTCTCTTTGTTCATGAACAATACTGTTAACCAGGAAACTTACATGTTCATCTGTTTGACTGCCTATCATATATTGCTGCTTTAAATATGGTTTCTCATCTTTTCAACAAGATATAGAAGTTGATCATGTCTTCACTTTAGTTTAACCTGAGACATCCATTGGGATGCTTATGAGTTATGACTTGCGACTTATGTAGTGTTTTACATTTTTTAACATGATTTTGTGTACTTGGTTGACAAGTAAAGAAGACCACTTTTTAATCTGTTTTGTTTTTTGGAGGGATTCTCATTTGTCCTTTCTTGCAGCACAAAAAATTTAAGCATGAAACTTCCAATTGGTCATGTATTCAGATTAGCTAATGTCCATTGGTGTGAGAGTTTGTGATATAGTATTTCTCTAATTATTGTGGTAATGTTTCTGATATTGGTGTGCATTCTCTTTTTGCAGTTTTGTGGTGGTAAACCGTCAGAAGGGGTATTTGTTGGTGCTTTTTTGTCAATGTCTTCAACAGCTGTGGTACCTGTCTAAAATTTCACTAGGATTTTTTGTATATAGGATTATGTTATCATTCAGATTACATCATTTTTGCTTGAAAAGTTATTCTTGAAACAGTTCTGCGTTGTCAATTGCACATTTACATCAATGCATAAGTTAATAATGTTGTGGAATGATATATATATATATATGCTCAGGTGGTTTCCATTTACTAACGTCTAATGGCTATCTTCATGAACACAATAACCAATATGAGAGAAGCTTTTGTATATATGATTAAGTTATCATTCAGATTACATCATTTTTGCTTGAAAAGTTGTTCTTGAAACATTTCTGCGTTGTCAGTTGCACATTTACATCAATGCATAAGTTAATAACGTTGTGGAGTGATATATATGCTCAGGTGGTTTCCATTTACTAACGTCTAATGGTTATCTTCATGGCCACAATAACCAATATGAGAGAAGAGACTGAACTATTAAAATGTTATAAATGCATAAAGGGTGCAAAATTGTTCCATATGATTCAGCTAAAAACCTTAGTTATATTGAGTCATTGACAACCAGGAAATGGTGTTATCTGCCATGACGTCTCAAGGCATTTACACCCTAAGCCTCATTTATATATTCAGCTAAACACATGTTATGCTCTTAAAACTTTGACATAATGGTTTTGGCTGCACTTCTCCTTGAGATGGAAAATTTGATCTGTGTATGACATTGTAAAAACTCAGAAACTATCTATATTTTACCCTAAACAATACATTTCATATTAAATCCTTCCACTTCTAATACCACACATCTCTACACTTCAACCTGCTCATCAATTCATGTAATTGGATTTATTTTAGTTGGTCAGCACAACATCTCAGTGATGTATATAGAATATACATTATTTTAGAAATAATGAAGCACAAGACACTGCATTTTTATGAAGCACAAGACACTGCATTTTTCTGCCATTGACGTAAGTCTTTCTTGCATGTCTTCACCTAGGTTTTGAAGTTTCTGATGGAAAGAAACAATATCAATGCTCTTCATGGCCAAGTTACAGTAGGCATTCTTATTCTCCAGGTAATAAGATTCTCCTTCCTTTTATGTTATTATTCTGGTTGAGATATAAAATTTTCAGGTCAGTTGATTAATATTCTGACTGATGTTGGCTGACCACAGGATTGTGCTGTTGGTTTGCTGTTTGCATTGCTTCCAGTTCTTGGTGGCACTTCTGGTGTTCTACAAGGAGTAATTTCGATGACCAAGTCGTAAGTGATTGCTGATGTAAACAAAGTTGTTCTCCTGGTTGACTCTTGTGATTGTTACATATTGCTTATGTTGAATATTTCTGATCATTGTCAAGTTAGAATGTGCAATATGGTACAATTTGATTACTGCAAACCATTTCCATGACATGTTTCCTGGATATTGAAATGAATCATCAGTCTTTGTATATTAGTAGATTAGATCCATTTATAAGATTGTTTAAACATTTACTTCATTGCTCATAGCCATATGATCACCGTGATCACACTCTTAGCAATTTGTAACTATTAGCCACTTGGCCAACCACACCATAGAGACGATCTATGTTTTACTGTTAAAGAACTGTAGATAATAGTTGAAACCATCTTTAATTATGTTCTTCCCAATTTTCTCTTCATGAAGGGATAGTTCCTTCAGTGTAAGAGGCAGAACTATGTTTTGTCTAATACTTGTATGGAGTTAGTGGATTGGTGAAGAGATTGGCAATTTGTCCCTTTGTTCGAGTAAATGGAATGCAAACTTGGTTGTCCATGAGTTTGCAACTTCACCTGACTACCCAGAGAACTTCTCCACTTGAATTGTTCTATACCAACAAATCTTACAAGCTGTAACATCTCCCTACAAGCACCATAACTCCACCAACATCTCGTATGTAGGACAGTCGTGGTTTTGGCACATGGTAAGAACATCTTGTATTTCAAATATACCCTTAGATACGAAAACTGAATCCTCGTTGACACTCTTGGGTTACCCCAGTTCTATCCTAGCCTCTTCAGTTATCCTTTCAACTTTCCATATTCTTGAATCCTTTTGGATTTTTATTTGATAATTGGAGATTACACCACCGGAGTATTATATTTGACAAGTGTCCCCAACTAACTCCAAATATAATAAGAACTTTCCCGTTTCTTAACTCAGTTCTATCCTAGCCTCTTCAGTTATCCTTTCAACTTTCCATATTCTTGAATCCTTTTGGATTTTTATTTGATAATTGGAGATTACACCGCCGGAGTATTATATTTGACAAGTGTCCCCAACTAACTCCAAATATAATAAGAACTTTTCCGTTTCTTAACTCACATAATTTTCCCTTTATTTTAAAAAATGTATATCTTAATCTGGGGATTATATATCTTATAACCAAGGTTCACAATATCGGTATCATAATTGGTATCAGACCATTCCTATGAGTATCGGTATCAGCGATATCGGTAGTATCGGCGGTTTCGGATCGGAGGATCGGATTTTTTGGTATCAGAAAACAAATAATTATTAATAAATTATTAACATTTTAAAAAATGTATTTTATATACATTTAGGCTTAACTTTAAGTATTTCCAATGATATTTCTTAGTAGTTTTGAAATTAAACGAAATAGTAGTCAACCTTACCAATTCGATTACGTGCAATAGATAAATTTTCTTCTTTTGCATACTTTCACAACCTTATTATGCTTTAAACCCTTGTTGATTTGTCTTTTTCGTTCAATTTTCTTAGCCGAATTGACCGGAAAAGAGACCTCCAATGTCCATATCGGCCAGTATCGGGTATCGGTCAGTATCGGACCGGGACATACCAAACCGTATCGGCCGATACTGCAAACTATGCTTATAATAGTATGTCCTAAATATGGGGAAATACAAAAATTCAAATACTTCCTGACTTATCTATAACAGAAAGTCTACACGTTAATATCTTACAAAATATTAACATTCAAATATTTCCTGACTTACCTATAATAGAAAGTCTATACTTTAATATTTAACAAAATATTAGCGTTCTATATTATCTCATGATATACCAATTTTCTTTATCAAGTCATTTTGATAATCTTCAGTTCTCTGTTCTTGTTGTCTTAAGCTACAAATTGATGTTATTAGTAAAATGTTCAACATAGTTTAGAGTATTGGTTGCACGAGCTTGAACTGTATGGCCAGAAAGTTAGGTCTACCTAGCCACCAATTGACATTCTACTTTTTTTGTCAGGGTTTTCTCTTCCAAATAGTTAGCTTGGCTATAAAATTGGTACCAGCACAAAAGGTTGATGTCAAATTGATAGCCGATCATAAATCTTTCCGAATTCTTTTGTGGAGCCCCAAGCTTCATAGCCATTATGACGGTGAAGGCTTGGATGGTCATAAGGTTTATGGTAGATAATCATTGGAGATAGGAAATGATGTTAACTAGTTTCATCTTGTATATTAAGGCCTCTTCTTTGACCAACTCATGGGATACATCGAGCAAAGAAGATCTATGTCCTTGAAGTGTGTACCAGTTTTCTCTGTCTCAACAAATTTGAGCTCTTCAACTACTTTAATCTTTTCAATTTGTAGTTTACATCTACAAGCTAAGACTGCCTACCGTTGACATTCGTCTTCTCAAAGTTTTTAGCTAGTAAATTTGAACCAAATGTCAATTTTGATAGTTGTGCTAATGGACCCATTTTTCTGTCAGTTTGGTCACGCTATGCTCTTTCCTGGCTATCCTGTCAATACTATCCCGAACATGTGTGCCTTGGTTCCTTAAGCTGATGATAAGTCTTTCTTCCCAGGTATGTTCTCTCATCTGCTAGTAAATCGAAGGCCCACAATATTTTAAAAGTTATTTGGCAATATCAATTATTCTTACCATTAATCTATAACTTGATCTGACCATTGAGTCCATTGCAGACAAATGAACTTTACCAATTGGCATCGGTTGCATTCTGCCTACTTGTTGCTTGGGTTTGTTTCTAATCACTTCCAGTAGTTCACTTTTGTAAAATTTACCTGTTTACAGGATATTCAATTGTATCCTAAATTATATGGTGGGTTGAAAGATTTTCTGATTGCATAGTCTCAGTTGGTATCAAGCAATCCTGAATATGAGGCGGCATATGTGAATGAAATTGGATACGAATGTAAACTTGAAAGATTTTGAAATCTTACTACCTAAAGTGAATTAAATTTAAATAAAAGAACTAGATATATCTAACCTTCTTGTCAACTTTGATATCTCCGCACATTCTAAAGCCATACCATCCTTCCTTTCTTATGTTGATTGAATAAATTTTAGTTTGTTAATAAAGATTAGAAAGGAAAAAAGAAGATCATTTGTATCTCCATTTTGGGCACTATACCAATACTCTTATGCAGTGAAGGGGCTTTTTGAATCAAAAGGAAGTGCAATTCTATAGTTGGGGATCTCATTTTACATTATTTCATCATGCTACTGCAATATTAAGGTTTGCTACCCTCTTAAGCTGCTCTAAAATAATGACCAAAAAGGAAGAACCTACATGTTCAAGTGTCGATGACCAATATATGTAAATCATGGATGTACAGGACTAAATAACACTACATATGAATGAATAATGTACAGGAGGAAGTACCAGTTTTCTTATGTAGGTTAGAGAGTATGGCGGCATTAGATAAATTTTCCTAGTGGGCCATGTAGATTTTGTTACATGTGACACTAGGCCATGCATAGTTTTGATTGTATTAACGGAACTTATACTTAACCATTATACATGTCAACGACTTTTTCCAACCAAACTTTATAACTTCATCTTCACTGAAAAAGGAGTACCTAGCTGTCCTAAGTCGTTATGAAGTTGAAAGTCCATTATCAATTGAATGAACACAATTCTAATTGGCACCGGTGATATTTGAACTTGACACGGGGACATGCAAATAGGTTGGAGAAATGTTTTGATTGGAGCCTATGTTGCATGGATACTCCCCCCGGAGGAGTATTTCAGTGCTAGGATCGGATCCCATATCCATATCTAACACATATCCTTCATGATACTTCCCTCCACTCATGTCGAATGTCACTCGCCCATGTCTAGTTTGAAAGAGACCAAAACATGGTTTAAAGTGATTTGGCATAATGATATCGTGTGAACCATATTTTATATACGAGAAAAGTAACATCTCTTTGTATCAAATCCTTTCTATAACTTTCTAGAATCTAGTTAGTATCCAAAACAAGCATAAATTTTGTTAATATTTAGTTCCAATGTACAAAGTATGTATAAGATATGTTTGTGACACTTCTTTGTATCAAATCATTTCTACAACCTTTTGTTACCTAGTTACTATCCAAACTGTAGAAAATAATAGTTCAGATAATTTTATTGATGGACTACTTCACTACTTATAGGGAGTCTAGCTCCTCTACATATAACATATTCCGATGTGGGACTAAAAGTCCCTTATTGATTCTCAACACTCCCCCTCAAGATGGGCGATAGATATTGATCATCCCCATCTTGTTACATAACTTTGACAGACTTAATGAACTAAGACCCTTAGTCAGACAGTCTGCAACTTGTTCTTCTGAGCGGACATGGTCAATCTTCAGTATCCCTTGTTCCAGCTTCTCCTTGATGAAGAATCGATCAATCTCGATGTGCTTCGTTCTGTCGTGCTGAACTGGATTGTTAGCTATACTTATTGCAGCTTGACTATCGCTCAGAAGACGCAATGGTGCTCCCTTATCCAGCTGCAACTCTGTCAGCAATGCTTTCACCCACAGCAACTCTGACACTCCCAGAGCCATTGTCCTGTATTCTGCTTCAGCTGTCGACCGTGCTACCACTGACTGTTTCTTGCTTCTCCATGAGACCAGATTTCCTCCTACAAAAACACAGTATCCCGTGGTAGACCTTCTGTCGTCTATGCAGCTCGCCCAGTCTGCATCACAGTATCCCTCAACTTCTATGCGTCCATTCTTCTTGAACCATAGTCCATTTCCCGGCGTTCCTTTCAGATACCTCAAGATCTGAAATACTGCGTCCATATGACCCTTTCTTGGATCATGCATGTAGCGACTCACTACACTCACCGCAAATGAGATATCAGGGCGAGTGTGTCCCAGATAAATCAATCTCCCTACAAGTCGTTGATATCTTTCACGATCAACGGGCTCTCCTGCTTCTGCTCCCAACTTGCACTTCTGGTCAATTGGAGTGACCGCTGCTTTGCATCCCAGCATCCCTGTCTCCTTCAGCAGATCTAGTGTGTACTTTCTCTGTGAGAGAACAATTCCTTGTTCGCCTTCACACACCTCGATACCTAGAAAGTACCTCATCGTTCCTAAATCCTTCACTTCAAACTCCTTTGCGAGTTTTGACTTCAGTTTAGTGATCTCGGCTTCATCATCACCTGTGATCACTATATCATCCACATATACAGCAAGTATAGTGATGTGGCCTCTTGCATGCTGGAGGAAGACCGTATGATCTGCATTTGTTTGACGGTATCCCATGCCTGTAACAACCTTTCTGAATCTGTCAAACCAGGCTCGAGGAGATTGCTTGAGCCCGTATAGCGACTTCTTCAGTTTACACACCTTTCCTTGCGACGTCCCTCCGTTTGATGCCGTCGCGTAGCATCCTGGCGGGAGCTCCATGTATACTTCTTCTTGCAGGTCCCCATGAAGAAAGGTATTCTTCACATCCAGCTGGTACAGCTTCCACCCATAATTCGCTGCAATGGAGACCAGAGTTCTCACGGTGCTCATTTTTGCTACTGGGGCAAACGTCTCATCATAGTCTATGCCATATGACTGTGTGAATTCTTTTGCAACCAACCTCGCCTTGTATCGCTCAACCTTTCCTTCTGGCGTCTCTTTCACTGTGTACACCCATTTGCATCCCACAGCTTTCTTCTCTTTGGGTAATGGAACCAGCTCCCATGTCTTATTTTTTTCCAGTGTCCCAAGTTCTTCCATCATTGCAGCTTTCCACCTTGGATCTTTCTTTGCTTCCTGCCAACACTTGGACAACGAAGTAGAGTCTAACGATGCAATGAAGGCTCGATAATTCGAAGAAATGTTAGAATAAGACAAAAAGTTGGCAATGTCATGTTCGTAATCATCAAAACGAGCAGGAGCCTTACCCGCATTGATACGCGAAGATCTCCTTAAGGGAGCAATATGTGGTGGAGAGATCATACCATCCGAGTCAGAGAGATCCGCATCAGAATCCGAGTGATTCAGTGCGGGGGCAACATCTTCAGGAGTTGGGGCAGGAGTAGACGAGGGACTTGGTACAGTAGGCACATGGCACGGCATAGGCACAGTACTGGGCTTCTGTTGTCTCCTTCTGTAGACTTGGAGCTCCTTTTCCCTTGTCTGCTGCTCCCCCTGCGTAACATATGGATCTTCTTCTTCAGTTTCTGTATCTGAGTCACTGTGCTCTCCCCCTTTCGTCCAGTTTTCTACAACCGGACACGGAACCGATCCGACGACCACATTTGGGTGTATTATCTCCCCCTCACATCGAACACCATCTGTGTTAGGTGTGTCACCAAATGCGGAACCTTCATCCGAACCATAGTATGGTTCGAGTTCTCGGAAAGTAACGTCCATGCTGACAAACATCTTCCGCTCGACTGGACTCCAACAGGCATAACCCTTCTGAGTCGCCGTGTAACCGACAAAGACACATTTAACTGCCCGAGGATCCAGTTTGCCAACGCCTGGCCGATTATCCTGGACAAAGCATACACATCCAAAAACTTTTGGTGGAACAGTGTATGTATTGGCTCCAGTAAGCATCTCCAATGGTGTCTTCCAGTCCAATACCTGAGATGGCATTCTGTTGATGAGATAAGAGGCCGTCAATATAGCCTGCCCCCATAAGTGCTTCGGTACATTCATAGCCAGCATCATCGTCCGTGCAACTTCCAGCAAGTGTCTGTTCTTTCGTTCCGCCACACCATTTTGAGCCGGAGTATAAGCACATGAAGTTTGATGAAGTATTCCATGAGTTGAAAAATACTCAGCAATCCGCTTATTCGTATACTCCGTCCCATTGTCGGATCGGAAACACTTAATTTTAGCGCCATATTGTGTTTCCACTCGTCGATGAAAGTCCTGAAAGGCCTCAAGGACGTCACTTTTATTTTTCAGAAGGTAGACCCATGTCACACGGGTATAACAATCAATAAAGGTGACGAACCATCGAAAGCCGTTAATTCCGGTTGTAGGACAAGGGCCCCATACGTCTGAATGTATCATGTCAAAAGCAACTGAACTCCTATTCCCTGTGCTCACATACGAGCTTCTGGTATGTTTTCCCAAAGCACAAGCATGACAAAATAACTTCTCTTTATTAGCCCTTTGATATAAGGACGGATACATTCTACCAATAACCGGAAAAGAGGAATGACCGACACGCTGGTGGTGGAGTAGCAAGTCGGCTTCAACACTGCGACAGGAAGCTTCTGGTGATGCGTCTGCTACCAAGGATGCCAATGCTTTGTCCAGTCCAGTCCTGTCTAAATACCACAGCCCCTTATGCCATGTGCCAGTCCCAAGTCGTCGTCCTGTCCCTTTCTCCTGAAAAGTCACCTGAGGAATGTCAAAGGAAACAGTACAGTTAAGATCAAGTATAATGGCACTAATGGATAGAAGATTGACAGGAAAAGATGGAGCATGAAGAACATTGGTTAGAGTGATGGAAGGGGTGCATGCGACAGTACCTTTACCCATTACAGGGTTGGATGTACCATCAGCGGTCTGAATACTCTCCGGCAATGGTAGGGGAGTATATTCCCGAAACGCATCACGGGACCCCGTGACATGGCGAGATGCCCCAGAGTCCATAATCCATCCTGGCTGATGGATAGATGCAAGAGCACGTGCAGAATCATCGTTGCTGTTTTGGGCAAAGCAAGTGAAATGATCTCCCGAGTTGGAAGATGCCCCAGGACTGTCGGCCGAATCCAGCTTCGTGCCACGCAACTTCTCAAGGAACTCCCGCTCAAGCGGGGTTATTTCAGCCAGGTGATGCTCTCCCCCGTCTTCCGCCAGATTTGCTTTGTGGCCGCCCCGTCGACCAGCATATCCTCCTCTACCACCACGTCGGCCTCCACGACCCCGTCCTCGATCAGTAGACTGACTGCGCAAGGGTTTTGGACAAAATCGGATGTAATGTCCGGAGTCACCACAATTGTGACAAACACCACCCATAGATGGAGGTTGATTGAAGGCAGCAAGGGCAGACTTTTCAACCGCGGCTGGCTCCCCCTGGGAGGAGCCCTTGTTGGGCATCAACTTCAGTCGAGCTTCTTCCTGTGTCATGACAGCGATAGCTTCTTCCAAGGTCGGGAGCGTGGGTTGGGAAAGGAGGATATTCCGTCGCTGCTCAAATACAGGGTGTAGTCCCTTCAGGAATTTCATCATACGCTGCCGGGAAATATAAGCCAGGAACGTCTGAAAGTACTTTGCGAAGGCTGGTTCGACTTGTGCATCTTCCATCCCAAGAGGATCATAATGATCCAGATCAGACCAATACTTCTTCAACAGGGCCGCGTACTCAGAGATGGTACGGTCATCTTGGGCCACCCTATCGAGTTCATCTTGCAGTTGAAAGACTCGCATAGGGTTGCCGGAGCCGGAGTACATATCTTTGAGAGTCTGCCATATATCAGCAGCAGCCTCCATAGCCTCGACATTGCACGACACCTGGTCGGTTAAAGAGACAGTCAACCACCCAGCCACGACGTTGTTGACAATCTCCCACACAGCAAACTCCTTCGTGGAGTGATCGGCTGGCGCCTTGGCCTGGCCAGTGACATAGCCAACCAGGCCACGTCCCTTCAGTGTCCTCATTGCCTGCCGCGACCACTTCAAGTAGTTGGAAGTTCCTTCCAACTTCGTCTCCAGTTTCTCCAGCTTCCCCATTTTGTAAGACGACGGATCCACATCAGTATGGATCACACGTGGGGTTACCTCGGTTAATCTCTTGGATAAGATATCATCAACCAAGGCCTTCATCTCATCGGCCGTCAGTTTGCCACTGATCGAATCCATGGCGTCTGCAACTTTGAACTCAATTCGTCGTCTTCTTCGTCGTCGTCGGAGTCTGCAACTGACCCAACGTCGTCGTCTTCGCCGTCTTCGTCGTCTTCTTCGACGTCAGAGACTTTACTAATGCGCTACCAACTTGGCCAGCACCGGCGCGCGCATGTAAAGTGAACACGTCAGGTCACCAGAGAAGACATGATCAGTCTCTGCATAGATCCAGATGTGAAGAAGGAATAACAAATAAAGCATTTGTTAGTTCCAAACGGCGTAAGCACGGAACAGAGTTGGTGCAAATAAAGATTTGACAGCCGTCTCTATTCGAAATACGCCGTTTTTTTTTTTTTTTTTTTTTTTTTTTTTAACAGCTAGGGTTAGGGTTTGATGGGGCTGCTAGATCTAGGCTTAGGGTTTCCATAATAAAAAAAACTAGGGGTAGGGTTAGGGTTTGGGTGGTCGGGGGGGGGGGGGGGTCGGGGGTTCCTGGAAAGGGGGGGGGGGGGGTTCCTGGAAAGGGGTGCGGGGTGTGGTCGGGGGGGGGGGGGGGGGGGCTGGAGTTCCTGGCGGCTAGGGTTAGGAGGGGGGGCGGGAGGTTCTGGAGGTCAGGGGGGGGGCTGGGAGGTCGTCGGGAGTCGAGGGTTAGGGTGGGGCGGTATGTTCCAGGCAGGGAAGGGGGGGGCGGAAGGGTTCTGTAGGTCGCAGGCTGGGGGGGGGGGGTCGCAGGCTGGGGTCGCAGGCTGGGGTCGGCGGCAAGAGAGGAGGGGGGTGGGGGCAGCGATGGGGCAGCCGGTGGGAGGGGGGGGGGGCAGCGTAGGGTCGGGTGGGAGTTGCTGGAACTGTTCGGCGGCTGGGGAAAGGAAAATTTTTTTTTTGTTTTGTGGAGAGAGAGAGAGAGAGATTTATGGCTCTGATACCATGTAGAAAATAATAGTTCAGATAATTTTATTGATGGACTACTTCACTACTTATAGGGAGTCTAGCTCCTCTACATATAACATATTCCGATGTGGGACTAAAAGTCCCTTATTGATTCTCAACACAAACAATCATAAAATTGTAGATATTATTTATTTCTAATGTACAAAGTATGTATATAGATGTGTTTTACTGCGTATATTGAACTGTATCCATAAAGTACCCGTATCCTAAATTTTCTTAAAAAATGCCGTATTCCGAGTCCATATCGCATTTGAATCCAAATTCTTGGCCGCGTTTATGCAACCTAGCTTGGAACTCTAGTCTAAGTCATGTTAGGAAAATCATAACCTAATATATAATATGCAATTGCTACATCCTAACCTCTCTTGCAAGATCCTCAAGGTGATAGTGGGCTTAAACCAATTATCAGTTATTATGTTTTAAATCTTATAGACCAGATTTACTTCCCTTCCCGCTACTTTACTAAAACCTTGACTTATATTATTCGTTATCTGAATATTGATTACCAACGATTTTCTTGTTGGTCCGGTGGCCAAGTTTTGTGTGAACATCTTCATTTAGCACATGAGTTCCTTTTAATTACATTTCTTCACAGTGAGAAAAACTTCTCATTGCTTTTCTTTGTACAATTTCAGTGTAGTGACAAGCTTGGCCTAAGTCTTGAACTGGGGTCATTTGCTGCTGGAGTAATGATTTCTACAACAGATCTTTCTCAGCATACGCTTGAACAAGTAAGTCCATTTTTAATTATTCTGGTGAAAAGTGGATATCCAGGTGCTATTATGATTGGTCTTAAATTTCCTTGCACCAGAATTTTTTTCATATGTAATAGTGATGCGAAGAAAAATGTCTCTCCCGGCTCCTTACCCAGTTTATGGCACTATAACATGTGAGCCTCATGGCCGGTCTGTCACTGCATGGGTAAGGATGCAAGTGGTTGCTTAGACGGTAGGACAAAGTATTAGTTATTAATCATATATCAGTAAGTATTAGAAAGTACTGATGAAGTTGTATCTTGTTGAGGAAAGGGTAATAGCCTTTCTCAAAAGAAGACGATGCCAATTGTTTTTTTGTTTTCTTTCACAGACAGAGATATCTACTTTGGTTACAATTGCATGCTTTTCATATTAAATGCTTCGGGGCATATAATTTGATTTGCTAAATTTTCCTCCTTGTGGGATCCCTTCTATCACTAGAAGCAAACTATGAGAACTCTGTTTTATTTTAGATTTGCGGTGACCCTTGGGGGTTCTATTCTTGTTTTCCTTTTCCGGATTCAGCAGTTTTGGTATGATATTTGAAATCATTTTAATATGTACCTTTATTGTAGAAGTGCAAATATTTCATGTACCCTTCTATGGTTTTCCAGGAGAGTAGTCAGACATTCAAGTTTGGTGCAAATCTAAAGCTTCTAAGAAGGTACTGTTGTTTTTCATGGTTTTGATATCTTGTTTCTTATATGTTGGAAGGCATGGGAGATGGAGGAGGAGACAGATGTTGGCTGCTCCTAAATTTGAAGAAAAAATAATTACTTGGAGAAACCCAACATCTCTTGTTATCCTCCCTCTCCCATGTCTACAAACACATAAAAAACATGGTGTCAGAGCTTGGTATCAAAAATAACAAGCACAAAGTGAGACTTTGTGGATTATCGTGGCATATTCCAAAAGCCTCATTTAGTACAACGAAAAGATCTTAGTTGCTTCTAACTTGTACTTTATTGTACTATGTTATTGTGCAGCAAATAATGTGATAAATAGATATGGATATTAGATTATTGTCGTTTTTTACTAGTCAAGTTCTCCCTCTTGATCTCTCCTAATGTGCT
Source organism: Iris pallida (assembly GCA_029216955.1). NCBI lineage: Eukaryota > Viridiplantae > Streptophyta > Magnoliopsida > Asparagales > Iridaceae > Iris > Iris pallida. The sequence goes on from JANAVB010028398.1 coordinate 15,047,178, forward strand.
TTTTGTTGGCTGGTGTTTTTTGATACTTGTCTGGATTTGGATCCCTTTGAATTTGAGGGATACATTTTACTTTTGTTGTAATTTTAAATTGTAATTTCTCTCAACTATATAAAGCAACGAGCCAAGACCATAGAGGTTGACCTTCTATATGATAATGCATGTTTTCTTATTTCAGGTTTCTTCTTTCTGCAGATCGAACCCATTCGGAACTTCTTTGCTGCCCTTTTTCTGGCTAGTATAGGGATGCTGATTCATGTCCACTTCCTCTGGAACCATGTGGACATTTTACTAGCAGCTGTTATTTTGGTGATCGTTATAAAGACAGTAGTTGTCACCATTACCGTCAAAGGATTCGGCTATACAAACAAGACATCACTTCTTGTAATCAAGGGCTCTTTCAGATTCACAGTTATTTCACCTTTTCGAGCTTTCGAACTAAACCTTTAACTTGTATGTTTGTAGGTTGGCATGTCATTGGCACAAATTGGGGAATTTGCTTTTGTTCTTTTAAGTCGTGCTTCAAATCTTCATCTGATTGAGGTTGTACATGACTTCCTAGATCCACCTTCATTTTCTCCTTGTTCTCAAGCCAGTTTCATGCCCATTATACATTAGTTTGCAAATCAGCCCTCCTTAATGGAGGTTTGCAGCCAAATTGATTTTAAATAACATTCCTTTAAAACTCTTTTATATGATGGAGCACATTATGTTTATGTATACTACTATATATGTACGTGCGTTTGCACGTATTTCAACAACACCCCTTAATGTCTTCTATTCGTAATTACCTAACTGTCTATGTTAAATTTAATGAATAATTTTAATTAGTAAACATAGGTAAGGGTATTTTTGGAACAAAAATTTTCACGGTGAAGCCTTAACTTTTCTTATAATATAATAGTATAGATTATTGGCTGCTTGAGTTTGCCACTCATGCTCATTTTCATGCTTAGATACTACATAAATGGGATATATGAGTGTTATATTAAAAATATATTATTATTATTATTCTTTCCAAATATTGTGATTACTTTTCCATCATCTGAAAAAAGTTTGTTTCTCGTCTATAAAATTCTTAATTAACATATCAGACCTGTTCTTTTTACAGGGTAAGGTATACCTGCTTCTACTGGGAACAACTGCTTTGAGTCTGGTACATTCTCTAATATGCTCATACTATAGTAATGCCTCCGCAGGATATAGACCTCCGCAGGATATAGACTCAGTCATTAAGTTAAAATAGTGATACTAGAATTTTTATGCAACTGAAATTTATTGGGAAGAGATGACTGCTGAACTGACAGAAGGCATCTGTGTAACATTATTAAGACTCTTTAGAAAAACCTTAAGTAGCTTTAAAGTTTATGTAAATGCTTGAAAAAAATATTCTTTCCTGCTGGATTTCACATTTCGGAGTTTCATCCGACTCCGTTGTGCAGGTAACAACTCCTCTACTGTTCAAGTTGATCCCTGCAGTCATTCATCTCGGAGTTCTATTGCGATGGTTCTCACCAGATTCCAACCAGACTGAGGTAATCTTTTGTCTGCATACTATCATTTGTATGTTTTCTGTGAATTTGAGGTGTTCAATATATTGACTCGAATATCTATCAATGTTCTCCAGATTGCATATAAGGGTGACAGCATTTGTGCAGACAATGGTAAGCGCATTACTTTGATGGTTCAAGGACCACGTGATTTATGAAAATAAAAGTTGGAGCTCATGAAACAATCTGGCATAGCTGCTTTACCTGATGGGCTTCACAAAACTTTGGATGATAAGTATATAATCGTGCAAAGATTTGACTCCTATTCTGACCTATGGGATAAAGAGCCCCTCGTGTCATCCGAACAATCAAGCAAAAAATTGTTGTTCTGTGCATCCAAGAAAAAGTCTTTAACAACAGGTAGTTTGGCTGGTGATGAAGTCTGCTCTTTCATCAGGTCGAGTTTGCTTCTGCCACATCCAATTTTGTGTAAATTAGTTGTTAAATCGGTATTGTATCTTATTCTATTTATTTATACGATGATTCAGAATTGTAACTAATGCCACACGCACAGGACAAATGTAGATTATGCTAATTTAACTAATTCATTTAAGAAGATCTTTTGCATATTCAATTACTTTTTCCTCCAACATTTGATCTTTGCAACTGACCGGACCGGAAGGGCAATTCTGAGGTAAGGACCTCTCATCTGAGCAAATAGTGCCTTTATTCCCATTCCTCTCACAGGAAACTAATTTATGCAGTGACATAAATGGAGTACGCATTACCATTTCTTGAGTTCATTAGCTGGGGCAGGTAAATCACATTTACATATACAGATGTTGAATTTAACAGCATTTAATTTGATACAGCAGTCAAGATATTTCCATGTGGATCCACCAGACCAAGAAGAAACAAACAGAAAACAAGGCAGGCAAGGGTGTCCTCCAGAAAGGTAAACTAGGTTTATCCTTACAAGTTGGATCTAGCCATTCAAATGAAATGATAAAAACCCAAATATGCGAGATATGGATAGTATCACCTATGTTTGAATACCCGTAGAAAAGAAAAACTTGTGGATATGTAAAGGAAAATGCTAAGTTTACTACCAAATTCTTACAACCTCACTCACCCACTCCTTATACATGGGTCCCACCGGGTCCCACCACCCCTCACGCCTCCTGTTACATGGGCTCCATCCGATCCCACCACTTACTCCCCTCCTCCAATCGAAGTCCGACACGTGGCCGGTTGTAGGAAGGTTGTATACATTGGTTGTAGGCATAGCAAAGCTCGTATGTAAACGTCTAGTCTAGTTGGTTCAAACAATAACAACGAGGATGGTAAGGTACGCTTGGCCACCTCACCTGATAGTTACATGTCATAAAGTAAAGATGCAGGAGTAGTTAACAGGTCACCATCCATCAAAAATGTTCGTGTCTATAACCTTTTCATCCTTGACATGCGTCCAAACACCATTCTCATCCTTGACATGCGTCCAAACACCATTCTGTTTGTTACTTTAAAATATTTCGTCACGGTGGAGTGAGAGGGTTTTTTTTACGCTTGATATTGAAACTTCCATCTATCCCCAAAGTTGAGAAACATTTCCACCAATATTGGTTTACTGGTTTTTGTAGGACCGACAACAACAATAACAAAATGCATGTGAAGTTGATAAAAACAAGATGCATATTAAGTTTTTAAACACCTGCAGTGCCATGGCAGACAGTAATTTTTGTGGATTGCTATTACTATTATTATTGTTGTCATTATCTTCTTTCTCAACTAAAACCCGGGTTAAATAAATTATATTTGATCATATAATAAATTGGACATTCTCTAGTGTCCTAACCTTGAAAATACAATAATGTTAAGTCTACTACCAAATCCTTACAACCCTCTTACAACCACTCACCCATTTGCTGACATGTGGGCCATCAGCAACTTGAAAATATGATGAAAGAAAAAGGAAAATATGGATGGAGAAAAGGACAAGTGAGCAATCAAAATTTGGTGTCCCATTCGAGCCTCCCAAGCCATGCAAGCAACATATGTGTGTGTGTGTGTTTGGGGGGGGCGGGGGGGGGGGGGGGGGGGGGGGGGATTGGAAGGAGACCATTGTTGTTATTCCATTCCAAACTTGCGGGTGCCCTTTATCCTTCTTTATTTCCCTCCTTTATCCTTCTTTATTTCCCTATCCTCCACATGTACGATGGGAGCCAAAATATATGGAAAGAGGATATGATAGCACATCCCTCTCCTTTTCCTTGCTGATATATGTGATATACTTTACATCTTTATCATGGAATAAATACAAGTATGTCACCGTTCCCATTTTCTGCAAAAAAATTGCTTTGGCATATGCTTAGTATTCATTATTAATTGCTTAATCCAAAGCTTGTTAAAGTGGTCATGTCAAAGAAGATATCTATTTGTGTCGCATCATTGGGTGCATTGTGGAGAAAAATATATCTTTTCTGATCGACAAGATAAGATATGCCAGATCTTGTTAGCGAAACATTGCTGTCAAGGTAGCAGAATTAGCAAAAATGGTATCAAAGAAATTTTAAGATAATTTATTAAAGGGGTAAGCCTGACAAGACTTCATGTTCAGGCAACCCCCTTCCATAGGGCGACCCCCAAGGTCATTTGATGTACTTAGGATCGGTCCAGTCCAAATCCAGCTTAAACCTATATCTTTTTAATAGGGATGAAGGGCGACCAAAATTAGCTCCAGCTAAGGCAAACCAACCTCCTAGGCCGGACTTGGATAGAAGTTATGTACTTGTTGCTTTCATGATCATGAATTCGATAGTATCCGTTAGATAATTATTCAAAGAAAGACATGCTAAAGAAAGTGTGTTGTCATTATGATGAATTTGATTTATGCAATTTCCTGTTGTAAATCAGGGTATACACGATAATTGTAAGTCCAATTCATGTAGAGAGCGCTATAAGGACTTACGACTGACAAAGGAGTCATAGCAACAAAAAATAATAACAAAAGGGTTAATCATGCTGACAGACTGAGCATGAATTGTATATTATGGCCAAAGATTTGATTGGAGATATTCATTGCCAATAGCTCTTAACCTTTACTTTTCTTTTGAAGTCTGATCCTCCATTTGAAAGATGATGGCACTTTCTATAGGCACCAGTCAGATTAAAAAGAGACAATGTAGTGCTCTTCAAACTTGCAATATTGGTCTTGGTGACGATTGATTGTAAATAATAATTTACTACTTAATTAAGTTGATAAGTTGACTAAGACTTAATAGCGTTAGTCTAAGGCTCAGTTGGTTATATGAACATTAAACATTTTTCACTAAGGTTGCTTGATATTAGCTTATCAGATATCTTATATGATTTTTATTTTTAGGTTTGTCCATATTGGACCTACCTCCATGTACATACCTATGTGTACCTCTTCCTCTTCCTGTGTGTACCTCTGTTTCTACTTTCGGCTGTAGCCAGTCTATCCTTGTATTAAGGAGGACACCATACCTTAGCTGTCACCATACCTTAGCTTCTTATCAGTACTACTTGTATCCCTTTATATAAGTTTGTATCCTGTACACAAAACAGATGGTAATAACATTATTCTCATATCCAATTATTCAACATGGTATCAGAGCAGTGATCCTCATAGGACCTGCCTCTTTCCATTTCTGTTATCCTGTGTTTCTCATAGGATCTGCATCCCCTTCTCTTTTTGCTTCTTGTTCTTCCTTGTTCTCATCTTCTCTATCAAGATGACACAAAGAGAAAATCAAGCAATCACATCTGACTCTCAAGCCGCAAGGGCAGAAGGTACGGATTACCGCACTGATGGCAATCCTAACCAGAGTTTATGCTCTGTGCTCCTCAACGAATTCAACTACCTTCCATGGTCAAGAGCTGTTACCTTAGCCCTTGGTGGAAGATCAAAGCTTAGCTTCATCAAAAAGGAGACAGCTCCTACACCAACATCTCCAGAATATGAAAATTGGTTATCAAAAGATCAACTTGTCATGTCCTGGCTTCTAAACTCCATGGATCCAAAGCTTGCCGAGATTTTCAGCTACTCAGAGTCTTCCTACCACCTGTGGGAAGCTATTAAAGACATGTATGGAAACTTAAACAATGCAGCAAGAGTGTTTCAACTCAAGAAGGATATTAATGGTCTCCAACAAGGAAATCTGTCCTTCGTTCAACATCTTGGCAGTTTAAAAGCTAAGTGGAATGAACTGGACCTATATAGGCCATACACCACTGATGCTTCCATACTATTGAAGAGAGCAGATGAAGATAAGGTTTTCCAACTTCTTGCTAGCATGGGATCTGAATATGAAGATCTTAAAAGTCACCTCCTGACCAGTCCTGAGCTCCCAAACTTCATCACTGTCTGCAACATTGTTCAGAGAGAAGAAGTAAGAAAAAAGGTAATGAATGTTGATACTGAAGATGGAGGATCAGAGACTAGAGCATTCACTGCTAACAGAAGCCTCACTAAAGCCCGCCCCTACAAAGGTAAGAGACCAGACCTGAAATGTACTCACTGTGAGAGTATTGGTAGAGCTGGTATAGGCCACATGAAGGAGAGATGCTGGATCTTACACCCTGAACTGAAACCTAAGTTCAATGATGAGCAAAAAGCTCAAAAAGGTTATGTCCCAAGAAACTCTGGTCTCTCGAATCCACAAGCTCACCTTGGCAACACCTCTGAAGACATGAGGAGTTTCACCTCTAATCCTATAACTCTCATAAATGAATTTGCAAGCTTTCTTCAACAGAAGCAAGGAAGAAATGAAGATGGAAACACATCTGCCATGTTGGGACAGTTCACTGGATTCTTAGCCAAATTTAGTTTGGTTTCTGCAGAAGATATTCCAGGTATCATCCGCGCACTCTCTACTGCTATTGATATCAGTAAAAAACATGATTTTTGGATTGTTGATTCAGGTGCCTCAGAACACATAACAAATAACTCTTCCATCTTACATGATTTCACATCACTCCCAAAACCTTCCCATGTATCTATGGCAGATGGTAACAAAGTTCAAATTTTGGGTAAAGGAAACCTCAAACTGTTTTCAAAAACAGTTGAGTCTACAGCCCTATTTGTTCCGTCATTTCCGTTTCAACTCCTGTCTGTTGGAAAATTGACACATATATTAGATTGCCTAGCCATCTTCTCTTCTCATAATGTCATATTTCAGGATCGAGCATCCAAGAAGACGATTGGTGAAGGGGTCTTCCTTAATGGCCTCTACTATGTCTCAGCTTCTCCAAATCTCTCAAAATGTTGTTTGACAAGATCGGATTCTGCTACCAAACAACAACTATGGCATAACCGTCTTGCTCATCCTTCCCCTCATGTTTTGTCAATACTGTTTCCCAGTTTTTGTAAAAGTTCTCTTCAATGTGAGATCTGTCATATGTCCAAGTTCACAAGACTACCCTTCCAAATCTCTCACTCTAGAGCTACCAAGCCTTTTGAAATTGTTCACTCGGATGTATGGGGACCAGCATCACTTAAATCTTTTGATGGTTATAGATTTTATGTTACTTTCATTGATGATTTCACTCGAACTACATTTGTGTATCTCTTGAAACTTAAGAGTGAAGTGTTTAAATCCTTCTTAGATTTCCATAACCTTGTCATCAATCACTTCTCTGCTAAACTTTGCACCTTGAGATCCGATAATGGCACTGAATACACTTCCAAAATTATGACTGATTATCTTAGTACACAAGGAATCATCCATCAAACTAGTTGTGTGGGAACCCCACAGCAAAATGGCATCGCAGAACGCAAGAATAGGGATTTACTTGAAAAAACCAGGGCCTTAATGCTACAGGCCAATGTTCCAAAAAGATTTTGGTCTCAAGGAATCCAAGCAGCTGCCTACATCATCAATAGACTTCCTAGTAGTGTTCTCAACTTCAAATCCCCATGTGAAGTTCTGAAATCAAGAGACATTGACATCTCGCATCTTCGCGTATTTGGATGCATCTGTTTTGTGCATATACAGTCTCAACACAGAGACAAGTTTGATCCAAGGGCAGTCAAGTGTGCATTTCTTGGCTACTCCTCTACCAAAAAAGGTTACAAGTGTTACAATCCCACGACTGGGAAACTGGTAATCACAAGAGATGTTCGTTTTGATGAATGTAATCCTTTTTTTCAATTTTCTCATAGCTTTGATCATAGGGAACATGTTGAGGAAGTATTTCCCAACCTTGTTCCCACTCCTGTTCCTGCTACAGATATTGAAACATCTAACATACCTGATCCAACACCTCTACATACTCCACTCGAAGAAGAAGTTCATCAACCAGAGGAGATACCTCAACCTCCTCCACCTCGAAGAAATCCCGCCAGAGTTAGGCAACCACCATCAAGACTTCAAGAGTTTGTGACTTATTCTACTCAATACCCTCTCGAGCTAGGATATCAAGATGTGTCTCCCACTCACAGCGCCTTCCTCAGCAAAATTCTCAATGAAGTCGAACCAAAGTTCTTTAATGAGGCTAATCAATCTCAAGTATGGAGAAAAGCTATGCAAGAAGAACTCAAGGCTCTTGATGAGAATAAAACATGGAGCATCGTTCCTCTCCCAAAGGGACAGAAAGTGATTGGATCCAGATGGATATACAAGCTCAAATTCCACTCGGATGGGTCTATCGAGCGCCATAAAGCAAGGTTAGTTGCTCGTGGCTTCACCCAAACGTTTGGAGTAGATTACAAGGAGACATTTGCTCCTGTGGCAAAAATGAACACTGTACGTGTGCTGTTATCTGTTGCCATGAATTGTGGATGGATGCTCTTCCAGATGGACGTAAAAAATGCGTTCTTACATGGCGACATTGAAGAAGATGTCTACATGAGGCTGCCTCCTGGCCATTCTCGTGAGCATGAAGAAGGAATGGTGTGTAAACTACACAAAGCTCTGTATGGATTAAAACAATCCCCTAGAGCTTGGTACTCAAAATTGAGCTCTGTTCTCATTGCCTCAGGATTCAAACGGAGTCATGCTGACTCCTCGTTGTTCATACGCAACAGCAGTTCCGGAAAACTTGTGGTATTAGTGTATGTGGATGACCTAATCATTAGTGGTGATAACATGGAAGAAATCCAAGCTCTCAAATCGGCTCTACATGATGCTTTTGCCATTAAAGACCTGGGACCCTTGAGTTACTTCCTAGGTATTGAGATGGATCGTTCTCCTCATGGATTGTTTCTAAATCAACGAAAATATATTGTTGATCTCCTCAAAGAAGCAGGAATGGAGGACAGCAAACCCGCACGCACTCCTCTTGATAGCCGACTCAACCTGAAAACTATAGGAGAAGCTCTCACTGATGTATGCAGGTATCAACGGCTTGTAGGTAAGCTCATTTACCTTACCATTACAAGACCTGACCTTACTTATGCTGTCAGCTTAATCAGTCAGTTCATGCACTCTCCTACCACTCATCATCTCCAAATTGTCAAGAGAATTCTGCGATATCTTAAAGGCACTATTAGTCGAGGCATTGCAATGACCAATAATGGCCATTTCAGATTGGAGGGCTACGCAGATTCGGATTGGGCAGGCAATGCCATTGATCGCAAGTCCACCACAGGCTATTGTACCTTCATTGGAGGAAATCTAGTCACTTGGAAAAGCAAAAAACAAGCCGTTGTTGCTCGCTCTAGTGCTGAAGCAGAGTATCGCGCAATGGCTTCTATAGCCTGTGAACTCATTTGGTTAAAAGCATTACTGGCAGACTTAGGAATTACTGGCACTAATCCTATTCCGTTGCATTGTGACAATATGGCGGCTATGCACATTGCAGCTAATCCTGTCTTCCATGAACGAACGAAGCACATCGAAGTCGATTGCCACTTTGTTCGCCATCAGGTCCAATCCAAGCTTATTGAGACTGTGTACACCAAATCTTATGACCAACTGGCCGATATCTTCACCAAAGTTCTTACCTCTGCACAGTTTGAACGATTGCTGTCCAAGCTTGGCTCAAGGAACTCCCTCGATCCAGCTTGAGGGGGAGTATTGGACCTACCTCCATGTACATACCTATGTGTACCTCTTCCTCTTCCTGTGTGTACCTCTGTTTCTACTTTCGGCTGTAGCCAGTCTATCCTTGTATTAAGGAGGACACCATACCTTAGCTGTCACCATACCTTAGCTTCTTATCAGTACTACTTGTATCCCTTTATATAAGTTTGTATCCTGTACACAAAACAGATGGTAATAACATTATTCTCATATCCAATTATTCAACAGTCCACGCCCCAAGGTCTTTATTCATAATTAAGACGAGCGGTATCAGACATGAACTTCATTTTCGGTGTAGAAATGCAATTATTTGATTGTAGATTTGCGTAGTTCGCGCCCGTTCTTGCAAGAATTAATTATGAGAAAAGGAGCCTTAAATTCTTTATCAATTATAGTTTCATCGCAAACGTATCCTTATTTTTACACTAACCCAATTGGTAAAGAGCCTTGAGTTTATTACGCTTGCTCACAAATACATGATATATAAGGATTAATTAAGGAGACTTGTGAATATATATAGCTATACAAATAACCTTCTTCCTTAGTTCCCTTGCTTTTGAGCTCAAGCTGTCATGCTCTAATCGATCTCTAATTTCTCAATCACTCAAATTACTCTAATATTATATATATAGTGCTGACAGAGAGAGAGAGAGAGAGAGAGAGAGCTAGCTCTTGGTCGTCTGCAATGCCTTTAAGCATGAGGAAGATAGGAGGTGGACTAGGCATCAGATGAAGACATGTATCTTCGTTCTAGAGGAGAAGAAGAATTGAGATCGATGACGGTGTCGTCAGAAACTCCCTTTATAACGTCAAATGAGTAAGAAGAATTAGGTTCTTCAGTACTGGCATGAACAGCTGCTGCTGTTTCACCAGTTCCAACCTGCATAATTAATTAACATTGGACAAGAAATTAGAAGGAACTGGGGCCGAATGCATGTATATATATATGTACATATATATATAGGGAGAGAAGTTAATAATAATATTGGAGACGATATTGAATTAGTAGGTATGTACATTGAAAAGGCTAGATCGATGTCGCTTCTTCTTGTTGAGGCTGTTGTTTTGGCTGAGGAAATACTTCTGAGCATGGCTAGCCACTTGGGTTGGGGTCCTTGTGGGGACGAAGTTCCTGGAGATGCTGCGCCAATATCCCTTACCGAGCTTCTCCAGCCCTGCCAGGAATTGTCTGTGCTCTTCCTCGCTCCACGGAACTCCTGACGACCATATATACACACACACAACGGTCGACCATATATATATGTAAAGTATGAACCAGCAGCTGAGAGAGATCGAATTTGCAAAACAGTTCATAGACATAATTAATAAGTAAGGGAGTTCAAATATATACGTACCTTTCTTCCTGATCTGTTGTGCTGCTCTAGCCATAAGGCCATCAGAGATATAGGCACTCGACATGTTATTCTCGGTGGCTTCATCGATGCAAGCAAGTGAAGATGAAGAAGAGGAAGGAGAAGCAAAGTAAAGCTGGACACCAAACAACCTCAACGTCCCTCCTCCACCTCTTGCATGACTATTGCAAGTTCTTGAATTGTGGCCATTGTTCCCACAATGGGAGCATTTCCTTCCCATACCTAGCTAGCTAGCCAGCCAAAAGCACACAGTACTAAAGAGAGAGAAAATAAAAGAGTGTTGAGAAGACTATGCTGGTCCTCTGTGGTTGGCTTGGACTGCAGGTGGTATTAGTAGTATATGTGGATACGCCTGGGGTTGTCTTGTCCCCATGTATTATGTATATATAGAAAGAAAGAAGAAAACTATGTACTGTTAATTACATTAGATGTATGCATGTTGTAGTCTAGCTATCCATATATACACTAATCGATCTAGCTAGCGCACTCTATCTGTCTGGTATATAGAACAATATTTTTCACGTGTTCTGGCATGTGGGCCATCCCGGCCATGTATGTGGGATGTAGGTGTCATCGTTGGTTGGCCGGCTGCGTCAAACACATAACACATTTCTGATGTGGATTATGAGTCTCCAAGTGGAAAGTACAATAGTTACTTTGTTACAGGCTTAAAACTAACACATGCACATGTCACTTATTGTGCATTTTTCATATTATCGTTTGTTTAATTTAGTGAGAGATCGGGGAAGAGTAGACAGGGACGGGTTGTAGGAAGAAGAAAGATCCACCAATGGTTTTGGAAGTAAGTAGCTGGCTTGAAGGACGACGAAATAAAACTGTGGCTGAATCTTCATGAGACACTAAAATTATCAGAAAATTTACTGTACCTATATTAATTTAATTAATATTTGTTTAAACGATAGAAGTTTCTGAAATTTTGTAAAACAATACAATCCGACAGTCTGTCTGTCGGAAAATGAGCAAGCTCAAATTTCCGACAGACAGTACGTCGGAAAATGAGCATTAGCTCAATTTCCGACATACCATTTGGCTGAAATCAAGAGGAATTGATAAAGTAAACGGTGTTGGGTGTGTTCGGGTTGAAAGAAAGGGGTTGGGTGGGTTCGGTTGTTGGAGTTAGGTTTGGTTTTTTTTTTATGGTTTAATTGAGTATGATGGTGGGTGGGTTGGGTTACTTGATTGTTGGTTTTTTAAGGTTTGATTTTTTTTTGGTTGGATTGAGGTGGGTTATTTTTTGTTGAGTTTCTAACGTTACAATTTGCAACGTTACGATTCTAACGTTACAATTCCAACGTTCTAATTCCAACGTTCTAATTCCAACGGCTATATACCATCTATAAGTATCAAACCACTTCACAACAATTTTCTCATTCACTTCACAGCACTCACTTCACAGCACCTCTCCCATTCAGTAAGAAGTTTGTCCAGTATTTTGTTGAAAGCTGAAGCTCCTCTCTTCCTACAGAAAGTTCATCTTGTTGTCAACATGGATGGAAATCTAACAATACTATGCTCGCTTGGAGGTGTACTAAATGGGTTAGCGTATCAAGGGGGTTTAACCCAAGTTCTTTTAGTTTATCGAAATATTTCATTTCTTAGTTTACATAATCTAATTATTGATCAATATTCTATCGACTACGAATTTATATTAGTACATATTTTCGTATCTAATTGTATAAATGTAGATAGTGAAGATGCATGAAAATTTGTTCTTCAAGTGAATGCACAATCACCGTATATTAATATCTATGTCACTCCGCCCCCATCTATAAATGTAAGTAATATACCTGCTTGTAATACTTTTAACGCTGGTCCTAGTTCTTTTCATCAAGTTATTCCATTTACTGAAGAAGAACATGTAGTGGATGATGTTAATAACGATGATGAAAATAGTGATGATCTAATTGAAAATTTAGATGATGAATTTGATGATTCTGTTGATAGCCTTAGCACTCCTGAATTATTTATTGAAAAACAATTTGAGAATCGTTCTAAATTTAGAAGTTTTATTAGTGATATAGCAATTAGACGTAATTTTACTTGTTCAGCTACTTTAAATAATGCTACTGGAATTATATATAAATGTAATAGTTCAAATTGTCATTGGAGGGTATACGCTAAAGCCATAGGCGGAGGCGAAAGATTTTCTATTGCAACGCTAGAAAATATTCATTCTTGTTTAGGTGGACTTACAACTGGTTCTCATCCATTAGCTACCACTGTATGGGTTAAAAATCAGATTATTGATAAAATTTGAGATAATCAGTCGTATAGTCCATCTTGTGTTGTAAAAGATATATTTAGGGAACATCGAATACATATTAAATACTGTAAGGCTTGGAAAGCTAGAGAACTTGCTCTATCCGAAATAAGTGGTAGTTATATTGATGCATATAGTAGTCTCGAAGAGTATGGTCTTAGAATTATTGAGACAAATCCAGGTAGTCAATGTTTTATGAAGATTACAGAAAATAATAGGTTTGAAAGAATTTTTATTTGTTTCAAGGCATGCATTGATGGATTTCTAAGGGGATGCTTACCTGTGATTAGTATTGATGCTACTTTTTTTTCCTCTAAATATAGAGGTATTTTATTTATTGCTTGTGCTCATGATCCTAACTATCAACTATATCCTATTGCATATGTTGTTGCTGAGAGTGAAAACACTGATTCTTGGAATTGGTTTTTAAACGGTTTAAGAATATCTTTTGAAAGATTTTTTGATGCCTGGAATACAATTTCTTTTATATCGGATAAACAGAAAGGATTGATAAATGCCATGCGTGCTATTTTTCCGGAATCGCCTCATTTTTTTTGTATTCAATATTTTAAAGCAAATTTGAAATCAGTATGTAGATCAAAGCATTTTCAACGTAGCTTGGACTCTCTTGCAAGATGTTATAATAAAACAGATGCAAATAATTGCTTGGAGATGATTAAAGCTGAAAATGTTGATGTTTACAATTGGCTCGTTGGAGTAAATGATGAAAATCGTGTTTTCTCACACTGGATTACAGCGTATTCTCCTTGTCCAAGACTAGATATTAACACGTCAAATCTTGCTGAATCTTTCAATAACTAGATTAAAAATCTTCGTGATAAACCAATAACGACACTACTTGATGGTATTCGAGCCAAGATTATAACACTTCAGGACAAAAACAGACAACAAGACGAAAATCTTGAAACAATTTTTTGTCCGAAGATGTTAAAAACGATGGCTCGTATCACAAAAGAAATCCATCAGCTGGAAATGTTACGGATATTGGGTCATTTGTTTGAGATATTAGATCGTCAAACAAATATGACATATGTTGTTTGTCATTCCCCGTTCCCAGAACGCGTATTTTATTAATATACAACTCATGTATATTTATTTAGTATTTATCATGTATTATCCTGTATTTAAATTCCTTTAGTTTCATGTTAATTAATTAGCCGCTCTTTAATTTTTATGTTAATTAATTTCTTGTAATTTTATGTCTGCAATTTTATTATCTGCATTTTATTTCCTGCAATTATTTTTCTGCTTTTTACCTATTTTGCCTTGCTTTCGGGTTGGCCTTGGATGGGTTTCGGGTTCATGGTGCAAACCCGGCCCATTAGCTCCCACCTACCACCCCTTCATATTTAAAGCTCCTAGCTCCTTCTCTCTCCTCATTACTCATTTTCACCATTACTTCTTCTTCCTCTCATCACTCTCCACCTACCAGCAGCAGGAGAAGGCAAGTGCAAACTTGCTTCTCATCACCCATTTTTATGGATCATTACTCTTCCTCTCATGATCCTGAGAGAGTTTAGTGCTTGGCATATGTGATTTCTGTGGCTTGTCTTCTCTAGATCTAAATTTGTAATTTCGGCTGTTCATGGGTTTTGGTCCACCAACTTAGCGTGTCTTCTGGCTGGAACTTCATTCTCTGGCTGGAAAGAAGGCTGAGTCACGCACACGTTCTTACGTGTCTGCGTGTATTTTTAGTCACGCACACGTCTCTACGTGTCTGCGTGTATTTTCAGTCACGCTCGCGTTTGCGTGCGTGGATTTTTAGTCATGCTCACGTTCTCATGAGCGTGCGTGTATTTTTAGTCACGCACACTTCTCATGAGCGTGCGTGTATTTTTTGTCACGCACACACATCCATGAGTCTGCGTGTATTTTTAGTCACGCACACTTCTCCATGAGTCTGCGTGTATTTTTAGTCACGTACACGTCTCTGCGTGTCTGCGTGTATTTTCAGTCATGCTCACGTTCTCATGAGCGTGCGTGTATTTTTAGTCACGCACACTTCTCATGAGCGTGCGTATATTTTTAGTCACGCACACTTCTCATGAGCGTGCGTGTATTTTTTTGTCACGCACACACATCCATGAGTCTGCGTGTATTTTTAGTCACGCACACTTCTCCATGAGTCTGCGTGTATTTTTAGTCACGCACACGTCTCTGCATGTCTGCGTGTATTTTCAGTCATGCTCACGTTCTCATGAGCGTGCGTGTATTTTTAGTCACACACACATCCATGAGCGTGCGTGTATTCTTAGTCACGCACACGCCCACGAGTGCGTGCGTGGATTTCTTATTATTTTCCACACTCACACTGTGCATGCCAACAAGACCCATTTTCATGCTCACTTAGCTTAGACTTGCTGGCGTGACTATTGGCCTTAGCTTAGACTTGCTGGCGTGACTTTTAACCTGGGTGTTTTTAATTGTCCTATAACTTATTCATTTTATGGTGGCATGATAATTCTTCTATTATATTCTTACGCCTTTGCGTGAATTTCTTGATAAATCATGACATGTTAATATAGTTAATATCGATTGCTGTGTAGAATGTGTCATGTGTCTTGATTGATCCATGAATACCCAGATTGACTGGAACTTACGCTGAGGAGTTGCAGACTCGACCCCATGTAATACTAATTGACTTTCATGCCTTGATACCATTGATAATAATGGTTATCTTTACTAAAATTGATCATGCGTTCCTAGTTGAAACTAAGAGACTGGCTAGTCGTCTTATTGAATGAAATGAATGAGACACGTTCATATTAATGAACTATTGTACTCGATTAGCCAATCCCGAATATTGGCATACAGGCACATGCAGGTTTCAAATTAATTATTTATCTATTCTACAAAAACAGCATGTGTACTTTATGGTCAAGGCATGATTACTCCGTGGTTAGACTTGATTGTTGCATCACGCTATATAAAACCTACAACCTAGCCGCACGGGTATCGTTGTAGAGTTGCGCATATCGTACCCCGTACAAAGTACTCATCGAATGACCATGATCCACGGCATGGAACTTCACTCAACGTAGAGACTAATAAGTTAAATAAAATAATGATGGCATGGAGAGAATGGATTCCCGAGTTCTTACATGGCAGCCCCCTTGGGACTATTAAGTACCCGACGGGCCGGCTGGTTCCCACAGATACTGTAAATCTGTCACACGGGCAGGGAATGGTATCTGCTTATATTATTGTACATGCTATAGCGGCGAGCGTCCCGCTGGGACTCGTCTAACTACATGATTGGCGCAATTGATTGATTGGATAGACTAGCCTTGCTTGCACATAGTAAGAACTGAGGAATCCCTAATTGCATAATTCCAGGATAACTTGGGACTCACAATAGCAAGCCGTAGTAGTTGATTGGCCGTTCAAGACGAATTGTTTGTGTACTGTACCTACTCTGTTGCCTAACTGTGATGATCAGAATGTCAGGACATGACGGACTAACTTCTGTCCTTGTTTGGTTGGGAGGTTGGTTCGAAGTGTCGTGATGTTATGTGAATCCTAGTGGGAAGCAGAGATCTATTACTATATTCTTTTACTTACTGGTTTAGTCCTTCATATCGTGCTCCCTTGTGGTACTTGCTATTAGAGGTCTAACCTCTCTGGTTTTGCATGGCCAGATTTAGAGCCAGTCCCCGAGGACTCAGCGTACTTCCACCTCCAAGATGGTCAATACTAGAGGCATGATTGCAGGAGGACTCGAGTGGGTTCCTTACTTCACCGCTCGTTTTGTCATTCACTTTATACTTAGCCGTTTGGCACCGACATGTTAGTCGGATAGTCTTGTACTTACTTTTGCATGATTGTAATTAAGTCAGACTGCAGCTGATAACAATTGTGTATACTTGCTATATCATCTGGCTATGTTTTGTGAAGCCAGATCTCAAAGGACATTTTGACTGAGCGTTTGGGACGCCTTACTGCTTATTCTTACATGTTCTCTATTTTTCTGTTTCTTGTTTGAAGGATTGAGACAATAGATGTGAAATGACCATAGTAAGACTTTTATGTAGTATGCACCCCCTCGTCTGGTTAGACAGTATTGATCGTATTATACGGTATTCATCTACCCGTAATACGTAGCTGGCTGAGTCATTCCCCCGCTCTCCAGTATTCTGGTTCTGGGACGTGACAAGGTTTTAATGGTGGCCCACGCAGGTCTGATTTCAGACTTGTGGGGTGTTTTGATTTATAGGATGTCTCAATCACGCGTGTTCCCCCTTGATCTCATGATTCATTATTCTCAACCCTTGCTTGACATTCCGGTATCCTTTGACTTCATTGATCCTTCATGTCCGGTTGTTTGATTGTTCTCTTATCCCTTTTCTTAGGGGCACTTCGATCGCATCGGTCAGAGCTGGACAGCAACAACAACAGCGGGAGCAACATGGACAACCTGACCCGGATGGTCGGCAACAAGGGCCAGTCTCACCTCAGGAGGCTACCCAGGAAGAAGTGATAGTGGAACCAGCAGCTGGATCGCAGTATCCGGATATTCCACCACCACCGACAGTTCCACCTACCCAAGTGGACACACCAGCCCTTCTGGAGATCATGAGAGGAATGATGGCTACTCAGCAACATCAGATGTTGGCCCAGCAACGCATGCACACTCAGCTACAAGAGCAGAATATGCTACTCAACCAAGGATTACAGACGGCTTTGGAATGAGGAGCGAGGACTGATTCAGGAGCATCAGCCAGGTTTTGCAAGTACAACCCCCGCCGTTTTGAGGGCACGGAGGATGCCATATCAGCAGATGCATGGCTTAAGGATATGGAGGCTATTCTGACAGCAGCTAAGGTACCGGCAGCAGAACGTGTGGATCTAGTGAAGTTGTTACTTCAGGATCTCGCACGTGATTGGTGGGAATCGGAGGAAGTGGGCATCAGACGTCCTGTGGCTTGGGACGATTTCACAGCAAGATTCAAGACCAAGTACTATGGAGTTGTGGCACAGTTTGAGCTACAACAGAAGTTTATCAACCTTAGACAGGCTGGCAAGACTGTAGATGCTTATGCAGCGGAGTTCTGCAGATTGAGTAGATTTGCCCCAGAGATGGTAGCGACGGAGCGTCAGAGGGCTATGAGGTTTCAATAAGGGTTTCATCTTGAACTCTTGCAATTGATAGAAGGGCACAATTACCAGACTTTTGATGAGATATTGATGGCGACTCGAAGGCATGAGATCACCATACAGAGGCTTGCAGTAAGGACTGGGGGTCAGAAGAGATCCCATAGTCAGATTGAAGGAGGAGGGGGAGCAGCGCCCCGAACAACAGCACCATCCACTGGCATTCGTATCCATGATGTGGCGATACGAGGACCAGCACCACCACCCAGGCAGCAGCAACAGCAACAGAGGAAGAACCAGCAACCCCCGGCGGGCTGCACTTATTGTGGAAAGATGGGGCACACTAGAGATGTGTGTTGGACATTGAATGGACTATGTCTGATATGTAGAAATCCAGACCATCGGGTTACCACATGTCCCATGAATTCGAGGTCAGGAGGACCAGGACAGCAGTTTCCTGCTCTGCCAGCACCAGGGGCAGGCCAGTATCGAGGACCAGCAATAGCCGTTAGGCCATTGGCATAGCGTCCGCAGGCTCAGATGTTTCGGCAGCAGGGACCGCCGATGCAGCAACACCAGCATAGACCACCCCAGCATCATCAAGGCAGGGGTCAGCAGCAGCACCAGGCTAGGCCGCAACATGGAAACCAGCAAGGAGGTCGAGGGCAGGCATTTACTCTGTCATTAGAAGAGGCATTGGCATCGGGAGATGTTGTGGCAGGTAACATTCTCGTCGCCTCATATCCCGCAGTAGCATTGTTTGATTCGGGAGCATCCCATTCATTTATATCTGCACGATTTGCGACACGACTAGGAATGGAGTTCGAGGCATTGCCAGGGAGGTTGAATATACTCACTTGTAATGGGCTCGTAGGAGTCAGTAGAGTTATTCTAGCATGTAGTGTTGTAGTTTGCGGGCATTCCTT
Organism: Iris pallida; assembly: GCA_029216955.1. Taxonomy (NCBI): domain Eukaryota; kingdom Viridiplantae; phylum Streptophyta; class Magnoliopsida; order Asparagales; family Iridaceae; genus Iris; species Iris pallida. Next base: position 15,066,402 of record JANAVB010028398.1, read on the forward strand.
ACCCGCCCGGTTGATAGAATTTCCTGTCGGAAATTTCGACGTTATCTTAGGCATAGACTGGCTGAAAGACAGTCATGCGACAATAGATTGTTGTAGAGGGAGTGTATCTTTTGATATTCCAGGCATGGAACGGTTCACCTTAGTCAGATCAGAGGCAACTCAGCAGGAGCAGGGAACAGTAGCGGCAATGGAAGAAGTTCAGATTCCGAAGGTAGTTGAAGAATTTCTGGACGTATTTCTCGAAGAACTTCCAGGTCTACCACCAGTTAGAGATATTGAGTTCAGCATAGAATTGGCACCAGAAACTAAACCGATATCAGATCGAGTTTACAGAATGGCGGATTCAGAGCATGCCAAGGTATATCAGCACATAGAGGAACTGACGGAGAAGAAGTTCATCCAAGCTAGCGTATCACCATGGGCAGCACCAGTGGTACTTGTGGGAAAGAAGGATGGGTCATCCAGATTATGCATTGACTACAAGAAGCTTAACGCGGCAACAATGAAAAACAAGTACCCACTACCCAGGATCGACGACTTATTCGATCAGTTGAGCAAAGCTAGAGTTTTCTCCAAGATAGATCTTCGTTCAGGGTACCATCAGGTGAGGGTTCGGAAGGAAGATATTCCCAAGACAGCATTCAGGTCGAAGTATGGGCATTATGAATTCTTAGTAATGCCGTTTGGTTTGACCAATGCTCCAGCAATATTCATGGATTTGATGAACCGCATCTTTATGCCATACTTAGACCAGTTTGTCGTTGTGTTTCTTGACGACATTCTCGTATATTCAACTAGTGAAGAGGAGCATGAAGACTACCTCAGAAAAGTGTTGCAGGTTCTGAGAGAGAACCAGTTGTATGCCAAGCTCAGCAAGTGTGAGTTTTGGTCTGATCATATTTCATTTTTGGGTCATATCATATCAGGAGCTGGAGTAGCAGTAGATCCCAAGAAGATAGAAGCAGTAGAGAGTTGGCCAGTACCCAAGACCGTAGCAGATGTACGGAGTTTCTTGGGATTGGCAGGATATTACAGAAGATTTGTGTCAGACTTTGCAAAGCTTTCAGCACCCATGACCCGCTTAACCCGGAAGGATGTACCATTTGTCTGGTCAGCAGAATGCCAGGCATCATTTGAGAATCTGAAGCAGAAGTTGATATCAGCACCTATTCTTACATTACCAGTTGGACCCGGAGGTTTTACAGTATACTGTGATGCGTCAGGTAAAGGACTTGGATGCGTCCTTATGCAGCATGGAAAGGTGATAGCGTATGCATCTAGGCAGCTTCGGGACCACGAGAAGAATTACCCAACTCATGATCTGGAATTGGCGGCAGTAGTGTTTGCTCTGAAGCTATGGAGGCATTACTTATATGGTGACCGAGTGGAGATGTACACAGATCATAAAAGTCTGAAGTACATCTTTACTCAGAAGAAGCTGAACATGAGGCAGAGAAGATGGTTGGAGTTGATCAAGGATTATGACGTGGAGCTTCAGTATCATCCAGGCAAGGCTAATGTAGTAGCAGACGCTCTTAGCAGAAGAGGCGGCGCATTTATGTTAACAACGCAGAGGCATATCTTAGAAGACCTTCAGGAGATGGGCATCGAAGTTATACTTCCTAGTGATGTAGGAGTTCTATCAAGTCTGCAAGTTCAATCCGACTTGGTAGACAGGATCAAGGCAGCTCAGGCACAAGACCCAAGGATTCAGAAGCTTAGGGCAGAATGTGAGTCAGGACTCAGGAAGGAGATGAGAATTCATGAAGATGGTACACTTAGGTTTGGATCACGTCTATGTGTGCCTAGTGGAGATATCAGACAGGAGGTCATGTCAGAAGCTCACAGTTCTCAATATTCTATTCATCCTGGAGGAACCAAGATGTACCAAGATATCAAGCAGCATTTCTGGTAGAACGGGATGAAGAGAGAGATAGCTAGATTTGTTTTCCGTTGCTTGGTATGTCAGCAAGTGAAGGCAGAACAGCAGAGGCCAGCTGGGTTATTACAACCGCTTCCTATCCCGAAATGGAAATGGGAGCACATCACAATGGACTTTGTGACCGGTTTATCGAGGTCACCAAGTGGTAAGGATGCTATTTGGGTGATAGTAGATCGGCTTACGAAGGTAGCGCACTTCCTCCCTTTCAGAGTAGGACAACCTACAGAAAAGCTGGCAGAGTTATATATGCAACAGATAGTCAGGCAGCATGGAGTCCCTGTCAGTATTGTGTCGGATCGAGATACCCGCTTTACATCACATTCCTGGAAGAGCTTACATCATAGTCTGGGTACCAAGTTAAGATTTAGCACGGCCTACCACCCGCAGACTGATGGGCAATCAGAAAGAACGATTCAGACCTTAGAAGACATGTTGCGAGCTTGCACTCTAGATTTTGGAGGATCTTGGGAGAGCCACCTGCACTTGGTCGAGTTCTCGTACAACAATAGTTATCAAGCCAGTATCCAGATGGCGCCATTCGAAGCACTATATGGTAAGAAGTGCAGGTCACCGCTTGCATGGGATGATATCGGAGAGAGAAAAATGTTAGGCCCAGAAATGATCGTTCAGACGGTCGAAGTGGTTAAGGAAATTAGAGAGCGACTTCGAGTTGCGCAAGACCGGCATCGTCATTGGGCGGATCAGCATCGTAGGCCGTTAGAATTCTCTGTTGGGGACCACGTATTCTTGCGGATCTCACCTACTCGTGGGGTCATTAGATTTGGCGTTCGTGGGAAATTGAGTCCGCGGTACGTGGGCCCATTTGTTATCCTTGATCGGATAGACGATGTTGCTTATCGTTTATCCCTCCCACCTTCGTTACGAGAGGTGCATGACGTATTTCATGTATCTCAATTACGTAGGTACGTATCGGACCCAAGCCATGTCCTCGATCACTCTGAGCTTGTTGTTGGTACCAACCTGTCTTACGAGGAACAGCCTGTGTCCATTTTGGACCACAGAGAGAAGATACTCAAGAATCGAACAATTAGTCTTGTCCGTGTTGCTTGGGGTCATCACTCCTTGGGAGAGTCAACGTGAGAACGTGAGGAGGATATCCGATCACGGTATCCACACCTGTTTGACTCACAAGGTATATCTCTTTTTGTATACCTTGATTGTCCTGATTCTTCATGCTTATCACCTTATGGATAGAACTACTTGATATCGTAGAATTGATGGATTTACATATATGTTACTTGCTATGGACATTGAAAAGTGATTGCTTGATTTAATTACTTGTACTTAGATTGGTTTAGCCCCGATGCTCTATCTTGCTTGAATTTGAAATTCCGAGGACGGAATTTTTTTCAAGGTGGGTAGAGATGTCACTCCCCGTTCCCAGAACGCGTATTTTATTAATATACAACTCATGTATATTTATTTAGTATTTATCATGTATTATCCTGTATTTAAATTCCTTTAGTTTCATGTTAATTAATTAGCCGCTCTTTAATTTTCATGTTAATTAATTTTTTGCAATTTTATGTCTGTAATTTTATTATCTGCATTTTATTTCCTGCAATTATTTTTCTGCTTTTTACCTATTTTGCCTTGCTTTCGGGTTGGCCTTGGATGGGTTTCGGGTTCATGGTGCAAACCCGGCCCATTAGCTCCCACCTACCACCCCTTCCTATTTAAAGCTCCTAGCTCCTTCTCTCTCCTCATTACTCATTTTCACCATTACTTCTTCTTCCTCTCATCACTCTCCACCTACCAGCAGCAGGAGAAGGCAAGTGCAAACTTGCTTCTCATCACCCATTTTTATGGATCATTACTCTTCCTCTCATGATCCTGAGAGAGTTTAGTGCTTGGCATATGTGATTTCTGTGGCTTGTCTTCTCTAGATCTAAATTTGTAATTTCGGCTGTTCATGGGTTTTGGTTCACCAACTTAGCGTGTCTTCTGGCTGGAACTTCATTCTCTGGCTGGGAAGAAGGTTGAGTCACGCACACGTTCTTACTTGTTTGCGTGTATTTTTAGTCACGCACACGTCTCTACGTGTCTGCGTGTATTTTCAGTCACGCTCGCGTTTGCGTGCGTGGATTTTTAGTCATGCTCACGTTCTCATGAGCGTGCGTGTATTTTTAGTCACGCACACTTCTCATGAGCGTGCGTGTATTTTTTTGTCACGCACACACATCCATGAGTCTGCGTGTATTTTTAGTCACGCACACTTCTCCATGAGTCTGCGTGTATTTTTAGTCACGCACACGTCTCTGCGTGTCTGCGTGTATTTTCAGTCATGCTCACGTTCTCATGAGCGTGCGTGTATTTTTAGTCACACACACTTCTCATGAGCGTGCGTGTATTTTTAGTCACGCACACTTCTCATGAGCGTGCGTGTATTTTTTTGTCACGCACACACATCCATGAGTCTGCGTGTATTTTTAATCACGCACACTTCTCCATGAGTCTGCGTGTATTTTTAGTCACGCACACGTCTCTGCGTGTCTGCGTGTATTTTCAGTCATGCTCACGTTCTCATGAGCGTGCGTGTACTTTTAGTCACGCACACATCCATGAGCGTGCGTGTATTCTTAGTCACGCACACGTCCACGAGTGCGTGCGTGGATTTCTTATTATTTTCCACACTCACACTTTGCATGCCAACAAGATCCATTTTCACGCTCACTTAGCTTAGACTTGCTGGCGTGACTATTGGCCTTAGCTTAGACTTGCTGGCGTGACTTTTAACCTGGGTGTTTTTAATTGTCCTATAACTTATTCATTTTATGGTGGCATGATAATTCTTCTATTATATTCTTACGCCTTTGCGTGAATTTCTTGATAAATCATGACATGTTAATATAGTTAATATCGATTGCTGTGTAGAATATGTCATGTGTCTTGATTGATCCATGGATACCCAGATTGACTGGAACTTACTCTGAGGAGTTACAGACTCGACCCCATGAAATACTAATTGACTTTCATGTCTTGATACCATTGATAATAATGGTTATCTTTACTAAAATTGATCATGCGTTCCTAGTTGGAACTAAGAGACTGGCTAGTCGTCTTATTGAATGAAATGAATGAGACACGTTCATTAATATGAACTATTGTACTCGATTAGCCAATCCCGAATATTGGCATACAGGCACATGCAGGTTTTAAATTAATTATTTATCTATTCTACAAAAAAAGCATGTGTACTTTATGGTCAAGGCATGATTACTCCGTGGTTAGACTTGATTGTTGCATCACGCTATGTAAAACCTACAACCTAGCCGCACGGATATCGTTGTAGAGTTGCGCATATCGTACCCCGTACAAAGTACTCATCGAATGACCATGATCCACGGCATGGAACTTCACTCAACGTAGAGACTAATAAGTTAAATAAAATAATGATGGCATGGAGAGAATGGATTTCCGAGTTCTTACATGGCAGCCCCCTTGGGACTATTAAGTACCCGACGGGCCGGCTGGTTCCCACAGATACTGTAAATCTGTCACACGGGCAGGGAACGGTATCTGCTTATATTATTGTACATGCTATAGCGACGAGCGTTCCGCTGGGACTCGTCTAACTACATGATTGGCGCAATTGATTGATTGGATAGACTAGCCTTGCTTGCACATAGTAAGAACTGAGGAATCCCTAATTGCATAATTCCAGGATAACTTGGGACTCACAATAGCAAGCCGTAGTAGTTGATTGGCCGTTCAAGACGAATTGTTTGTGTACTGTACCTACTCTGTTGTCTAACTGTGATGATCAGAATGTCAGGACATGACGGACTAACTTCTGTCCTTGTTTGGTTGGGAGGTTGGTTCGAAGTGTCGTGATGTTATGTGAATTCTTGTGGAAAGCAGAGATCTATTACTATATTCTTTCACTTACTGGTTTAGTCCTTCATATCGTGCTCCCTTGTGGTACTTGCTATTAGAGGTCTAACCTCTCTGGTTTTGCATGGCCAGATTTAGAGCCAGTCCCCGAGGACTCAGCGTACTTCCACCTCCAAGATGGTTAATACTAGAGGCATGATTGCAGGAGGACTCGAGTGGGTTCCTTACTTCACCGCTCGTTTTGTCATTCACTTTATACTTAGCCGTTTGGCACCGACATGTTAGTCGGATAGTCTTGTACTTACTTTTGCATGATTGTAATTAAGTCAGACTGCAGCTGATAACAATTGTGTATACTTGCTATATCATCTGGCTATGTTTTGTGAAGCCAGATCTCAAAGGACATTTTGACTGAGCGTTTGGGACGCCTTACTGCTTATTCTTACATGTTCTCTATTTTTCTGTTTCTTGTTTGAAGGATTGAGACAATAGATGTGAAATGACCATAGTAAGACTTTTATGTAGTATGCACCCCCTCGTCTGGTTAGACAGCATTGATCGTATTATACGGTATTTATCTACCCGTAATACGTAGCTGGCTGAGTCATTCCCCCGCTCTCCAGTATTCTGGTTCTGGGGCGTGACATTGTTCGTTTAAATGAAAACTATTGTTCATGTTTAAAGTGGTATCATACTTTTCTTCCATGTGTACATGCATGTTATGCTTGTAATTGTTGCAATATCAGGATTGAGCATTATTATCCAGCTATATTTTCAAAGGAAGCATTAAAAAGTGTCTACGAGCCGCACTTGGAGCCAATTCCAGTCCCTTACAACATTCAAAGTGCATTGGTTAGAGGCGACATTGGAGTACCAGATGTACGACGCAAAGCCGGAAGACCAAAGAAGAACCGTACTGTGGCGAAGGATCAATCTTCTCTGAGATTGAGTCGGGCTCTCCTCCGCATCGTATCCTCCTGGGACGCATCACCACCTTCGTCTTGCGTGGGTGCTGGTGCTGGTGCTGATGTAGTCGTTAGTATCTGTGTATAATAATCTCCATCCAAACCATAGCCTTGGAACCAATCTGTCACTCCGGGCCACAGCGAAGTCCCCTGGGTAGTCTCCTGGCCAGCCCCTTGGGAAGAACTCTGGCCAGCCCACTGGGAAGAACCCTGGCCAGCCCACTGGGAAGAACCCTGGCCAGCCCACTGGGAAGTCCCCTGGCCGGCCCACTGGGAAGTCCCCTGGCCAGCCCACGGCGAAGTCTCCTGGCCTGCCCACTGCGAAAAACCTTGGCCAGCCCACTGGGAAGTCCCCTAGCCAGCCCATTCCTCGTCAGCTTGCTGGGGCGGACTATCTGTAAAAAGATGGTTGTCAAAACGCATATGTAAGAGCATGATAGATTAGAGTTTCGGTTTATATATGATTAGGGTTTGGATTATGTTAGGGTTAAGTTTGGGTTGAAATTAGGGTTAGGGTTAGGAAAATGGTTTGGATAAGGTTAATGGTTTAGTTTACGGGTTAGGGTTAAGGTTAATGTTAGGTTAAAGATTTAGCTTAGGTTAGGGTTTAGTTACGGGTTAGGGAGATGGTTGTCAAAGGGTTAAAGATTTATCTTAGGTTAAAAATTTAGCTTAGGAAATTGGTTTGGATTATGTTAGGGTTAATGTTAGGTTAAAGATTTAGCTTAGGTTAGGGTTGGGGTCTAGATTAGATGTAGATTAAGCTAAAGGGTTAGAATTAGGGTCTAAATTAGGTGTAGATTAGTCTTAAGGGTTAGGATTTGGATGTAGATTAGTCTTAGGGGTTAGGATTGTGGTCTAGATTAGTCTTAATGGTTATGATTGGGATCTACATTAGGTTTAGATTTGTCTTAGGTTAGATGTTAGCATTAGGGTTAATATAAAATACTAAAAGTATCATAATATAAAATGCTAACAAAATGATAATATAAAATACTAGATTAGATTTACTAACCAAACCAAGACTTCTTCTTCTTCTTCTGCCTTCTTCTTCTTCTTCTGCCTTCTTCTTACTTCTTCTTCTTCTGCCTTCTTCTTCTCTGTTCTCTTCTACTTCTCCTCCTCGTTTTTTTTTCTCAGATCTACTTTACTCCACCAACCACCCGCAACCAATTTATCACTCCTGAACCAACCCAAAGAAACAAAACGAAACAAAACCGAACCACTGCGGGGAAAAAAACCAAACGAATTTCCGACAGTGGGTGTGTCGAAAATATTGGTCATGCCAAATTTTCGACAAATGGTGTGTCGGAAATTGGGCTTGACCAATTTTTCGACACACCCAATGTCGGATGCTATCGGTGACGCTAATTCCTATAAGTTTTATCGTTTTAGTAAATTTTATATAATTTAATATCGGTACAGTAAAATTTCTATAAAATTATTTAACATAAAAAAAAAACTTCACATTTGTAGCTTATTCTGCACAAATGTACTCAAAACATACTATACAACCACTACCAGTTGGCATCTTCTGACTAACTGATAGATATTTATGTCTTGCGTCCTCGTCGTTAACAGAATACTCTCTCTCTCTCTCTCTCTCTCTCTCTCTATATATATATATATATATATATATATATATATATATATATATATATATATATATATATATATATATATATCACCCCCAGTTTTCAGGAACATGGGTATTTTTTGTCATTTTGTACTTTTGAATATATTTGAAATTTATTTTATTATTTATGATATTGTTTTGGGATTATTGAGTCGGGTTCGTATTTCAGCTCATTCCGACTTGTATCGGGGACCCGGGGTAGCTTAGACTCTGATCGGGACCCAACTGAAATCGACCAACTTGTCATGACCAAACCCAGATATTTATATTTGACTAATCCCATTTGATTTTAGTGGGATTAGGGATTAGAATTAGATTTAGAACTTGAAATTAGGAGTTTTCAAGTTACCATTTTGACCCCAACTCAAACCACTCATTTCTTTGACTTGGAGGGCATTTTGGTAAATTGCCAAATGCCCCAACCCTCTAGGATGTGGCCGGCTATGTATGGAGCACCCCCTCTCCTTTGCTTCACTCCAAAGCAACCTCTCTCTCTCTCCATTTCATTTCTATCTACAACTTTCTCTTTCTTGTTCTTCCCCAAAATTTAGAGAGCCACTCCATTGATTTCATCTCCAAATCCACCATTTCTTCCACCAAATATTCTTCTTTTCTCTTCTACTCCATGAAAGGAAGGAGCTAGCCAAGTTTGGGAGGATTCGGAGCTCGTTCGTGTCCTTTTGGAATCTCTACGTGTCGGTGTCGAGTCGGGAAGCTTTTTTTCATTTGGATCTCTCTCCCGGAAGGTATAATCTCTCTTCTAAATTACCCCAACATGCATATAGGATTATTTTTGACCCAAAGGAATAATTCCCATGGTTGTGTCCCCATTTGTGTCCGTTTCGTGTCCTTTTGGAGACCTTTAGGAGTGTCCTATGTATAGGTTTGTGTCCTAGTAAAAAATTCCTATTGGACTCTTGTTTTTAATATATATATATTGTGTGATTAATTATTAGACATTTAAATTCCAGATTTTATATTATTTAGAGAAGGTATTTTCAATGTATCATATTGTATTATATTTGTTATATATATATATTTACATGGTGTCATGAGAATAGTGGTAGTGGTATTGAGAGTGTGTATTTATATATATGTGTGTGTGTGTGTGTGTGTGTGTCTGTATATATATATATATATATATATATATATATATATATATATAGATATGTGTGTGTGTATGTAGATATGTATGTGGGAGAATGAGAAAGAGGAGAATAGAGAGGAGAATGAGGAGGAGGAGAATGAGGAGGAGAATAGAGAGGAGATTGAGAAGGAGAATAGAGAGGAGGATGAGAAGGAGGAGAATGAGGAGGAGAATGAGGAGAATAGAGAGGAGAATGAGAAGGAGAATGAGGAGAAGAATAGAGAGGAGAATGAGAAGGATAATGAGGAGGAGAATAGAGAGGAGAATGAGAAGGAGGAGAATAGAGAGAAGAATGAGAGAAGGAGAATGGGGAGGAGAATAGAGAGGAGAATGAGAAGGAGGAGAATAGAGAGGAGAATGAGAAGGAGGAGAATGAGGAGGAGAATAGAGAGGAGAATGAGAAGGAGAATGAGAAGGAGAATGAGAAGGAGGAGAATAGAGAGGAGAATGAGAAGGAGGAGAATGAGGAGGAGAATAGAGAGGAGAATGAGAAGGAGAATGAGAAGGAGAATGAGGAGAAGAATAGAGAGGAGAAGGAGAAGGAGAATGAGGAGGAGAATGAGGAGGAGAATAGAGAGGAGAATGGGAAGGAGGAGAATAGAGAGGAGAATGAGAGAAGAAGAATGAGGAGGAGAATAAGGAGGAGAATAGAGAGGAGAATGAGAAGGAGGAGAATGAGGAGGAGAATAGAGAGGAGAATGAGAAGGAGAATGAGGAGGAGAATGAGAAGGAGAATGATGAGGAGAATAAGAAGGAGGAGAATGAGAAGGAGAATAAGCCACAGGAGCAGCAATAGCACTAGCAGGAGCAGCAGGAGCATGAGGAGGAGAATGAGAAGGAGGAGAATAGAGAGGAGAATAATGAGGAGAATGAGGAGGAGAATAGAGAGGAGAATGAGGAGGAGAATAGAGAGGAGAATGAGAAGGAGGAGAATGAGAAGGAGGAGAATGAGGAGGAGAATGAGGAGGAGAATAGAGAGGAGAATGAGGAGGAGAATGAGGAGGAGAATAGAGAGGAGAATAAGAAGGAGAATGAGGAGGAGAATAGAGAGGAGAATAAGAAGGAGGAGAATGAGAAGGAGAATAAGCCACAGGAGCAGCAATAGCACTAGCAGGAGCAGCAGGAGCATGAGGAGGAGAATGAGAAGGAGGAGAATAGAGAGAAGAATAATGAGGAGAATGAGGAGGAGAATAGAGAGGAGAATAAGGAGGAGAATGAAAAGGAGAATGAGAAGGGTAAATGTAGAAAATAGGGTATTGATGAGATATTGAGTTTAACTTCTAAGATGGGATTAGAAATAAGTTGTCTTGGTAGCTAATGACTATATGAGGGTAGTTTAGGCTAGTCTTGACCTCCGTTGACCAAGAGTGGACTTTTTGACCAAAAGTCAACTTCAAGTCAACACTTGACTTAGAATTGACCAAAACCAAACCAGAGTTGACCAGTTGACTGAAAATCAACTGTTAGTCAACATTTGACTTGTTTGACCTAGGGTTGACTCAGTGTTGACCAGAGTTGACTAGAGTTGACTTTTTCACCAAAAGTTAACTATAAGTCAACCTTGACCCAAATTGACCTAGTTTGACTTGGATTGACTTCCTGTGACCTTGTTTGACCTTGGTTGTCCTAGTGTGACCTAGTTTAGCTTGGTGTAACTTAGTTTGACCCAGTTTTGACTTAGACTTGCATATCATGATTAGATTAGCTTTTCTTTCATTATTAAACCATGTTTTGACTTGTAGTATCTCATCTTTAGGTCTGTGATTACTCTGAGCGTCTGTTCACCTTATCAGCTCCGGACCACAAGCGAGTACATTCACTGATAGTTTTCATTGTCTTGATACTTGCTATATCCGATTCAGTCGTAGTGTCTTACTTGATTCTCAGACACGATAGTTCACGGACTAGTATTGTCGGATTCCTGTCATGAGATGTCATTCCTGGATTTCTTAGGATACTGGTACTTGCTTGGTCTTGATTCTTGTACTTGTATTGATGCCGATTCCTGAAGAGGACTTGCTCCCCTCTTAGGGAATCCTGCGTCATGACGTGCTATGTCCGGATCCGTATACTATTCGGGGAATGGAGAATATTATAGATAGTGTGATCAATGCCCACCTTGAGTTACTACTTGTATCATAGCTATACCCTCACCTCACGATAGGTATAGCCTGACCTGTGCTACTACTTGCTCCATAGCTTACCATCCCGGCCGGGCCGAGTCCACGTGCTTGTAGCCGGTCGGCTGGAAGCCTGATCTTGACCCATATCGATCACATTATACTATAATATTCGAGGCACATTTTATATTTACTTTATCTTATCATATATCCTGTTCTGTTCTACATTCAGTATTACCTTTCCATGCATGATATACAGTTACTCACATGCTCTACATGCCTTTACATTGTACCTTGATTGGAGACTAAGTTCTGCTCGGGAGAAGAGTTACAACTGTCACGACCCGCTACCCAAATTGTTGGGCCAGGCCGAGGCATGCCCAGCCTACGTTGAGATAAAACGTAGTAAGCTGTTCTAAAGACAACATGATAAGACTAAATGTGCTAACAGTTCTATAAGTAAAGAAGAATCATAAATGCTCCAAACACAAAAGTCGTCGTATATAGTAAAATGTCCAAGTACAAGTGAACTGCAAAGTAAAACTGGATACATGTCCAGTTACAAAAAGATATAGTCTAATACATGTCTACTCTCAAAAGTCTAAGTAAACAAAAGACAACTAGGCGAGGTTCCCCGCAGGAACATCCTCGTAAAGCAGAGCCGGGTCCTCGGCAGTAACTCCATAGTATGTGTCGCAGAGTAACTCCTCCTCAGTAAGGACACCTACAACGTTATCCTGTCAGGACGGGAGCAAGTACTAAATCTAGCAAACTAGCATATGAAACATGGAAATGAACATGAGAGGAATAACTGGAAAGCATGGCATCACACAATCTATCATGGCAAGGACACATATGTCATAGAGACAGATGTATATGTAATATTTAAAACTGTAGCAGGTACGTGATCGGTCAATAGATGTACAATGTGCTGGGGGCACATAATAAAATGTACTCCCGTACAAGTAAAACGGCGACAGATGTACATACGTACAAATCCGCGATGAGATAAAGCCTACGACAAGGTATACATATAAAATGTCAACCTTGCTCGGTACGTACGTACGGAGAAGGGGGCATGATCACGTACTCAACTATCAGTTTCCCCATAACCCATATTCTAATCATGTGAGAGATACATAAAGACAGTTCTAAGCATGGTAGTAACTAGAAGTACAACATGTAGAGATCTAACTTGCTATCCCAAGGATCAGCATTTAACATGGTGGGGTTTGCAGTTCATTTATGTGACAATATGTAAAGTTCGTAGAAAGTACTTGCCTCTAGCAAAGCAAAACAAAACAAGCTGCGATAACAGTGCTATGGATGTCCGGTAACTCGTCGCTGTAGAAGTAAATACAATAACTTAGTTTTTACACTAAGCTAAAATACTAGGACACTAATTGGTGCGACACGACTTGTGACTGGACACCTAGCCAAAATGATAATTTTAGCTTAGGAGACCAATGTGGGGTGACACACTACTTTAACTAACTTTCTAGGGTCTTTACACTAGTGAGGGGTGGGGTTTAACAAGGCTAAAACTCAAAATAACACAAAAAGCTACAAGTCGTAATTAATCAATAAATAAATCAAAAGTCCATTGTGTTCTAACAATTTTAGAGATAGACAAAAAGCCTAGTTTTGTTTAAAGTAAAGTACCAAAGTGATCCTTGTTAATCATAGAAATTTATTATAATTTTTCTGGAATTTTTTAACCAGTATAAATATTTTATAAAAATCAGTTTTTCTAAGTGTACAGAAAATGAGTTTTGGTTTCATATGCCAAACTAGTGGCAAAACAGTAAATTAAATACTATAAAAATTATACTAAATTAGCTAACATAACATAGTATCTAAAAACTATTTTTTTATAATTTTAGCAGTACTTTAAGTATTTTTAGAAAATCAAAAACAGCATTGCATACAATAATTAATTATCTGCGTATTTTGTCCATGTATATAATTTGAACCAAAGTTCAAATACAGGACCCAAGGCCATGAATTGTAATGCCTATAGTTCGTATTACGTATCTTGGTATACGTGTACGTACTCTTGACTCGTATTGCATATTTTTCCTGCATGGTTATTTTGGCATGTCATTGGTTATGGCTTAGCTTGGTTCGGCTTAGCTTGGTTTGGTTTGCTTTTGGGTTCATCATGAACCAAAAAAAACCCCCACCTACCACCACCACCCTCATTTATATTTCCACCTAACTCTCTCTCTCTTCATTTATTCTTCTCCTTCACTTCTTCTTCTCCACCATTTACTCTTCCACCTACCAGGAAAGAGAGCTAGGCAAGTGTAAACTTGCTTCATGATGGATCTCAAGTTTTATTGTTCCATTCTCTTCCTTACTTGATTCTAAGACTCTTTAGATTTGGCCTTTTTCATTTTGATGGATAATTTCTTGTAGATCTAAGTTTATAACTTTTCGATTTTCTTGGTTTTGATCTCTAAAACTTGGTTATTTTTGAAAACTAATGGTTCTATGTTGTAGAGAATTCAATTTCATGCAGTTTTGGCTTTTGTTTCGCTTGATTTCGACTTCGGATGAGGAAGTTATGGCCAAAGCATTTTGGTCAAACTTCTATGTTCATCTGCAGCATGAGGCGCATGTCGCAGTTGGCCGCATATGATGTCGCTGTTGAACCGCATGAGCCGCATGTCGCAGTTGGCCGCATATGATGCCGCAGTTGAGCCGCATAGGCCGCATGTCGCAGTTGGCCGCATATGATGCCGCAGTTGAGCCGCATGAGCCGCATGTCGCAGTTGGCCGCATAGCATGTCGCTGTTGAACCGCATGAGCCGCATGTCGCAGTTGGCCGCATATGATGCCGCAGTTGAGCCGCATGAGCCGCATGTCGCAGTTGGCCGCATAGCATGTCGCTGTTGAACCGCATGAGCCGCATGTCGCAGTTGGCCGCATATGATGCCGCAGTTGAGCCGCATGAGCCGCATGTCGCAGTTGGCCGCATAGCATGTCGCTGTTGAACCGTATGAGCCGTATGTCGCAGTTGAGCCGCATGAGCCGCATGTCGCAGTTGGCCGCATAGCATGTCGCAGTTGAGCCGCATAGGCCGCATGTCGCAGTTGGCCGCATATGGTGTCGCAGAATAGGCCGCATAATGCATATTTTGACTATTTCTAACTGTTATATGTCCTAATTGACCGAATTGTGGCTCAAATTTCTCCCAACTCCCAACGTGGAAGTTGTAGATCTTTTCCTTGGCATCAAGAATATGTCACTAGTTATTTTATGCAAGTTTCTCTCATTCATAATATTGTAAGAATAGAACACGATAATGGCCCGCTGTGGCACACTCTTGACAAGCAAACTGACATGATATATCTCGGCATGCTGTTACGACAGCTAGCCAGACATGACAAGTATGAAAGACTTGGACACCGTGGACGATTGTGTTTGTACAAATAAACTAGTACTGTCTTGCATCATGTCTAGGATGGAGACCCCTGAGTACCACGGTCAGGGGTACCTACTGAAATTGACTAAGGCTAATTAACTAGAATGATTCAGTAGTCATGAAGAGATTCCCAGCTACAGGCAATCCCGTTATTTGGACGCATTCAGTGGACTTGTAGCCTACCGACGAGTAGGGCACATTTCTAGCACACAGTCATGTGTTGCATTCTTCCTAAACGGACATTCGACTTGGATAACCGGATGGTCTGCAGGGCTTGTGGCTGTTGGGATAATCTCATTGCATCTTACTAGTAACTAGGCTTGTGATAACCCTAGTTAGTTAAAAGTATCAAGCCGTACTCTTGATTGGCCGTGATTGATTGGATGGAGTTTATTCCAGCTTAGTCTTATTCTGATTCTGTGCAAGATTGTGACATGACATGATTATTGATGCTTGCCTTAACAATAACGATCAGGGGACCAGTCCTGTTCAGGCGAAGGGTTACAACCCCGGTCCTTGTTTGGTTTAAGGGTTGTAACCTAGCTCCCGGAGCAGTTCTGTGTTCTCTCTTCGTTTATTGTCTTAATACAATTCCATGCCATGTTCGTCATATTTTACCTTACTTTAATACCATGATTAATTATGCTGGCCTTAGCAATAAAGATCAGGGGTCCAGTTCTGTTCAGGCGAAGGGTTACAACCCCGGTCCTTGTTTGGTTTAAGGGTTGTAACCTGGCTCCCGGAGCAGTTCTGTGTCCTCTCTTCGTTTATTTTCTTCACTGTACCAATAGTATTTGAGACGGGTTTCTATTCAGGTGAAGGCCTGCAACCTCGGTCCTTGTTTGGTTTAAGGGTTGCAGTCTGGCTACTTGAATGGTTTCCTCGTACTCAATTTATTATTGTTATTCCTATTATTATCAATTTCTCTTATCAGTTATCTTTAATATTCTATTGTGATATGCTGGTTTTAGTTCCTAAGTGAAGCCTCCTTTGTGGCACTTGCTCTTTCTGGGGTCTGACCCAGCTGGTTTTGTGTGGCCAGATATCGGAGCAGCACCAGAGGATCCACCTGTCTTCCAGCCCGATGGTGACCACAAGGCGTAACCAGGGCAACGAGTGGATTTCTTTTGTCCTCCCACTCTGTTTGTAAAATTATTCTTTTGAGGCGTTTAGCCGGCGAGCACGTGTTAGCTTGTATTGCACCTTTATTTACTGTCTGCCTACGGGCTGTAACATGATTGACAAATCCTAGGGTTGATCATGTATTGACTAAAACTCTTGCTAGTCCTGACATTTTGTACGACTAGCTTCATGATCATCCAATATGTAATGTATGGGACGCCTTACTATTGTATATTGATGCTCTAATATCTTATGACTGTTACTACTTGCTTGTGATTGAGACAATAGGTTTGTTCTTAACCATAGGAGACTAGTTAAACCCTCATATATCTAGACAGCCGTGACCGTATAGTGACGTGGATTCCATTTCATTATACGTAGCTGGCTATGTCTGCCCCAGCTCTCCAGTATTTTGGTTCTGGGGCGTGACATGGTTTTAGTGGTGGCCCATGCAGGTCTTGTAATTCAAGATATGTGAGGGTTTACCGAATAGATGTCTCAATCAGTATTCGCCCTTGATCTCTGCTCGTATCTTCAAATCCCTGAGAATCTTGACCTGATCACATGCTTGTATCGTTGATCTGTCATGGTCCTTCCTTATTGTTCCCTATGTCGTCTTCTTCAGCGACATTGTTCCTGGACCTGCCGATCAGCAAGGCTGTGCACCTCCAGCGGACCAGCAGCAACCTGGAGATCAAGCCCAGCATTCAGGAGTAGCTTCCAGAGTCATGCCTACAGAAGGAGAACCCCCAATTCAACCCGTCCAGCCTGCTGAGCCTGATGATGGCACTTTGGCGGGTCTCATCAGGTCCCTATTAGCTTTCCAGGATCGTCGCGGAGATGCCTTGCACCAGGCGGTGTCAGATGCTTTGACCAGAGGAGGTCATCAGGGTAATAGCGCGGCCAACAGCTTCAAGCGCTTGAACCCTCCCTTCTTCGACGGCAGTGAAGATGCGATCGCTGCAGATGCTTGGCTTCAGGATACAGAGGTGATTCTAGAAGCAGCCAGGACTCCAGAGAACGAGAAGGTGGCCGTAGTGCGCCTGCAGTTACTAGATCTTGCCCGCAGCTGGTGGACAGCGCAGGCCGATGGATTAGTGGCCCCTATTTCATGGGCAGTATTCAGGGAGAGATTCCAGACCAAGTATTTTGATGCTGTAGCTCGGTATGATCTACAGACGAGGTTCACCAATCTGAAGCAGATGGACAGGACGGTCGATGGATATACGGCCGAGTTCTCCAGGCTTAGTCGGTTTGCTCCCACCTTGGTGGCGACTGAGTTCGATAGAGCCCAGCGGTTCCAGCAGGGGCTCCATCTAGAGATTTTATTGGCGGTGGAGCAGTTTGAGCATCAGACTTTTGATGCAGTATTGAGAGCAGCCCGGAGGCATGAATATACCTCCCAGAGGATCGTGGATAGGACCGGAGGTCGGAAGCGATCTCACGGTCAGATGAATCAGTCATCAGCACCAGCCCCGGCAGCCAGGGCTTTGACCATTGGAGCTCCGAGGCGGGCGGCCTCAGTGACGTCGGTTCAGCATTCCACCCCGACGCACCCTCAGCAGCAGAAGCAGAAGCAGTCTTCCGTAGTGGGATGTTCACACTGCGGAAAGCCAGGGCATGTGGTATCCGAGTGTCGTAGAGCACAGGGTTTGTGCTTGGTTTGTGGTACCCCGGACCACAGGGTTGGGAACTGCCCGAACAGGGGGAGTTCATCCGCTTTCTCTAGTCCTTCAGTTAGAGGACCAGCACCAGTCCAGCAGCAGCAGCAGCTGCAGTACCCATTCCTGAGGCTATTGCCGACGCAGGCCCAGGCGTTCCAGCAGCAGAGACCGCAACAGTATGCCCAAGCCCAAGCCCAAGCCCTAATCCAGAACAGGCAGAGGAATTTTCAGCAGAGGGGACCCGCACCCAGAGGACATGGTCAAGTGCTGGCTTTGACCATGGGAGAAGAAGGAATAGCACCAGGTGAGGTGGTAGCAGGTACTATTCTCGTCAACACCTTTCCAGCTTCAGTATTATTTGATTCTGGTGCCTCGCATTCATTTATGTCTGCACGATTCGCGACACGGGTAGGATTGGAGCCCGAGTCATTATCAGTGAGGCTCAATATACTTACTGGTAATGGACTTGTGGGAGTAGATAGAGTGTTTTCCTCGTGTCGGATCGTAGTTAGCGGTAGAGAATTCCCCGCTAGATTGATAGAGTTCCCGATGGCCGATTATGATGTGGTCTTAGGGATGGATTGGTTGAGGGACCAGTATGCTAGGATAGACTCCCACATTGGCAGGGTTGTTTTTAGCATTCCCGGAGAGCCAGAGTTTTCTTTCTTCCGAGGCGAAGTTGAACCTTCTCCTCCAGTATTGCGGATGGCAGTAGCAGCAGTGTAGTTGCCTCGGATAGTCGAGGAGTTCCCAAATGTTTTCCCAGAAGAGCTTCCAGGGATGCCGCCAGAGCGAGAGATCGAGTTTACCATCGACTTGATTCCCGGGACAGCCCCAGTGTCAGAGAGAGTCTACAGGATGGCGCCGTCAGAGCTAGAGATATTGTACAAGATAATTGAAGAGCTCAGAACCAAGGGGTTCATTCGTGCTAGTGGATCACCTTGGGGAGCCCCGATGCTTCTTGTGAAAAAGAAGGATGGTACGTCCAGATTGTGTGTAGATTATCGTACCTTGAACTCAGTGACAATCAAGAACAGATACCCTCTCCCGAGGATAGATGACTTGTTTGATCAACTCAAAGGGGCATCTGTATTTTCGAAGATCGACTTGCGGTCAGGATACCATCAGATCAGAGTCAGAGAGCAGGACATCCCGAAGACAGCTTTCAGATCTAGGTATGGGCATTGGGAGTTCCTTGTGATGCCATTTGGAGCAACCAATGCACCGGCTGTATTCATGGACCTCATGAATCGCATCTTCATGCCTTATTTGGATCAGTTCGTGATTGTGTTCCTAGACGACATCCTGGTCTACAGCAAGAGTGAAGCAGAGCATGAGCAGCATCTCCGAGTTGTCCTCCAGATTCTCAGAGAGCACCAGTTATATGCCAAGTTTAGTAAATGCGAGTTCTGGCTCGATCGCATTTCGTACTTGGGTCATATCATCACCCGAGGAGGAGTTGAAGTGGACCCCCAGAAGATCGTGGCCATTGAAACATGGCCGGTACCTAGCACAGTGGCAGAAGTCCGTAGTTTTCTTGGCTTGGCCGGCTACTACCGGCGATTTGTTTCGGACTTTGCTCGAATTTCAGCGCCATTGACCCAGTTGACCCGCAAGGATGTGCAGTTTGCTTGGACAGCAGAATGTCAGGATTCTTTTGAGAGGTTGAAGCGAGGCTTGATGACGGCTCCTATTCTCACGCTTCCAGATGGAACCAGAGGATTCTCAGTGTATTGTGATGCTTCGGGCAGGGGTTTAGGATGTGTTCTGATGCAGCATGGGAATGTAATAGCTTATGCGTCACGGCAACTTCGTGATCATGAGAGGAATTACCCAACCCATGACTTGGAGCTGGCAGCAGTAGTGTTTGCACTTAAGTTGTGGAGGCACTACCTATACGGAGATAGGGTGGAGATCTTTACCGACCACAAGAGCCTGAAGTATGTTTTCACCCAGAAGTATCTCAACATGCGTCAGAGGAGATGGCTAGAGCTGCTAGTAGATTATGATGTAAACCTGCAGTATCACCCAGGGAAGGCCAACGTTGTTACAGATGCATTGAGCAGGAGAGCCGGAGTTTATTTCCTGACAGCGCAACCAGAGCTGTTGGCCGATCTTCAGAAGATGGGTATAGAAGTTGTCCTCCCTTCCAGTGTGGCATTGATGGCCAGCATGCAAGTTCAGTCCACTATAGTCGAGAGGGTCCGGATGGCGCAGTCAGCAGATTCCAAGCTTCAGCGACTCAGAGCAGAGTATGAGGCAGAACGAAGACCAGAGTTATGCATTCATGAAGACGGTACACTTCGACATGGTAAGCGTCTTTGTGTACCCAGTGGAGATATCAGACATGAGATCATGACAGAGGCCCACAGTTCGCAGTATTCCATTCATCCCGGTGGCACGAAGATGTACCGTGATATTCGTCAGCACTTTTGGTGGAATGGCATGAAGAGGGAGATAGCCCAGTTTGTCTCTCGTTGTTTAGTCTGCCAACAAGTTAAGGCTGAACATCAGAGACCAGCTGGACTACTTCAACCATTGCCGATTTCTGAGTGGAAATGGAAGCATATAACAATGGACTTTGTGACTGGATTGCCTAGATCCCCGGCTGGCAGAGACGCTATTTGGGTTGTCATAGACAGGCTCACGAAGGTGGCTCACTTTCTTCCGTTCAGAGTTGGTCAGTCGACGGCTCAGCTAGCAGAGATGTATCTCCGACAGATTGTCAGATTGCACGGTGTACCAGTCAGTATCACTTCAGACAGAGATTCAAGATTTACGTCGCACTTTTGGCGTAGCTTGCAAGAAAGTTTGGGAACTCACCTCCAGTTCAGTTCAGCTTATCACCCGCAGACAGATGGCCAGTCGGAACGTACGATCCAGACTCTTGAAGATATGTTGCGGTCATGTACACTCGACTTCGGTGGTTCGTGGGAAGATCATGTGCACCTGGTGGAGTTCTCGTACAACAACAGTTTCCAGGCCAGTATCCAGATGGCACCGTTCGAGGCATTGTATGGTAGGAAGTGTAGATCCCCGCTAGCCTGGGATGATGTTGGAGAGAGGCAGATGCTTGGTCCGGAAATGATTGCTCAAACCGTTGAAGTGGTCAGAAGAGTCAGAGATCATCTTCGAGTTGCCCAAGATCGCCAGCGTCATTGGGCCGATTCTCATCGGCGCCCTCTTGAGTTTTCTGTCGGCGACCATGTATTCCTGAGGATTTCGCCTAACCGTGGCGTCATTCGTTTCGGCGTGCGGGGAAAGCTTAGTCCTAGGTATATAGGGCCATTCGACATTCTGGAGCGAGTAGGAGATGTATCCTATCGTCTCGCTCTTCCACCGTCGCTACGTGAGGTGCATGACGTATTCCATGTATCCCAACTGCGACGGTATATCCCGGACTCGAGCCACATCCTGGATCATTCGGAATTGGTTGTCGGTACCAACCTTTCGTATGAGGAGAGGCCCGTGTCTATATTGGACCAAAGAGAGAAGACACTCAAGAACAAGACTATCAAGTTAGTCAGAGTTGCTTGGGGTCATCACTCTTTGGGTGAGTCGACGTGGAAGCGTGAGGATGATATCCGATCGCGATATCCCGACCTGTTTGACTCGTAAGGTATAATGTCTTCCTTATGCCTTATGCTTTCAATTCCTTGCTTGAATAAATGACTGCATGGTAGACTGCTTGTTATAGCTTACGATTAGAATAGCTTGTCCTTGCAATTCTAGCCTCTTGATTAAATTTCGAGGACGGAATTCTTTTAAGGTGGGTAGAGTTGTAATGCCTATAGTTCGTATTACGTATCTTGGTATACGTGTACGTACTCTTGACTCGTATTGCATATTTTTCCTGCATGGTTATTTTGGCATGTCATTGGTTATGGCTTAGCTTGGTTCGGCTTAGCTTGGTTTGGTTTGCTTTTGGGTTCATCATGAACCAAAAGAAAACCCCCACCTACCACCACCACCCTCATTTATATTTCCACCTAACTCTCTCTCTCTTCATTTATTCTTCTCCTTCACTTCTTCTTCTCCACCATTTACTCTTCCACCTACCAGGAAAGAGAGCTAGGCAAGTGTAAACTTGCTTCATGATGGATCTCAAGTTTTATTGTTCCATTCTCTTCCTTACTTGATTCTAAGACTCTTTAGAACTTGGCCTTTTTCATTTTCATGGATAATTTCTTGTAGATCTAAGTTTATAACTTTTCGATTTTCTTGGTTTTGATCTCTAAAACTTGGTTATTTTTTAAAACTAATGGTTCTATGTTGTAGAGAATTCAATTTTATGCAGTTTTGGCTTTTGTTTCACTTGATTTCGACTTCGGATGAGGAAGTTATGGCCAAAGCATTTTGGTCAAACTTCTATGTTCATCTGCAGCATGAGGCGCATGTCGCAGTTGGCCGCATATGATGTCGCTGTTGAACCGCATGAGCCGCATGTCGCAGTTGGCCGCATATGATGCCGCAGTTGAGCCGCATGTCGCAGTTGGCCGCATAGCATGTCGCTGTTGAACCGCATGAGCCGCATGTCGCAGTTGGCCGCATATGATGCCGCAGTTGAGCCGCATGAGCCGCATGTCGCAGTTGGTCGCATAGCATGTCGCTGTTGAACCGCATGAGCCGCATGTCGCAGTTGGCCGCATATGATGCCGCAGTTGAGCCGCATGAGCCGCATGTCGCAGTTGGCCGCATAGCATGTCGCTGTTGAACCGCATGAGCCGCATGTCGCAGTTAGCCGCATAGCATATCGCAGTTGAGCCGCATGAGCCGCATGTCGCAGTTGGCCGCATAGCATGTCGCAGTTGAGCCGCATAGGCCGCATGTCGCAGTTGGCCGCATATGGTGTCGCAGAATAGGCCGCATAATGCATATTTCAACTATTTCTAACTGTTATATGTCCTAATTGACCGAATTGTGGCTCGAATTTCTCCCAACTCCTAACGTGGAAGTTGTAGATCTTTTCCTTGGCATCAAGAATATGTCACTAGTTATTTTATGCAAGTTTCTCTCATTCATAATATTGTAAGGATAGAACACGATAATGGTCCGCTGTGGCACACTCTTGACAAGCAAACTGACATGATATATCTCGGCATGCTGTTACGACAGCTAACCAGACATGACAAGTATGAAAGACTTGGACACCGTGGGCGATTGTGTTTGTACAAATAAACTAGTACTGTCTTGCATCATGTCTAGGATGGAGACCCCTGAGTACCACGGTCAGGGGTACCTACTGAAATTGACTAAGGCTAATTAACTAGAATGATTCAGTAGTCATGAAGAGATTCCCAGCTACAGGCAATCCCGTTATTTGGGCGCATTCAGTGGACTTGTAGCCTACCGACGAGTAGGACACATTTCCAGCACACAGTCATGTGTTGCATTCTTCCTAAACGGACATTCGACCTGGATAACCGGATGGTCTGCAGGGCTTGTGGCTGTTGGGATAATCTCATTGCATCTTACTAGTAACTAGGCTTGTGATAACCCTAGTTAGTTAAAAGTATCAAGCCGTACTCTTGATTGGCCGTGATTGATTGGATGGAGTTTATTCCAGCTTAGTCTTATTCTGATTCTGTGCAAGATTGTGACATGACATGATTATTGATGCTTGCCTTAACAATAACGATCAGGGGACCAGTCCTGTTCAGGCGAAGGGTTACAACCCCGGTCCTTGTTTGGTTTAAGGGTTGTAACCTGGCTCCCGAAACAGTTCTGTGTTCTCTCTTCGTTTATTGTCTTAATACAATCCCATGCCATGTTCGTCATGTTTTACCTTACTTTAATACCATGATTAATTATGCTGGCCTTAGCAATAAAGATCAGGGGTCCAGTTCTGTTCAGGCGAAGGGTTACAACCCCGGTCCTTGTTTGGTTTAAGGGTTGTAACCTGGTTCCCGGAGCAGTTCTGTGTCCTCTCTTCGTTTATTGTCTTCACTGTACCAATAGTATTTGAGACGGGTTTCTATTCAGGTGAAGGGCTGCAACCTCGGTCCTTGTTTGGTTTAAGGGTTGCAGTCTGGCTACTTGAATGGTTTCCTCGTACTCAATTTATTATTGTTATTCCTATTATTATCAATTTCTCTTATCAGTTATCTTTAATATTCTATTGTGATATGCTGGTTTTAGTTCCTAAGTGAAGCCTCCTTTGTGGCACTTGCTCTTTCTGGGGTCTGACCCAGCTGGTTTTGTGTGGCCAGATATCGGAGCAGCACCAGAGGATCCACCTGTCTTCCAGCCCGATGGTGACCACAAGACGTAACCAGGGCAACGAGTGGGTTTCTTTTGTCCTCCCACTCTGTTTGTAAAATTATTCTTTTGAGGCGTTTAGCCGGCGAGCACGTGTTAGCTCGTATTGCACCTTTATTTATTGTCTGCCTACGGGCTGTAACATGATTGACAAATCCTAGGGTTGATCATGTATTGACTAAAACTCTTGCTAGTCCTGACATTTTGTACGACTAGCTTCATGATCATCCAATATGTAATGTATGGGACGCCTTACTATTGTATATTGATGCTCTAATATCTTGTGACTGTTACTACTTGCTTGTGATTGAGACAATAGGTTTGTTCTTGACCATAGGAGACTGATGGATTGTAGTTAAACCCTCATATATCTAGACAGCCGTGACCGTATAGTGACGTGGATTCCATTTCATTATACGTAGCTGGCTATGTCTGCCCCAGCTCTCCAGTATTTTGGTTCTGGGGCGTGACATGAATCAAGTCCAATATGACTTGTACAGGTCTTGAATGTGTGAAAACACATTTGGGCCCAAATACCCATGCTAGGCTTGGACACCAAATGGTTGCAGTAATTTAAATACACTAAAAATACAATTTGGTAATAGTGCTAAATAAATATTATTATTTTAATATGGTAAAGTTATACAAAATAATTATATACCTACACATGAAAAAAAAGTACATATATCTATGTATAAAGAAAATACTTAATTTATAAAGTATATATATATACATACAAATATGTATATATATATATATATAAGGAGACATTAAATTATAAAGTGTATAATAATATATATATATATGAAAATATATATATACGTATACAAATATATATATATATATATAATATTTACTAACTATGAAAATATACACACAAGAAAAATATATACATATATGTACATAAATACATATATATACATACATACATATATATATATTTATAAAATACTAAAGTGAAATATATATATATATATAAAAACAGTTTATATATATAAAGTAGTATGAATAACAATATATATATATATATATATATATATATATATATACATGGAACTTACTAACTATAAAATATATACATATATATATAAAATACTGTCAAAATACAGTATGTACATATATATATATACTAATATATATATATATATATATATATATATATATATATATATAAAACAGAAAAGAAAAAAAGAAAAGAACAGAAAAATAAAAAGAAAAGGAAACAGAAAGGAGGGGCTCAAACCCGAGCGCGCTGGCCAGTGAGGGGGGGTTATTACTATGCGCTGGCCAGTGGGCCAGTTGGCCCGCTGTGTTAGGAATAGGATTAGGTTAGTTTTATTTAGGAATTAAGTGATTTAAATAATAAAAAAATAAAATAAAACACAGTCCTGTGTCCTGACTGTTAGGGACACGGGTGTCTTGTATCCTTGCTTAGCACGATACGTACGACACGAGTTTCACGTGTCCTCGTCTACGTTCGTGTTCGCCAGGACACGGCGAACACTTCCGACCCAACACGAGACACGCACGACATAAAGGAATGCTGCCACTCACGTGTCCGGTCGATGGGGGGGTTCTCGAGAGCTCTGGACGGCGGCGGAGACGTCGGGACGGCGGCGCTTCAGTGGCGCTGCGGTCGTCTCGTCGTGGCGAAGCGGATGGCGGTGGTGGCGACCGTCGACGACGAGTGGTGAGGCGGTGGTGGTGTGTCGCCGGAGCTAGGGCTTCGGCTAGGGTTTTCGGCGAAGAATAGGGCGATGGTCGGTCGTGGGGGTGTTTAGGTCTAGGGTTTTGGTCTGGGGGTCAAAGGGGGGTTTAAATAGGGTGTTCGAGGCGGTCGGGGCAGCCGAAAAAGGCGGGGGCTGCCCGTCGGCGTGGCGGTCGTCGGTCGGGGGGTCAACGAGAGTGGGTGAGGAGAGAGAGTGTGGTCGTGTGGGGGGGGGGGGGGGGGGGGGGGGGTTCGGGTAGTTTGCAATTAGGTCCTCTAGGTTTTAGGATTTTACATAATAGGTCTAAACAGTAGTAAATGCAAATTATAATTTGCATAACAGAATTAAAACAATTTCTAAATTGTAAACTGCTATAAAATACAATTTAACAAATTGCATATTGATATTAAAATAATTCTAAAAATTACAAAGTGATATTAAAACAATTCAGCAAATTGCAAAATTATATATTTTGACTTAAAACCATTTTAAAAATTATTTATTCTAAAAAAAATTCCTAAAAATCCTAATAATTATTTTAAGGCTAAAAATTAACATTAAAAATTAATTAACACTAATTTAACTAAAATTGAAAAACAGGGGCTGACAAGTCTTCCCTCCTTGAAAAATTTCGTCCTCGAAATTCACAAGGATTGAAGACCCGACAATATTCTATCATAGCAAGCAATGCAACAAAATGACTAAGACTGCGATCGAAACTAACCTCTAAGGTATCAAGCAGGAACGGGTGGTTCCCTCGCAGCGGTTGGATCGAACAAGTAAGGGTATCTCTTCCTCATGTCCGACTCCCTCTCCCAAGTAGATTCACCTGGGGAGTGACGGCTCCAAGCTACTCGTACTAGGGGTATAACCTTGTTCCTCAGCCTTTTCTCTCTCCTGTCTAATATCTCCACTGGCTGCTCAGAAACTGTAAGGCTCGGTCCGACCTCCAACTCTGAATGATCTAGCACATGACTGGGGTCTGGAACATATCTCCTCAGCTGAGATACGTGAAAGACATCGTGAACTCCTGCTAGGTTGGGTGGAAGTGCAACCCTGTAAGCTACCTCTCCGATCCTGCCGAGTATCTCGAACGGCCCGATGTATCTGGGGCTCAGCTTCCCTCCTCGTCCGAACCGGATCGTCCCTCGAGTAGGTGATATCTTCACTAGCACCATATCACCGTCTGCGAACTCCATCGGCCTGCGACTAGCATCAGCCCAGTGTTTCTGCCTATCCTGAGCTACTCTGAGCCTGTCTCTGATCATCCCAACTTTCTCTGCTGCATCCGTGATCATCTCTGGCCCAAGCATAACTCTGTCCCCGACATCATTCCAAAAGAGCGGTGTACGGCATCGTCGTCCATAAAGCACCTCGAAAGGAGACATACCAATACTGGCCTGGTAGTTGTTGTTGTATGAAAACTCTACAAAGTGCAGATGGCTCTCCCATGATCCTCCGAAGTCCAGCACGCAGGTCGTCAGCATATCCTCCAGTGTCTGTATCGTCCTCTCGGACTGCCCATCTGTCTGCGGGTGGTACGCCGTACTGAACTTGAGCCTACTGCCCAACTCCTCCTGCAAGCTCCTCCAGTAGTGGGATGTGAATCTGCTGTCTCTGTCTGACACGATGCTCACCGGCACTCCGTGTAGGCGAACTATCTGTTGCATGTATAGCTCCGCCAACTTCTCGGTGAAAAGCCCCACCTTGAAGGGTATGAAGTGCGCACACTTCGTCAGCCTGTCTACGATGACCCAGATGGCATCCTTCCCTCCTTGGGAACGATGAAGCCCTGAAACGAAGTTCATCGTAATATGTTCCCACTTCCACTCGGGAATGGGTAACGGCTGCAACAAACCAGCTGGCCTCTAGCGCTCCGCCTTGACCTGCTGGCAAACTAGGCATCTCGAAATGAAACGAGATACATCCCTCTTCATCCCGTGCCACCAAAGATGTTCCCGCAAGTCACGGTACATCTTGTTAGCACCAGGGTGAATAGAATATCTCGATCGGTGCGCCTCCTGCAAGACTGCCTCTACCAGCTCTCCCTTCGGCACGCACAATCGGCTGCCATGTCTCAAGGATCCATCCTCTGCTATAGTGAAATCATCTAGCAATCCAGCTAACGCCTGGGGTCGAAGTCTGCGAAGGCTCTCATCTGTAGACTGTGCCTCCCGGATCTGCTCCATCAAACCCGACTGAATGTCAAGCGCCATCATCTGTATCACTGATCCTGGCCGAACTAGCTCGATACCGAGCTTCTCCAGATCCTCCCGCAAATGCCGATCAATCATCAGATACCATGCCATCGGATGCCTGCTCAGCGCATCCGCCACCACATTTGCCTTCCCGGGGTGATACTGTAAATCGATGTCGAAGTCCTTCATCAACTCCAACCATCGCCTTTGCCTCATGTTCAGCTCTTTCTGCGTGAACACATACTTCAAGCTTTTGTGGTCAGTAAAGATCTCCACACGCTCTCCGTATAAGTAATGTTTCCATAACTTGAGTGCAAAGATCACCGCAGCTAACTCTAGGTCATGGGTAGGATAATTCCTCTCATGAGTCCGCAATTGCCTAGATGCATAAGCAATTACTTTCCCATGCTGCTGTAGAACGCATCCTAGCCCCTTCCCAGAAGCATCGCTGTATATGTTGAAACCTCCAGAACCTGAAGGTAAAGTCAGAACTGGAGCGGTCGTCAGCCTCCTCTTCAGCTCCTCAAATGCTGCCTGGCAGTCCTCTGACCAGATGTACTCTGCGTCCTTCCGCGTTAGCTTCGTCATAGGTTCAGCTATCCTAGCAAAGTCCTGGACGAACTTTTTATAATAGCCTGCTAAACCCAGAAAGCTCCTGATCTCTGAAACTGACGTCGGAGCCTTCCACGTCTCAACTGTAGCAATCTTCTTGGGATCCACCGAGATTCCATCTCTAGTGACTACATGGCCGAGAAACTCTACTCGGTCTAAAAAGAACTCGCACTTCGGCAATTTGGCAAACAATCTCTCCTGCCTCAGAATCCCCAAAACTATCCGCAAGTGCTCTGCATGCTCCTCTGGCGTCTTCGAGTATATCAGGATGTCGTCGATAATCACTACGACGAACTTATCTAGATACTGGTGAAATGTCTTATTTATCAAGTTCATAAAGACAGCTGGCGCATTTGTGAGACCAAATGGCATCACCAGAAACTCGTACTGCCCGTACTTCGTGTTGAATGCCGTCTTCTGGATGTCTGCTGGCCTGACCTTCACCTGGTGGTACCCGGATCTCAAGTCTATCCTGGAAAACACCTTCGCCCCGCTCAACTGGTCGAACAAATCATCTATCCTGGGCAGAGGATATTTGTTCTTGATGGTGATGGCATTCAAGGCCCGGTAGTCAATACACAACCGGACTGTACCATCCTTCTTAGGCACAAAGAGCACTGGCGCTCCCCACGGGGAAGCACTGGATCGAATGAAACCCTTTTTCAACAGGTCATCAATCTGCTCTTTCATCTCTATGGCCTCCTTGGGATTCACTCTATAGCAAGCCCGGGATACTGGTGATGAACCCGGCACTAAATCTATAGTGAATTCCACATCTCTGTCAAGCGGAAGCCCTGGAAGATCCTCTGGAAATACATCCATAAACTCCCTAATGATAGGGTGTGGCGGTGCTGCGTCCCCGACTGTCGCACAACAGTTCGGCTCTAGGCTGATCTCCGGCCCTGTCCTCCTGACACTGAATGGTGTTGTGCCTGGGGGACTGAACAAAATACTACCCTCATGGCAATCTATAGATGCATGGGCATAGCTAAGCTAGTCCATCCCCAATATGATATCATAACCGGGGAGTGGCATCACAAAGAATCGCCCCCTGAACTCTCTCCCGACTATAAAAATAGAACATCTATAGATAGATCTAATAGGCAATGGTCCTCCTCCCGTCATCACTCTACTAATCTCCGCAGTAGGTGTAGCTACTAGATGATGTTTATGCATAAACTCTAATGATAGGAAGCTATGAGATGCACCAGAATCAAACAAACATACAGCTAGAAAAGTATGCAAATAAACATGACCTGTAATGACGTCAGCTAAGTAATCCGGCTCCGAAACCTGCTCCGGCTCCGGCTCAAGGGCTAGGCTATAAACTCTCCCCTGAGGTCCCTTCTGCTGCTGCAGATGCTGCCCGAACCTCTGCTGCTGAGTCGGAAGCGGTCCTCTAGTCTTCGCTACTGGACACTCTCGAAGCTGATGGGTGGCAGACCCACAAGCTAAACACTGCTTCAACCTCTTCCTGCAGACGGTGTGATCATGCCCTGGTCTTCCGCAGAAAGAACATATAGCTCCCCTCTGCTGCTGCTGCTGCTGCTGATGCCGGGGTCCCGGGGCTCTAACTGGCGGGGTCTGATGATGTGGTGTAGGGGGACGGTAAGTCTGCTGGGATGGCGTCGGTGCTCTCTGCTGGAAAGCCTGACGCTTGGACGGTCCCTCATGATGTACAGAAGCTGGCCTCTTGCATGACAGAAGACGCTCCTCGATGCTCCGGGCTAACTCTAGGCTCTGGTAGTAGTCAGTCGTACCGTTCGCCACTATAAGAATGCCAATGTCTGGAACTAGACCATGGCAAAACCTACGGGTCATCTCCTCTGGATCAGCAACCGGACTAGGAGCAAAACGGCTCAGGCGACTAAACTCTGCCGCATAGTCATCAACAGAACGGTTCCCCTGCTGGATGTTCTGGAATCGTAGCCCCATGGCTACTCTAGCAGTGGTCGAGAAGAATTTCTTCTTGAACTGGGTCTTGAACTGGTCCCAGGTGGCTCTACCTCTCGCAAACAACGGCTCATTTCGGAACCAGACTCCTGCTAAGTCTATCAGCAGAAATCCCGCTGCCTCGACCTGAAGGTCATCCGGCATCCTAACTCCGAGGAGCTTCCTCTCTACTGAATCTAGCCAGTCATCTGCTACTACTATGCCCTCAATCCCTAAGAACTCCTTGGGATTCAGACCCATGAAGTCCTTGATCGTCCCCGCTCTCTGCCGTGGCTCTACATGTGGTGGGACCACGGGACGTCCCTCAGAACGCTCCATGCTCTGGCGGAGTAGGGTAGTCTGCTCCTGATGGGTTGTTAGGAACCCCTGAATCAGTGTGAGCAGCTGGTTCTCGTCGAGTGTGACGGAAGCCTGGGTGGGTATAGTGATAGGGGTGGTGGAAGTATCGGGTCCTGACGGGCCTGTGATGTGGAAGATGGTTGTGGTATCTGGATTTGTGGATCTGTGGAGTGGGGGAATGTGGTAGGTGAAGGTGTATCAGTCAACTGGTCAGCTGACTGGATATGGAGGGCCCCATTCTCGGGGGTAACATACTGGGATGAACGAGTAAGCACCATCTAAATTACACATAAAAAAAAGACTTATAAGGATTTATTTAAGGTAAGCAATCACATGCAAGAAAATCTAATTATAATAGCAAACAGGTGATGTATTTCCTATGTTGCAATCCTAGCATTCCTCTAAGTGTTCTAAGCGTCTTTCCTAATGTTGTCTAGTTACCTTAAGTTCCTAATTGCAGGCATGCTTAGTACAATAACGTAACCAAACAGTTTAGTCAGGATCTGCATGGGCCACCACTAAAAACATGTCACGACCCGCTACCCAAATTGTTGGGCCAGGCCGAGGCATGTCCAGCCTACGTTGAGATAAAACGTAGTAAGCTGTTCTAAAGACAACAGGATAAGACTAAATGTGCTAACAGTTCTATAAGTGAAGAAGAATCATAAATGCTCCAAACACAAAAGTCGTCGTATATAGTAAAATGTCCAAGTACAAGTGAACTGCAAAGTAAAACTGGATACATGTCCAGTTACAAAAAGATATAGTCTAATACATGTCTACTCTCAAAAGTCTAAGTAAACAAAAGACAACTAGGCGAGGTTCCCGCAGGAACATCCTCGTAAAGCAGAGCCGGGTCCTCGGCAGTAACCCCATAGTATGTGTCGCAGAGTAACTCCTCCTCAGTAAGGACACCTACAACGTTATCCTGTCAGGACGGGAGCAAGTACTAAATCTAGCAAACTAGCATATGAAACATGGAAATGAACATGAGAGGAATAACTGGAAAGCATGGCATCACACAATCTATCATGGCAAGGACACATATGTCATAGAGACAGATGTATATGTAATGTTTAAAACTGTAGCAGGTACGTGATCGGTCAATAGATGTACAATGTGCTGGGGGCACATAATGAAATGTACTCCCGTACAAGTGAAACGGCGACAGATGTACATACGTACAAATCCGCGTTGAGATAAAGTCTACGACAAGGTATACATATAAAATGTCAACCTTGCTCGGTACGTACGTACGGAGAAGGGGACATGATCACGTACTCAACTATCAGTTTCCCCATAACCCATATTCTAATCATGTGAGAGATACATAAAGACAGTTCTAAGCATGGTAGTAACTGAAAGTACAACATGTAGAGATCTAACTTGCTACCCCAAGGATCAGCATTTAACATGGTGGGGTTTGCAGTTCATTTATGTGACAATATGTAAAGTTCGTAGAAAGTACTTGCCTCTAGCAAAGCAAAACAAAACAAGCTGCGATAACAGTGCTATGGATGTCCGGTAACTCGTCGCTGTAGAAGTAAATACAATAACTTAGTTTTTACACTAAGCTAAAACACTAGGACACTAATTGGTGCGACACGACTTGTGACTGGGCACCTAGCCAAAATGATGATTTTAGCTTAGGAGACCAATGTGGCGTGACACACTACTTTAACTAACTTTCTAGGGTCTTTACACTAGTGAGGGGTGGGGTTTAACAAGGCTAAAACTCAAAATAACACAAAAAGCTACAAGTCGTAATTAATCAATAAATAAATCAAAAGTCCATTGTGTTCTAACAATTTTAGAGATAGACAAAAAGCCTAGTTTTGTTTAAAGTAAAGTACCAAAGTGATCCTTGTTAATCATAGAAATTTATTATAATTTTTCTGGAATTTATTAACCAGTATAAATATTTTATAAAAATCAGTTTTCCTAAGTGTACAGAAAATGAGTTTTGGTTTCATATGCCAAACTAGTGGCAAAACAGTAAATTAAATACTACAAAAATTATACTAAATTAGCTAACTTATCATAGTATCTAAAAACTATTTTTCCATAATTTTAGCAGTACTTTAAGTATTTTTAGAAAATCAAAAACAGCATTGCACACAATAATTAATTGTCTGCGTATTTTGTCCATGTATATAATTTGAACCAAAGTTCAAATACAGGACCCAAGGCCATGAATCAAGTCCAATATGACTTGTACAGGTCTTGAATGTGTGAAAACACATTTGGGCCCAAATACCCATGCTAGGCTTGGACACCAAATGGTTGCAGTAATTTAAATACACTAAAAATACAATTTGGTAATAGTGCTAAATAAATATTATTATTTTAATATGGTAAAGTTATACAAAATAATTATATACCTACACATGAAAAAAAAGTACATATATCTATATATAAGGAAAATACTTAATTTATAAAGTATATATATATACATACAAATATGTATATATATATATATAAGGAGACATTAAATTATAAAGTGTATAATAATATATATATATGAAAATATATATATACGTATACAAATATATATATATAATATTTACTAACTATGAAAATATACACACAAGAAAAATATATACATATATACATATATGTACATAAATACATATATATACATACATACATATATATATTTATAAAATACTAAAGTGAAATATATATATATATATAAAAACAGTTTATATATATATAAAGTAGTATGAATAACAATACATATATATATATATATATATATATATATATATATATATATATATATATATATATATACTAATATATATATATATATATATATATATATATATATATATATATATATAAAACAGAAAAGAAAAAAAGAAAAGAACAGAAAAATAAAAGAAAAGGAAACAGAAAGGAGGGGCTCGAACCCGAGCGCGCTGGCCAGTGGGGGGGGGGGGGTTATTACTGCGCGCTGGCCAGTGGCCAGTTGGCCCGCTGTGTTAGGAATAGGATTAGGTTAGTTTTATTTAGGAATTAAGTGATTTAAATAATAATAAAAAATAAATAAAATACAGTCCTGTGTCCTGACTGTTAGGGACACAGGTGTCTTGTATCCTTGCTTAGCACGATACGTACGACACGAGTTTCACGTGTCCTCGTCTACGTTCGTGTTCGCCAGGACACGGCGAACACTTCCGACCCAACACGAGACACGCACGACACAAAGGAATGCTGCCACTCACGTGTCCGGTCGATGGGGGGTTCTCGAGAGCTCTGGACGGCGGCGGAGACGTCGGGACGGCGGCGCTGCGGTCGTCTCGTCGTGGCGAAGCGGATGGCGGTGGTGGCGACCGTCGACGACGAGTGGTGACGCGGTGGTGGTGTGTCGCCGGAGCTAGGGCTTCGGCTAGGGTTTTCGGGAAAGAATAGGGCGGTGGTCGGTCGTGGGGGTGTTTAGGTCTATGGTTTTGGTCTGGGGGTCGAAGGGGGGTTTAAATAGGGTGTTCGAGGCGGTCGGGGCTGCCCGTCGACGTGGCGGTCGTCGGTCGGGGGGTCAACGAGAGTGGGTGAGGAGAGAGAGTGTGGTCGTGTGGGGGGGGAGGGTTCGGGTAGTTTGCAATTAGGTCCTCTAGGTTTTAGGATTTTACATAATAGGTCTAAACAGTAGTAAATGCAAATTATAATTTGCATAACAGAATTAAAACAATTTCTAAATTGCAAACTGCTATAAAATACAATTTAACAAATTGCATATTGATATTAAAATAATTCTAAAAATTATAAAGTGATATTAAAACAATTCAGCAAATTGCAAAATGATATATTTTGACTTAAAACCATTTTAAAAATTATTTAAAAATTCTAGAAAAAATCCTAAAAATCCTAATAATTATTTTAAGGCTAAAAATTAACATTAAAAATTAATTAACACTAATTTAACTAAAATTGAAAAACAGGGGCTGACAACAACCCCGGTCCTTGTTTGGTTTAAGGGTTGTAACTCGGCTTCCGAACGGTTCCCAAGTCTTCATATATCTTTGTCTTGTAGTTCATTATACTGTCTCTTATAGAACTTGTCAATTCACATGGAACTGCTGTTAGTGTTTGTACTTGCTCATTTTCCTGACAGGATACCGTTGATAAATTTTACAGATGATTCAGAGGCTGATTGCCCGACCTATTATGGGGACGGGTTAGATAGAGTAGACTTGGACCGTGGCTTGTTAGTAGAGCCACTAGACTTTGCTCACCCTGAGTAGTGTAGTTTAGTTATGTTTGCCTGGCCTGCGAGCCAGCTAGTACTTTTCATACTGTAGTATTATATTATATTTTGTGATGTTATGTTTAGTTTTGGACTTGTGTGGATCTCGAATTTATTTTCTGCTTCATCTATCATATTTCTTTTCCATGCTATCTACCTTAGTTTTATATTTGTGATTGAGACTGTATTGCTATGTCACCTCCATTCAGAGTGTATATACTGTACAGGTACCTTTATCTGTTTAGTTGTAGTATTTCTAGATGACCTAGACAGCGTTCTACCGCCGATGCTGCGGCGTAGGCTGGACGTACCCACTTCTCGTGCCCCTAATCAGGATGAGGGTCGTGACAATATATATATATATATATATATATATATATATATATATATATATATATATATATATATATATATATATCGGATCAAAAGTTCCGTCGCAAAAATCCCACCAAAGTCCTACCTCCCTGCACCATCGGATCGGAGGAAGTCCGCTCGATCCAACGGTCGAGGGACGGACGGAGCTTCCGCAAAGCTCCCGATCCGAACCATATATATATATATATATATATATATATATATATATATATATATATATATATATATATATATATTTGGAACTAGGTAAATTATTTTCTGGAATCGCTCCCACTGGGATTCGAACTCCTGACCACTCGGGCCACATGCATCTCTCTTAACCACTAGGCTAGAGGTCATTTGCTATATATATATATTTGCTATATATATATATATATATATATATATATATATATATAGGAAGGATCAAGATCCCCACACTTTTTGCATCCCCAAGCATCCCTCCTATTTGCACCGTTGGATGGTGCTTTAAGTCATCTAATCTTAACCGTTGATTTACCAATGGTTAAGATTAGATGACTTAAAGCACATCCAACGGATGTGAACATGGGGATACAAAAATTGTGGGAATGCCTATCCTTCCTCATATATATATATATATATATATATATATATATATATATATATATATAAAGAATATATATATATATATATATATTGAGAGTATTCAAAGGCAGTGTTACTTTTTTTCTGAAACACCTATTGCTTTCATATCAGAAGACAATAACATAAGTCTTTTCTGAAATTAAAGAAAGGGTAGGTTCTATCTACTACTGCCTTTCTCAAGTGCTCCACTTATAATAATGCCTCAAGATTTTTTTTTTTAGCAGGGCCATCACCATGCCCTTTCTTTGTGTTGTAAACAAATTATCAGCACTTATTAATTTATTTATCTCCTATAAATAAAGACGAACCAAATGCCCCTTCACTTTTCCACTATATACATAACGATACAGCAAGCAATAAAGTAGTCATCACTAGCATCTATTGGAGAAATGATGGCTGCAACTGATTATAGGACATAAAATTTCCTGCTACAAACAGTTGAAAATTTAAGGTGACAACTAACAACCATCTAACAATATAAAAGAAATCAGATCCGTAACCCAATTATTTGCTTTAAAATCAAAAGGTCATTGAAATCTTTCCTACTTCCAATTACCAACTTTAATTTAGGGATTGCTTTTGTATTTCTAGTAATTTAAGATGCAACTTTACAAGGTAAAGTACATTTATTAGCAAATATAATGTAAAGTATGTTGGCGAAAAAAAATTCTTTCTAAAGTATGTTGAATGAATGTAACATAATGACTAATAATAGCTGATGTTTTTCCCCTCCAATTTGATGTATTGCACTCGGTAATATACTTTTAAAGGAGATTAAAAGGAGAAAATTAAACATGTGTGAAGTAATGCAAGAGGGGAAAAAAATAACTGAGAAGTGGACTACATCCAATTAGAATCGTAAGTAGTAAAATTATCTTTCCCATCTATTGTGATATTCAGTTAATTCCTGCTAAAATACAACAAGACCATGATTCAACCTTCTGTGTCCTACCTATCCCTTTTGCCACCTGCTACTGAAGCCACAACTTGATGACAGAAAAGAGTAAAATGACTGGGCATTAACTTACTGAAAAGCCATATACTGAATATAAATAATGTAATTAAGTACATCAAATGTAGAAAGGTTTCATTAAAACTTATAGAAGCCACTCATTACTGTGCACATGACATTTCACAAGATATATATCCTTGGTACTTCTTGTAACACAAACAATTGGAATAGCTAAGGCGTGTAGATGTTTTTGGGTAGCAAATGCAATTTTTCGACCACTTGTGTAGATTAACAAGTTCATAGAAAAAACATATCTACACAATTGGATTATCCTTGATATCTTAACATATGGTTTTGAGTTATATCCTTTATATTTCAACACTTGTAATACAAACAATTGGATTTATCTCCTTCAAGTTTTCTGCCGATATACTAGCAACTGCTATATTGGCTTGATAATATCATAATCGCAGATTCAAGTAAACAAACATATTTCACATTTAATAATAATAATATTTTTATCAAACTTTAGTAACGGGTCCAACAATTACACGATAACACTCTTACGGAAAATTCCAGTTCAATATCAAATATGTGCCCCTGATGATGATTAATCTGAGACCCCAAATATATATAAACCATTACAGAAATTATTATCACCAAAGTTTATATTCAATCATAGAGTAGTACCTCATCATGCATTCATCAAAATGGTCATATTCAACCATATCTATTGGTCTACAAATTATATTCTAGAGGATTTCATGGTCGACAAGAACCAAAGACTAGATCCTGCTGTTTCATGAAACAGATACTGTAATCATGATTAGTACAGAACTTGGTCGGACAACTCAGACAAGATATCTGTGGAGGTTCTTGTGATCCCGGTCAAGACTAAGACACAAAATCTGCAGGCACTTTCTTGCTTACCTCTGCACCAACCACATACTACAATCCATCAAGATAAACCTACACAGAAAAGATCTCAGTAAGCAAATTCATTTGTAATCATTATCCAATCTAGTATTGCAGCAATACTGCAGTCCCCTCGATTGATCTTTCACCGTACATATTGAAGCTATATATCTACGCGGAACTCAGGAGTCAACATGGGAATTCAGATTCTTGACAAGCTCCAAGACCTACTACATGTCTTAGAAATTGGGTCCAAATTTTGTTGTGCATACAAATTCTCCACTAGAATATGTCGTGGCCAGTCCTTACCTCCTTAAAAGGTGATGAAAGCATCATTGCTTTGAACAATAATCAAATTAAGATAACATATAATAATGTCAAAGATATAATTTTCAAATCAGACTACGACCTTTTAACAATTATACTTAATTAATCATTGCACCTGTGTGGTGCAGAAATTGCCATTTATTGGTTGCTTCATTAATTCCACTAGATTAATATTCATGTGTTATTTATTTGGCTTGAACTAACTAATCACATGCTGCAGGATGAGGACATCTCCCCTAAGTGATGGCGCGCTCTAACAAATCCAACAATCGGAGAGATTTTTTTTTTCTTTTCTTAAGAAAGGATTCAACTTAAAAGTTAACTATAATCATAGAGGAGTCATAGTTACGGAATAAAATTCGGAGTGATAGCTGATAGGTGCTGATGAGGAACAACACCAAGAGTCACAGTCTCATCTCTCAATGGCCTCACCTAACAACCAAGTTGGAGACTTGAACTTCACTTCAAATTTAGCTTTCATTTCAGCATGTCAAAGACTGTATGGTTTATCATATAAGTCAAGGATAGATCATATTCTGCTTCATAGTGATCGGACTAAAGAATTAAAAACTTTCCCGTCATATTTGTTATCATGGATACATATGTATCTGAACTAAGATGGCTACTAGAACCATATCCAATCTATCTTAATATATCTTACCTCAAATAGCACCAACCAAACTACTCAAAAAGACCACTAATGAAAACAAATAAAAAAAAAGCCCCCAATCATTTAATCTCTTTCCATATTGGAGAATCTTCCCTCTACATGGGATTCCAGATGGCCATATAAATTTGCATGTTAATGAGATTCTTTAAGGCCAAAATGATAACATACCTGTGAGGGAGGGGTTGCAATCTTGGAATTCTTGTAGGTTCTGGGTTCAGGTTCAGCATTACCTATACCGACCCGACCTGATAACAGCTTTAATTAGGTATCATCCTTTTATCTTTTACTAGAGAATTATAAGAATATAGATTCAACAATGTTATGAACTCACACGCCAAGGACCTTTGAACTCGCTCTAACATTACTAAATAAAACTCCTAAAAGCTAACTTCTGTGAATCTACATAAAAAAGTGTGCCTGTGTGAATATAAAGTTGCATGTTTTCTATTGCAAATTATCTTGGAAAAGTATACTAACACTTCTAAAACATAAAATGCCAATAATATAAAAAAATGTTGATGGAAAAATAAATACAAACATTACTAGCAAGGAAAAATGATACAAGAAAGCAAATATGTGCATGGTCTAATAGAAAACGAAAAAAGGTGCATTACATTACTATAAGGTGAAAGACCAGATGACAAGCGAGAGAAACAAATCTTTGAAGTATGGCGATATATTACAATACATAAATGTACACTTCTATAAATAAATAAAAAATCCAACATCTTAGTATGGGTATTAACAACACTAGTTGGAATAAGTACTAATCATTGGGCAAGAATTGTACTACTTCTCTGAGAATCAATCTTTGAAATGTTTGGTAGCTAGAACCAGTAGATGTTCAGAAAAAAACATTTCTAAAGGTTAAACATGCAAAATGCCCCACATTTCCATAAAGAGAAATTAGCAGATAATCACTACATGATATATGCCTACATGTTGTTCTCGTCACTGCCACATCCGAACTCGTGTCTCCTGCACCATGGTTTTAAATCACCTCCTTTAATCAAAGAATAAATCTTTAGTTGTAATTTTGGTTCCAAAGATCAAAAGTTGTATTCTCACCACTCACCAGATCCTCTCATCCTCAAGGTCCAAAACAAGTGCTCCTTTTCTTTAAGATTACGAACTTTCTTATGGAGGTAGAGTTCCACACACCATTCCTTGGTATCCTTAATGTCAAATACAATTGATTTATGACCTCAGAGGATATAGTCCAATGCCAAGTTTGGCAACCTTAGCCAAGTTTGAGCCATAATGCCATTGAGAAACTTGAGTTTAATATAGTATCTACTAACCTAATTGCCATATGCACTAGTTAATATATATTATCTACTGATTTAAAATCTAGAAAGAGAAAACTAGAGTCCACTGATAGATTGTCAAATCGAACAGCTCTAAATCACATTTTCTTTTATGATGCTCAAAGTATAAAAGACAATGGCCCATTTGAAATCCTTATTTCTGACAATACTCGCTCGCAGTTGGGCATCTGGATGTTTTTTGTGAAAGAAATAATACAAAAATAAATGTAGATGCTTTTTGTAACAACAGCATTAGGTGCGAATACAAAAAAAAGAGTCATGCATGAAGCAGCAGCAGTTACCCTTCTGCTTGAATCCCGCTTCCATTATTTTGTTTTGTGCAGACCAAAGAATCATAAAAGATTATACAAGTTAATGATCTATGACTGTTCCCTCTTAAGCGAACAATGGAGGAAGGCAGACAGATCATTCAACATTTATTATGAACAATAATCACAATAGACTAGAAGTACAACATTGGTAAGGTAAACAATTCCACAACCCAGAAGGGAGAAAAATTCCTCCAAAATAGTTCTCCACTGATTAGAACTAGCGATTTCTCCAATTTCCTCTTCCGTAACTTTGCACTAATATCTTGATCATGTATCCTGAGCAAATCACAACTTATTATATGGAAAAGTAATAAATTTTAATCTTCTTAGAAGAAAACAAATATTAATGGATTGGATACTATTATGGTCCAAATAATGCCAATAGAGAAAAAGATCGCATAGGCAATGGCTCTATTGGTATGAAACAATGCCTTGAAGATAACTTTATAGCTAACAGCAAATAGATAAGAGTAAGGAATGAGAGACAAGAATGGATATCAAGATAAACGTTCGTCATAATGAATATTAGTTTCCAACCTTCCATCTGAACTGCAACGCAGAACACTCAAACATATATTGAAAGTATTGCACGTGGGGTCGAAGATATCATTATTCTACTGCAAGATCTTACAAAACAGAATCAATTCAAAAACATACCAAAAAAAAAAACTAACCGGAAACAAATCTTCAAGAACCACTCCACTGCCTAAACTTGCAAATTCCACGACGATTGTGCTCAAAAGAGTCACGGATAGATTGCACCATAGAATGCACAATAGGATATTCGGCTGAGTCCATATCCTCCTCCTGTAAATATAGTTTTAATTAATCTCATGTTTGAGCTTAAAGGCAATAAGAAATGTCTTTACCACTTCAGAAAGCCGATCTTCGAAACCCCTTGAGTTTGTATCTTGAGGCATGAATATCTTTCGGTAAGCTTTTCTCACGCTTCGTATCTTGAATTTATGGGGGAAAGATTAAAAATTAGAAGCTTGTAAAACATGAAGCAATCAAAGATTGTGCCAAAAGAAAGTGATTGATATCAGAAATCTATCTTGGAAAAGTGGTTAACTTGTGAATTGTGGCTACATATTTCTGTTGGACTAAGTTATCAAATATCAATCATACAGAAGATCAAGGGGGGTAGCCCCTTGACCATATCCTCCTCCTGTAAATATGGTTTTTATTAATCTCATGTTTGTGCTTGAAGGCAATAAGAAATGTCTTTACCACTTCAGAAAGTCGATATTCGAAACCCCTTGAGTTTGTATCATGAGGCATGAATATCTTTTTGTAAGCTTTTCTCACGCTTCTTATCTTGAATGTAGGGGGGGGGGGGGGGGGGGGGGGGGGGGGGGGGGAGATTAAGAATTAGAAGCTTGTAAACAATAAGCAATCAGAAATTGTGCCAAGAGAAAGTGGTTGAGATCAGAAATTTATCTTTGGAAATTGGTTAACTTATGAATTGTGACTACATAGTTCTGTTGGACTAAGTTATCAAATATCAATCATACAGAAGATCAAGGGGTAGCCCGCTAGCTATATATCTGAAATGTCAAAGTCAGAAAGTAAAATTGTGTACAGAGATCATTTGGAGAGAAAATAGCAAGAATGTTAGAAAATCCGCATGATAAAGTATATCCTTGTCTCCATTGGTCTACTTGGTATAAGGTCGTCGTCATTGTCGCGTTGTCATCAACATCATCCAAGCCTTCTCCCATCAGAATGGGGTCGGCTACGGAGAATAAGAAACTCCATAAAAGATTTGACAAAAAATTTAGGACTGGTTACCGACCTAACGTCAACCTTCTACGTTGGTGCCAAATTCCTAACCAAGGCTGTTATGAGCATGGGAGGGCCATGCAGTAAAACTAGATGGCCAGTTGGCAAATAGTAGGCCTATCTTTTGCTTATGCACTTTAAGCTCGTGCAACCAAGGAGCATCCTTCAAGTTTTCCTCGACTATAAAGAGTCTAGACGAAGAGTTACGATGACACAATGATACAATTTGCTTTCATCTCCACGACACATTAAGCCACAGAGAAAAGGAATGGCATTCCCATTACTTGGTATAAGGTACATATGATAAATTAATTTTTAGAAGTGTGATGAAATAATCATAAGCATAACCGAGTCAAGTAGTAACGAGCAATTAGCCAGCTTCCTCATCTGACACAAGATGGAGAATTGCATACTTTGTGGGGCTTACTAGTATAATGAAGCAAAGGCAAAAGGTAGCTGCTAAGAATTTGGATCTACATTCCGAATCACATACTGAAATTCCTTTAACCTCGTAATTTAGTAACTAATATGGGCGAGCGCGAACATACATGAGAAATTGTGAATCTTGCGAGTTTCGCTAGCATGTGAAAAGGAGCAATGTAGTCATTAAAATATATGTTTTGTTCCTAACGAAGACTATGTGTATCCACATTCTATATAGTCTTATCTTTTCAGTTGGATATCAAAGCCCCACGATTCCACCCATTTCAGGTAAGCACTTGCATGACAGGAAATTGAATTTAGAACTGCTCAGAAGCAGCAGCCACCATCCTATGTATGATAATAGAAATGTATTACGTAAGCACAGCCAAATAAGCTTCCACAAGCATTTGTATACACGCACATTCTCAAAATTTTCCTTATCTAGAAACACGTGAATATATCATTGAAGATTCCTTTAGAAAATATCATCAAAAGCTTAAAACAAAATACGAGATATGATGACTTGAAACAGATACGTTGCATTTCAACAAAGATCAGGAGTCTTGCACGACAACTCACCACGATCCAGACATGGGGACACATCCACATTTTTTTTAAACATATGTATGTTTAACATGAAAATGTGTATGCGAATGAATTTGTATTCATGTATTATGGAACTTAATAAGTAAAAAAGAATTGGAAAACATATTGAGATCTTATAGTATTTTTGAAATAGTGACAATATTCCCATCTTGTGAATATTTGACAATTCATAAAAGTGGACAAGTTCATGTATGCCTAAACAGGTAGTGAGAACACACAGACATGTATGTCATGCCGGTACAGAGATGGGCAGGACATATTATAGTAGGGAAAAGTCATTGCCATGTAATATAGAGGTGAACCATGGTTACGTGGAATGTGGAATGTTCCAGAACACGGAATGAAAACAGGAACGCGAACATGTGGCCATGTTACGCGGTACGTGAGGGGTAGGCTTCTTCGGAGTGCAATGCACTTATCCGGAACATGCTTTCAGAATGTTTTTAAGGAACAAATATGTAATCTAATATATAACATATATTTAAGATTCAAAGTTAATAAAGTACCATAATTTAACATTCATCAAAAATTCAAAACTACAAAAAGAGAAATAACTTCCAAAGTAGAATCCAAACGTCCTAGCAATACTGTCTTCTCAAAAAGGACTAGCAAGTCTTACTATCTAAAAACTTTAACGAAAAGGAAAAACAAAAAACTACATCTTCCCTCTAAAGAGTTGGCTGGAAACCCAAGTACATGATGTATTTGTTTGTCGAAATGTAGATTTTTCAC
This sequence comes from Iris pallida, assembly GCA_029216955.1. Taxonomy (NCBI): domain Eukaryota; kingdom Viridiplantae; phylum Streptophyta; class Magnoliopsida; order Asparagales; family Iridaceae; genus Iris; species Iris pallida. Next base: position 15,110,622 of record JANAVB010028398.1, read on the forward strand.
GTTCCAATTCGTTGGCTTTCCACATTCCAGAATGTGTGTTCCCGGATCGCGGAATGCTACCTAGATGGTGTTCAAGTAACCACGAAGTGAACATTCACTCTTTTATGACAACCCTCTTTATCCACGTAAGCATTAGCAGCAGTATAATCATCCAAGCTTTGCATCAAGATAGGAACACATAAAAGGAAACATTGCTAGCTTAACCAATCTCTTGTAACTGATAGTCTCCTTGGATCCAATTTTTTTCATGAACCAGTGAGAACTCATGGCTGTGCAACAATGGCAAAAAGAGGCAATGCAATAAAAACTAGAAGGTCAATTATCAAGTAGAAAATCATGCATAAGCTCATGCAACCAAGAAGCAACCTCCAAAAAATTATATAAGAAGAGTCCTTAATAAAGAGGTAAGAGAGACAAATCAGCCACTGATACCCTGTTCGTCTTCCAGGCTCAATATAAGCAAAGGGCAAAAAAACACATTCCAAATCCAATCTTGGATGATGTAGAGAAACTAGGCAAACTAAGCAGATGAACATATTTTTGGCTCAGCATGCTTGATGTATTGTCCTGCTTCACGCAGCGCATTATGCTGGTTTGCTGGCTCGAAGGTTTGGTTGGACTTGGATTCATGCAGAGGAATCGGCTAGTAATCTATGTGTTCAGTGTTATGCCTCACTCGGCATGGAAGTATTGTGTTGGCTTCATTGTTTGTGTATGGCTTCTGAGCTTGTATATGATGATTTGGAATTGTGTTGTGCGAGGTATCACGGAATTTGAGCAGGGATACAGGCATGTTTCATAAGGTCGGATTGGATGATTTATGGAGCTTGGCTCGTGTGTTTGGTTTACCGCTTAAGAAGTTCGTGCATCACATCAAATCTTATGTCTGAGACATGGTTCGGTGCCTGCTCAGTCAAGGCAAAATTTCTTCATGTTGGATAGTTTTGATAATCCTTCGATCCTTTTACCTTCACTCTTAATGAATTGATATTGTATTTGTACTCCTTTTATGCTATGAGTTTTGCTACATGCTAATAAAAGAACCAAGATACAAGAGACTAATAAAAGTATTACTAGATACATATCACATGGACTGGAATGTTGTATATGTTGAATGTGTAGCATAGTGTTTTATGTATCTGGTGTATGTTATTATTGTCTATGCCAAGAAGGACAATGGTAAAAATGTGGCGTGGTGCCACGGTCTAGTAAGTATGTGGCACGGTGTCCGGTTCATTGTATTGATGTGTGCTCGACACCACGGTAAGTATGAATGAATTCGGCATGGTACCATGGTAAGTATAAATGAGTTGGGTATGGTGTCATGTCGTCATAGTAAGAATGATGTGTATGTGGTACGCTACCACGGAAGGACATTGTGCCGCAGTGTGTTTGGGACATGTTGGTCGCCAATCGGAACATGGAATGGAAGTATGTTAACGTGAGTATGATCGGTGGTATGAATAATGATGTGTGATTTCTGTATTTGGATTATATACCATGCATATGTTTTATAGATGATTAATTGTTCACGCATATTGCATGGTCATGAACAACTTGTGCACAAGGTTATGCTTTCCCTCGAACAGTTTCCGAGGGTCACATAAACTGATTTGAGGTATTGCAGGACCTGCAATGGGGCTTGCTATCCGACTGGGAGGGCGCCTCGCAATACGGATATTTCGGAACCCTCGATAGGGCTAGCTACATGCACGTGAAGGATCGCCATCTTATCGAGAGATTAGTCCAATATGGCTTGTAATGCTACTCCATATAGTTAGATTGCATGCTAATATCATCTGCTTGCAGGCTTAACTAGTTGGTCGCGAGGACGAATACACACACATATATACATGTATTTTATGAAAGCTAACAAATGTCTGGTGCACGGACAGAGATCCTGACATGCTTATGTTTATGAATGATATCTTTAAAATGACTGAGAATGATGGTAAGTATTTGGTAAGACACATGTATACTTATAAGACACATCTTGTTATGCCATGAAAATTGATCCTAAAACAAGTTTAGAAAGACCATATATATCTGCATGTACTCACTTATTTTAACTGTGTTGGTTTTTGGCTGAGTCGACTAGAGGACACTCACCAGCAGACACCAATGTACTAACACCCAACTAGGGGTGAGCATATAACGGTTGAAAACCGAAAACCGAACCGAACCGAACCGAAATATGACAAACGGTTCGGTTTTTCGGTTATCGGTTCGGTTTACGGTTTAAAATTTTGAAAATTTGAAATAACGGTTCGGTTTTCGGTTCTTAATCCGAAAAACCGAACCGAACCGAAAACCGATTTAGATTTAGTAATTTATCAAACTACCCACAATATACATATACTAATGTTTATTAATCCCTAACTGAGTGCACTCTCTTCTCCTATTCTATGTCGGTGCTTCTTTGAGCACTCTCTCTATCTACCCTCAATCTATATATACTAATATCTTTCACTCTATGTAATATAACAATTCATAAATACAATAATGTCATATATTTTTTAAATTATTTTATTTAAATAGGCTCATTTTGCTAAAAACTTGAAGGCCATGCACATTGGTCCATGAAACCGAACCGACCGAAAACCGAACCGAATTAATTCGGTTCGGTTTTGTTCGGTTTTTATAAAAACGGTTCGGTTTTCGGTTTTGAGAAATACGGTTTACGGTTATTTCGGTTTTCACATATTCGGTTCGGTTTGAACCGAACCGAACCGATGCTCACCCCTACACCCAACCCCCCATGTGCGGAGATCTGTTTGGGCGTATTGAGGCGTTGGAGCTTGGTCGATGCTTGGTGATGTTCTGCTAGAGATAATGCTTGTGTTTATAGAGGACATAATGTACGGAACAATATTGTATTGTATAGTTCTTGAGTTATAAGCCTTGTGGCATGCTTCGTTGTATCGAGAGAGAGTGCTTGTAATCGAGTAGTTCCTTGGCCTATTGCCGTGATAATCTGCTGCAAATTATCAATAAAGAGAATCATGGTTCATATATATCTTGTGTCTATTGACTCTCCTGTTTATTTCTGCTGCAATAACTTGTATTTGAGATGTTCTATCGACCGTGTTTTGTTCCGCCTTATACAAGTATAAATTTAGACTTGCACGGCATCACGTCCAGTGACGACTTACGGTATTGCGGGATCGGGACGTAACACTTGACCTGTGAAGAATCTGTATTGCTACCCTACGATAATCAATTACACATTATTCTTAGCCCTACAAATCAAATGTCAAATGCTAGTTTCCATTTTTCATGATGATAGATTTCTGGCCTCCCATATAGGAGTTCATGAGACGTGTTTCTAACTTCAAATGAGATACTGATTAAATGCTCTGGACACCCTAAACATACTGCTCCCTTCATACCTGCATGCACAAAATCATTCCCAAGCAATTTTGCGGAAAGCAGGTCACATAAACCTATTTGTAGGCACGATCCCTGAATAAAGTGGTATGCACCATCATATCATCCCAAGCACTTTCCAGTTAAGTAGAAGACATGGACCTATCTGGACATGACCACTGTTTTTAAGCTAGGTAAGGTGTTCATGGTGAGTGTTGGAATAATATAAATATTCAACCCTTGAACTTCATCACAAGTCTGGACTGTTGACGTAGTCATCGACTTCAACATGGCATCAGAGCAAACCAAGTTCAAATATCGTCTATGGCACGTATATATATATATATATATATATATATATATAGGAGCATGTTGAAATGATATAAACAAACCTTAACCCTCATTACAAACTATGGAGTTCCTGTGTAGTGGCAGGGACTTTAATAGTGAGGATGACCATTAGATTCATGGTCTCAATCAAGGTTTTTTTTCATGACAAACCAAGATGTACTTTTAAAGACAATTTCTACCTCAAACAAAATTGAAAGCTAAAATTTCATAAGATGTTAACAGAAAATATAAGTAAGAATTCACATATATGCATTTGATCAAGCTATAGGTTCTAATACTACCAACCTCAGTTGTTGAAAATCCATATCGTCGAAGACCCTCTGAATTCAGCCCACGAAGCTCAGCTCTATCTCCAGAAACCATGACGTACTTTGGAACATCTTGAGCAATCTGATTGTGTAAATTAGAAGACACCAAAACGTACATAGTGCTGACAAAACAAGGTGAATAGTCAATTTTCCAAACATACCACAGAACCTCCACCTATAAAAGAATAGGACCCAATGTGACAAAACTGATGAACAACAACAGCGCCAGCAGAATGAGCGTAATCCTGTATTCATAACATTTTTTTTTCATCAGCTATTACTATTGAAAAAACAAACTTGATTGCTGTTCAGTTGCAATAAAGAAAAGAATGACTTACTCCCACGATAACATGACCTGCGAATAAAGTGTTATTTGCAAAAATGTTGTTATTACCGAATTTGCAATCATGGGCAATATGACAAGATCCCATAATAAGATTGTTATCACCAATAACCTAGCAAAAGATTGGTGATCAATAACTGAAGTACATGTCAATGTTAATATACATAAGTTACCTACTTACCGTTTGGTCACTTGACTTGGAAGACCTATGTATAGATGTGTACTCTCGTATGTCATTATTGCAGCCAACATAAAGGAAACATTCATCACCTTGCTGAAACAATACATGGTATTATAGGATGAAGTTTTAATCAGCAAATATAAACACTACTAAAGTTTGTGGAAAGGAGCATATGCTGCTAATGTATGAAATGCAGGTATCAGACAATGACAACAAAGCCATTACCCCAAATTTTGGGGCTGGCTATTTGAACGTTTTTCTTCCAGTTAGCTCTGTTAAGGGCCATGTCCACTGTAACATCAACAAAAACCATATTCTTTATCACAGCCAAATGCAGGTATCGTACGGAAAATTAAATAAGCCAAACTAAATTGAAAGCTCGAGGACTACCAGGAAAAGATTTGAGGGGAAATTATGTCCTGTGTCTAGCATATATTTAGTGCTTCCATCATAATTGATTTCATCACATAAAAACATGTATCTTACATATCAACAAATAACACATGCATTAGCAAAACTAACACCACAATAACAGAAAGAGCAACTAAATCCTAATAGCAGACAATTGAAGATTAAGGAATCACTATATACCTAACCCTGTACATGCCAACATCAGAAAGATTCTAAATGCATGCGATGGTTCAAAGGAAACAAGAGCCACATTTTATTATACTTTGGTTAAAATGTTGAAAGAGTAATCTTTTGTACCTAAATTTTGGAAGACCAAGTGCAACAATAGTTTGAGACATGAAGAGAAAGAAATAGGTCGATAGAGAAGGAAAATAGACAAGAAAACAGGATCATCTCAATCTGGCAATTGTACTTAAGAAATGCACATCACTAAACTTTTCAACATTTTTCAAGTTTGTACAAATCCTATGATTGTTTTCACGGCCCACACTTGATGTTAATTGGAAACGATTCAAAACTGGAAGCAAACACAGACAGAAATCAACAGACTTAATCATGAACAGGTTCACAACTGAAGCACCAACAGATGACTATAGAAATCCAATTCCTAGTTGTAGCAGGCACATAAAGAAAATATAACATATGCATAAAGGCATGTAAAATATACATAGTTACATTCACCTATACATAATGTACACAAACTTATATCACATACATGCATGCAGATAGACTTTAGAAGCACATCCAATAAATGGTTTACAATGTTTACAGTGTTTTTTTGTATGGAATTGGACTCCTTTACCGCTGTCAACCGCATTGTGGGATCTTTAAGATAACAGACAAATTTAAGTAAAAACATTTTAATACCATAAAGGGAATGCACAAAGAAAGTTCGTAATTAACTCTTACAATGTGCTTTGGAATTCAAGTGCAATTCAATACGCAATAGTAACATTAAACAAGCAAATGCCAAGAAGCATCATCAAGCATAAGAATATCTAACCTTGTATTTCAAATCTTGGCACCTTATACCAATCACTGCATGGTGTCCAATTGTGTTCTTACTTCCAATAATTGTCTTGCCTGGAAGATCTGCACCAACAATAGCCCCTCTACATAAAAGTTTTAATTTCCACTACATTATTATGCGATTATGGAGAACACACACAAATTGAACTATAACAGATTCAAAAGAAAACAAGTACATCAAAAGAAAACAAGCACATTAAAAAAAAGTATGGAGCTTGCTGAAAAAAAGCTGTTCTTCCAACTACTAGGAAGAATCATATATTTGCACCTAGTTTGACAAGCACAAACATTCCCATAAATCACTATTTAAGGAACTAAGGAAAAAATAAGTTCAATAACATATGAAAAGGTTATCATATTTCTTGGCTAGGATAATCTTGGTAGGCAACTTCCTACAACAACAAAAACAACAAAGCCTTTATCCCAAAATTTTGGGGCAGCTGTTTGAATCCTCTTCTTCCACTCGGCTCTGTTAAGGGCCATCTAATTGTTGCACATTAAAACTTCCTACTATACAGAAGATTTAATAGTTTAATATATGAACTCATTCCATTAACTTGAAAAGATACCGATTCAAGATAGAGTTTATTTTCTATAAACAGTTACTTTAAAGTGTTTAATGCAATAATTCATAATATACATATGCGTGTCCACTGGTGCATGCCCTGCACGAATGAATGATGCATGCAAACGTGCACGTGTACACACAATCGCACATATATATATCAGAGTTCAGAAGTACAACCCTGAAACCTCTAACACAAACACATGCACGCACACACACGCGCGCGCACACGCACAAATGTCAGATTTGGAAGTATGACTGCATAGCCATGAAAGGGAAGTTTGAGTTATGACTGCAAAGATGCTAAAGCTTAACAATGGCTACAAACTCACACTTCTAGCACGCAGTGGTCCCCTAATTCAGAATCGCCCAAGATATGACTTCCGGTATGTAATCGACATGCATCACCAATCTTTGCAGCTGATCCAACTGTGCAGAAAGGACCAATGGAGACACCCTATGAACACCACATACACATTTTAATATTGAAGAATGGTGATCCTTACATGATAAAATAGCAATATCCAATTATAATTTAGTGATCTTTGCTTATATACATTTCAAATTCAAGAGAAATTTATCGGATCTATGTCACGAGGATATAAAAACGGCAATACAATATATGCAGAGACGCACACAGATAGATATAGATAGATAATATATTTTAATTAGTGCGAAATATGTATGTGTTATATTAGAAAGCAACAGTTGCAGGATTTGGGTATTGCAGCTTTTCTTTTGAAGTAGCCCTTTGTCTATGACGACACATAAATTCCGTATATGACGCATCATATAAAGGTTTGTGCATGTGCGATAGCTTGTACAAGAAATTGCACAATATGCAGAAACCACCTAACATATGAATAGCAATTCCCAAACCCAAACTCAGGTCTGACAGTGACCGATGTAGTGGGGGCCAGGATTCTGCCACGTTTCTAGCATGTAGGGTCATTCTCGGGCCTGATATTACGAAGTGTTGTCACGGCGCAAGGCGCATAGCAAGGCTCAAGGTACACATAACGTTCTAGGCGCATGCGTGACGCATGCCTCATTGAAGTGAAGGCACATTTTTATTTATTTTAAAACTCCAAAAAAAAAAAACATAAGTTAGATTGCAATATTTTAATCAATCATTTATTATATAAATAGTTTAGAAAAATAGCAAATTTTACAAATCTCGTCCGAGGGAGTGTTGGACTCGACAATGGCAGGCATGCCGTAAAGGAAGATTGATAATAGCCTAACGATAAATTGTTTTATGTGTTTATAATAATAATAATAATAATAATAATAATAATAATAATAATAATAATAATAATAAATAATTCACAAGAAATAAGTTGCAAAATGAGCCTACTTGAATAAGGTAGGTAACTAGACTTTAGTAAGAAAATTTCGTCGATGCAGTAAAACATCGGTAAAGACTAACTTGAAGTTATGAAAAAAAAATACCATAAAAAAGAAAAATAAAACTTGCAAATTAAAAATTAAAAATTGCTTGAATCCTTTGAGTGATATAAGTTGTTGGCAATAGAAGGATTAGGGTCGACAACGAATGTTGAAGAATTGAAAGAGTCTCGAGAGATAAAAGAGGGTAAAGATGAAATTTTGGAAGTATAAAGTTGATAATGTGCCAATGGGGTAGTAGGTTAGTATGGTGCGTGTTAAGGGTTGATGATTGAGCCAAAATAAAGCAAAACCCAAAATTTCATGTTGGGTTTCTCGGCTCCTCAATATGCCATGTGCCTCGTAGACATACACCTCAATGAAACGCAGCGCCTCGTGTCATGGCAAGGCACCTTGGTGCGCCATGTTGCACCTCATGCCAATGGCACGCACCTCGATGCGCCATTGAGAACACTGGTTACAAACCATTTAAAACACAGGCCATATTCAGTCCCTTATGTGAGGCCTAACGAGTTTCAATTAGTAATTAGTATAAGTGATAAAAATTGAGTAAGTTATATGTTTGATGGCAAAGCTTGAATTTATTTTTTCAATACAGTAAAATTAAAGAGAAACAGAAGATATAACACATCAACAGGAGCTTAGTGGAGGCTCTAGCACGACTCAGTCTTCTATATGGATTCAAACCTAGGCTCAAGCGAGGACCAGAATCCAACTTGTAAATGGAGATGCTCCAGCCCGTAAATTTATGCAGGACAACACCTACAGTCTGTTTCAAGCCTGACCAATAACCTATGCTGCCCGAACATTCACTCGTGGTGCTCCCTCTTCAGTAAAAAGTTTCTAAGATGCACCTGATATCTTCAATAACTCTCTTTGTGAAATTAACAGCAAATATAGTAAGGAGCATTGAGGTCAGAATCGGCAGTAAAGCAAATTGAGGATAAGAAGGGAGAAATTTGCTTGAGGTTTTCTGGGCATGTGCAACGGCGACAAAAAATGTACATATTAGGAGGATGTGACAATATACTAGTAAAACTAGCTGCTATAACTTGGTTTGGGTCTACAAGAACTTGGATCAAAGCTGTAAAAGAACATGGTATTTGCTGATGTTCAAGAGGAAATTGCTCTTAACAAAGTTGACAGGAAGAAAGGGATTCAAATAGCCAACTCAAAAAGTTTTGGGATAGAGGTTTACTTCTTGTTGTGTAATTCTTGAACATTCAGTTAAGAATCCTCCTCATTAGCTGTTTAACATGAACCTCGTAAATGGAACTTCATTTTTTTTTCATACAATACTTGCATTGTCATATCCCTAGCATAATCAATATCGGCTGGTTTGCCTTTAAATACCCTCAACTATCCCCGATTTGCAACTTGATGCCCTGAGTTTTTTGTATTAGCCGAACGAATCACAACCTGTTGGAGACTGCACGTGTATTGTTGTTACGACATAGTGTTCCATGAAAATATTGGGCAGGGCACTTCAGGTCGCAGCATACATCTACTCACCAGAATGTCATCCAGGACACTACAATTTAATGTTTCTATCTCAATTTGCAAGCCAAATACTGAAACTTTTCTTGTTACTCCTGGTGTGTTTGGTTATGTTTGTTATATCCATGTTAAATATCAAAGTCATATCTAGAGCTAAAAAGTATAAAAAGAGTATTGCTCGGTACATAATGGATACAACAAATGTTTTGATCCAAAAAACTACAAATCGGATATTCTTTCCTCTCTTCCATGGTCTGAATCTCTACAACTTCTAGTCGCGAATTTTGTATTATTCCCCGTTCATCTTTTCTGGAGGGGAAATATTGTGACTCTACAATTGATAGGACAAGATCTAGGAAGCACGGACACTGCCTAAATGAGTGTTGTATATGCGTCGCGTCGTGTCGTATACAACACGGACACTGCAAATTCCAAAATATACTGGGGCATGCCAAAATGAATTTTGTATGTACCGTGCCGTATCCGTGAACATGCAGCATAGGACCACGGTTCGTGATTGACTTGTCATTTGTGTACAATCTACTCAGCCATTATTGTCCAGGTAGCACGAAGCCTCCAAAGATCTGGGCCGTGTTGTGTCCGGCAAGTATCAGTCACAACCCGAACACTCCAAAATACGTAGTTGTATACTCCGCCATTATAAAGAATACAAACATCAAATAATAGTTCAAAAAAGTGTGATCTTTCCCAGTTGACTCTATAATCTAAACCTTCTATAGACCTCGAATACTCCATAAACCACTACAAAACCCTGACATTTCTTTCGAAAACCATGAGGAATCGACAAACCTTTCCGATAACGGCATCGGGATGAACGACAGATGTCGGATGGATCGAAATCCCATCTCCTTCTCCTCCTCTTTCCAGTACACCTATAAATAGCAAATAAATCGAACCCAAAAAGATTCGGAATCAAATATAAATTAACGGTGAAGATTCTTCTTTTCTCGAAGGGAATGATCGCTGACCTCCATGGGAACGAAACTGGCGGGAAGTAAAACTCAGGCGGGCGGAGACGCGGCGGAGAGCTCTGGAGACGATCATGGCGGCGCCTGGCTAGGGTTTTCGCGTACTTGAGAAGTAAACTTTTGACAGTTTTACCATGTACGTCACGAGTCGTGTCCCTGGGTTTAACGATACGCGAGTGGGAACATTTACGTTCCGTACTGTCGCTGTCTCGTTTGGTGATTGACGATAACAGGCGATAAATTGACTGGGGCCTACACCTCATCACAATTGACAAAATGTAACTTGGGCTGGGCCCACTACTGGGCTATGGATTAGAGAGGTGATTTGATTACTAATATCCATTGCCAGTGTTCATCTATACTAAGTATGCAATAATAAAAAAATTGAGCTTCACTTTTTTTTTACTTCCAGAAATATTTTATAAATTTAATATATACTACTATATACTATATAATAAGAAAAATTAAATTTCATGATTATTTATTCCCAAAAAATATTATTATTTATTTTACTAATTAAAAGTATTCATAAAGTTAACCAGAGTAGTTATATAATTATGTATAGAAAAATAATTAAAAAGTTAGTTGTTTTTTCTTTCCGAGTAGTAATAAATAAATAAAACGTTATTTTCAACTAGTAAATATATAATTTGTACAAGTCATGTGAATATATACTAATGGACAAAAATCAAGTTCACCATTAATATTTTATTTAAAAATATATCCTTGCATGTTCTACTGATTAAAACTATTCATTAGTTAATTTTGATGTCTAGGTAATCACATTAATTGTCTTTTGCTCTTCCTAAATATCAAGCATAAGCAAACATATAATAGTATGATAATATTAATATAAGACAGCTAATAGGAGAGAGAATACAACTGTCAGCAAATCAAATAGATATAATGAGCCGACCGATATAATATGGTCGGCTCATTACTTCAACTAGTCTAGTCCCCGTGTTCTTCGAATGGATCTCTTAATTATTGAGAGGGTTGCCCAAAAGTGGTATATAAGGCGTATCCGGTAAAGCCAATGATTTTTTTCCGTGTTTCAGAATACGGTTAACCAACATGTTAACTAATCGATTACGATAAATTTGATCGGATTTTGCAGTTTTTTCTTCTGCAGTACCTCGTTACAGATAAAATTGTAAGCACTTTGAATTTTACATAATGGTAGTAGTATGTTTACTAAATTGGCATGTAGTGATAGAGAACGGTAGTAGCGTGTTTCAAGTATTATTTTTTGGAACAATACATAATAATATAGGGGAAATTTTTTTTTTTTTTTTTTAGAATTGTTAGGATCCACTATAATAGTTTTAAAAAATTTCCATAGGCTTTAAACAACCAAACAATTCCTAAACATAAAGTCCACGAGTAAGGTCGTCTCAAACCATGGATTTAAACATCTAATTGATGAAATTTTGTTGTCCAATCAACTCTCAATTTGAGAGAATTTCATTATTTTTTGAGATAAGAGTTGTTAGGTACTCAAATTTGAGCGAGGAGAGATAAAATTCTCAAATTTGGGGATCTATTATTTATATTATCTTGTCCAGTATTTTTTAATATATAAGTATAATAATTATATAATTTTTGAGATATTGTAATGGAGTATAATATTGAATATATATGTTATTAGTATTAGTTTGTTCATAAAAAGTTTGGTATCCTCCCTATAATTCCATGATTTTTTTATAAAATATTTCTTTTGTAACTAATCTCTACTAATATAAATGGGCTTCAAAACGGTTCAAGATTGAGTCGTAAAAGTCGTGTGTATTTCATCAACCATTTCGTTTTAAAAATAAAAAAAGAATAAGTCCCGTAACCATAGTTATTTTCTCACATAGTTTAAAATAAAATTAAAATCTAAAATCCTCCTAGTTAAATGAATACGTAAAAATACTAAAATATTTTAGAATTTAAATATAACTAAATGATATTATCTAACTAAAGACATATCTAAAAGTTTAAAAGTATATCTATTATAAATCACAACTAAATATATTCAAATTATATTTAAAATATTCTAACATAATTTTAATTTTTATATTTTAATATATTGTAGTTTTTTTTTTACGTGCGAGTAACTATTATATAATAATAGAGCGTATATGATTATATTTTTAAATTTTGAAAAGAAATATATTTAAAATAAGTAATAGTTATTTATTATTTAAAAATATATGGGTTGCAGCTATAAATTTTTGAGAATAAAATAATATAAAATTAACTTATTTGAGATGACCTAAACCACCCCGTGACATCTGCCCTGGTTTAACACCAAAACAGGCAAACCCATCACGGCATCACCATAAATAATGATAACTAGTGGGTCCATTTTCGGCATTTCACATAAAATTAAGAGCCCTATTTCTACGGAAGGTGTGGCTAGGGTTTTCTCCTTCATCCATTACCCCTTCGCCGCCCTCTCGAAAACCCTAGCTTTCTTCTGCCTCTTCTCGCTCCGACCTATCGATTTCTCCCATCGGCAACCCTAGATTTCTTCCATGGAATCTAGTATGAATTTTTGCTAGTCGTTGGGTCTCTTCTCGATCCCCTTGGAGCTCAGAGCTCAGAGTTTAGGGCTTCATCATCCATGGCGACAGTGAACCCCTTCGATCTCCTCGGCGACGATGACAACGACGATCCGACGCAGCTGATCGCCGCTCAGCAGCAGAAGATCGCCTCCGCCACCAAGAAGGCTGCTCCAGCCGCCGCCGGTGCTGCTCCGGCCTCTGGGAAGCTCCCGACGAAGCCTCTCCCTCCGTCTCAAGCCGGTGAGCAACATCTCGATTTGTGATTTCAAATCGGTTATCGATTTCAAATATCTGTTTATTTTTTATACGAATTTCTAATTATTTTGTGTAAATATGATTGATAGTGAGGGAGGCTAAGAGCAACTTCGGAGCTCCACGTGGAGGCGGTGGCGGCCGAGGCGGGCCCGGCCGTGGAAGGGGCGGTCGTGGCGGCGTGCCTTTCCAGGATCGTGATTCTGGCAACGGGAACGCCAATGGCTTCGCTGGCAACTATGGAGGCGGCGGCTATGGAGGTGGCGGCTATGGAGGTAGCGGTGCTGGCGCTGGAGGCGAGGAGGGTGGTAACCGGGAGCGCGCTCCCTATGGTGGACCTCGCCAGCCGTTCCGCGGTGGGCCACGCCGTGGAGGCTATGGCAACGTGGACGGTGAAACCGGAGGGGATCCTGAACGCCCACGCAGGACCTATGAGCGGAGGAGCGGGACTGGCCGCGGGAACGAGGTCAAGCGGGACGGTGCTGGGCGTGGGAACTGGGGAAGCGCCACTGATGATGCTTTCCAACAGTTAATTTTTGATCTTGATTTTTTTTTATTGGTATTTTATTGATTTGTTAGGTGTTTGTGTTGATTATTATAATGGTTCTATTGAGCAGGGAAACTGAGGAGAATGTAAATGTCGACGAGAAGGTGGTTGTCAATCTCGAGAAGCAGACCGAAAATGATCCTCCATCTGCGGAGACAGGGAAGGAAACTAAGGAAGGACAAGAAAATGAGGCTGAGAAGGAGGAGGATAAGGTAATTTTCTCTATGATTTATAAGTTCAAACGAGTTAATGTCTGTTTTGTGTACTTTTTTCGTTTAATAAATATCGTTATCATGAAACTATTTTCCTTTAAGCAAACCATAATGCACAAATGTGTTGTCTATGTAATTGACTCACTGCAGTGTAGTCTCAAATATTTATATTCAATATTGTATTTAGTATTTTTATAGAAAGGATATGTACATCATAGACCTATATTTGATTGTTTTAATATCTGCAACATCTACCAATGGAGACACATGTTAGGAACTATAAGGAGTTCATTGGACTTGCAGTAGATGAATGTGGTTTTACAGTTAAAGCTGATAATTCCTATTTGGCTTCAGGCTGTCGAGGACAATTGTAGGAATGCATGAATTATTTTTCCGTTAAACTGTTCGAGTAATTTATTGTTTGAAGGTGCTCAAGTATTTTTGACACTCTTTTCCAATATATTACCTATTGCTACTAGTGGTTTGTGTCTGAGAAGTAACTTTTATGCTTTCTGTTGTGGTACTGAGCACAACATCAAAAATAAAATTAATCATATCAGGACACCATCCATATATTTTTTTTTCTGTTTGAGTAGCTCCCTTGTTTCTTGCATCAAGTGGTTTTCTGTATTTTCAATATTATACTTCTGTTAAGATATTTCTCATTTCCGTTTTCAACTTTTGGTCATTTATGGGTGTTCCAAAGGGTTTTGCATGGCGTAAAGCCACAAAGCAAGTGTATACTTGCACTTCATTTCACTGGCCTACAGGAAAATGTCCAAGGCAGCATCAAAGGTTTTTGTCCTTTTGTCAAGCTCTTTCTCATGCACTTGTTCAGCAAGCTGCCATAAAATTCTAATAGTTGATATGTATACACCACTTTCCAGTTATCTAGTTAGTAAACTATCTTATTTCTTATGCACGAAGTTAAATGGTTCCACAAAGACATTTCGGTTGAGTCTTGCCGTCTGAGATAACTGGGGGCTTGTTTGGTGTTGTTCGTTTTCAGTTGCGGGTGTATAAAGAATCTTTCCAGTATTGTTCTTCTAATTTTTAAATCAACCTAGTTCTATCATTGCTTTCAAGGAAGACCTTGA
Source organism: Iris pallida (assembly GCA_029216955.1). Classification (NCBI taxonomy): domain Eukaryota; kingdom Viridiplantae; phylum Streptophyta; class Magnoliopsida; order Asparagales; family Iridaceae; genus Iris; species Iris pallida. The sequence goes on from JANAVB010028398.1 coordinate 15,125,726, forward strand.
ACATTTTCTAGATGTCTCATTTTCCAATGTTTTCTTTTTTTATATCATTGTATGTTAGTATTCATGGAATTGAAGTTCCATCTAGAGTTGTAATTCCTTGAGTTGAAAGACTTGTTTTACATCTTTTTTTCAATTATTGTTTTTGGTTGAATGAATGGATTTCCCCCTTCCATTTTAGACACATCGGATTCCCATATGACCCCTCAAAATTAGCACATCGCATATGCCAGATCATGACTGGTTCCACATTATATATGAGAGAAATCCAATATTATATGTTCCTTATAGAAGAGAATTATAATTCTTATTGGGGTTGCAACTCTCAGACTCCAAACTACCAATTCACAGAATTTAGCCAATTCCTATAACTGAGATTCTGGGAATTCCAGTTGATCTGCATATAAAGAATACTTCCAAGGCTTTAATCCTCTTTTTTCTGTTAAATAACTTCTTTTGTTGCTTGCAAGGAAGACCTTGGACAATTTATATAGTTTTCCTTTTCAATTGTTTTATTTTTATTTTAGGACCTGTTTTGTTTCATGGATTCTACTAATTAAACTATTGGATGTGTATTTCCAATGTCAATTATCTGGTTCTTAAACTATCTTATTTGCATGCACAAAATAAGGTAGCATAAAGATATTCTATCTGGTTCACTCTTGCCGTTTGAAAGAACTGGGTGGCTTGCTTGGTGCTCCTCTGTTCCGTTGCAGGCATATAAAGAATCCTTCCAAGGCTTTAATCCTCTAAGTTTCTATTAAGCAACTTCATTTGTTGCTTGCAAGGAAGTCCTTGGACAATTTATAGAGTTATCCTTTTCAGTTGTTCTCTCTTTTATTTTAGGGCCTGTTTTGTTTCATGGATTCTAGTTATTAAACTATTGGATCTGTATTAGCGATGTAAATTATCTGGTTATTAATCTTATTTGCATGCACGCAATAAGATACCATAAAGATATTCTATCTGGTTCGGTCTTGCCGTTTGAAAGAACTGGGTGGCTTGCTCGGTGCTCCTCTGTTCCGTTGCAGGCATATAAAGAATCCTTCCAAGGCTTTAATCCTCTAAGTTTCTATTAAGCAACTTCTTTTGTTGCTTGCAAGGAAGTCCTTGGACAATTTCTAGAGTTGTCCTTTTCAATTGTTTTCTTTTTTTATTTTAGGGCCTGTTTTGTTTCATGGATTCTAGTTATTAAACTATTGGATGTGTATTACTAATGTCAATTGTCTGGTTATTAAACTATTTTATTTGCATGCACAAAATAAGGTACGATAAGATATTCTATCTGGTTCGGTCTTGCCGTTTGAAAGAACTGGGTGGCTTGCTCGGTGCTCTTCTGTTCCGTTGCAGGCATATAAAGAATCCTTCCAAGGCTTAAATCCTAAGTTTCTGTTAAGGTACTTCTTTTGTTGCTTGCAAGGGAAGACCTTGGACAATTTCTTGAATCCATTGTTTTCTTTTTTGTGTCGGTTTCATGGATTCTAGTTATTAAACTATTGGATGTGTATTACACATGCCAATTATCTAGTTAGTAAACTATCTTATTTCCATAGACAAAATAAGGTACCATAAAGATATTTTATTTGGTTCAGTTTTGCCGTTTGAAAGAACTGGGTGGCTTGCTTGGTGCTGCTCTGTTCCGTTGCAGGCATATAAAGAATCCTTCCTAGGCTTTAATCCTCTAATTTCTGTCAAGTAACTTCTTTTGTTGCTTGTAAGGAAGACCTTGGACAATTTTAGGCTGTGTTTGATTGCAAGGTGGAAAAGAAATTAATTCCATGGAATTATTTTCCTAGGAAAAAAATTCCATGGAATTTTAAAAAAATTCCACGGAAAACTTAATTTGGATGTTTGATTGTCATTATTTTCCACGGAAAATAGTTATTTTCCATGGAAAATGATATTTTCCTATCGGTTGGACAAGTTTCATTTTCCACCATTTTAGAAGAAAATATGGAAAATGATAGTTTTTTGGAAAATAATTCCATGGAAAATATAAGCTATCAAACACTACAATTGGTGGAAAATTTGTGACGGAAATATTTTCCATGGAAAAAAAGACTAATCAAACACAGCCTTAGAGTTTTCATTTTCCATTGTTTTTCCTTTTTATATTAGATCCTGTTTGGTTTCAGGGAAATGAAATTCCATCTATAATTGTAATTCCTTGAGTTGAACGCCCTGAAGTTGTATTTTTAGATCTGTAATCCTTTCTAGTTTCAATCCTCTAATATCCTGTTAAACCAACTTCTATTGTTGCTTGCAAGGAGGTCCTTGACATATTCTAAAGTTCTCCTCCTCCAATGATTTCATTGTATATTAGGGTCTGGTTTCAGGAAATTGAAATTTCATCTAGAGTTGTAGAGTTGAAAGTCTTGATGTTGCATTTTCACTTTTTGCTGCTTTGTTGAATGGATGTTCTTTCCTTCCACTTTGGACTGTTATCTGATATCCACAGCCCTGATTTTTCCCTTCCATTTTGGAAGGTCATCTGATATCTATGACCCTCAAAATTACTAGCACATATCTACTAGATGTTTTCACACGTCTGTAACATTAACATTACTACATTTGTATAATAAAGTTGGGAATGGAAGTTCTGATTGGAATTGAGATTCTCCTAGTTCCTAACCACCAAATCACATAATTGAGATTCTTGGAATATGAGCTGTACGCAACCGAAGAGGCCCTTGACAACCTTTCTGATTTGTCTAATTTATGGTGCCTCTTGTAAAGCAAAACAATAGTTTTTATGCTGCTTTTTTCCATTTCACCCATCTTAGAGCGAAATATATATTTCTATCAAGATATAATGTTTTTCTTTCTGAAACACCATTTTAGGTCGCTACATAATTTTTAGGCCAGTGTATGTTATATTTTAATTTATTTCAATATCTGCGTCCTTCTGCACCTATTGAGGAAACCACCATACAGCTTATAAACTTAGTTATGCTGCCCATTTCACCCATCTTACAGCGAAATATCTATTTTTTTCAAGGTTTCATATATTTCTTTCTGAAACACCATTGTAGGTTGCCACATAAATTTTAGTTTAGTGTGTATGTTATATTCTAATTTATTTCAATATCTGTGTACTTCTGCACCTATTGAGGAAGCCACCATACAACTTATAAATTCATTTAGTGTCTATAGTACTGATTTTATTAACTCTAATTTATTCATTTATAATTTTAAGCTTCCAAAGAATCTTTCCTAGGTTTATGTTTTGCACCAAAGAGGCCCTTAGAACTTTTTTCTGATTTGTGTTTCATTATAAACTTAATGAAGTATATGTTTTTAAGTTTCTATTTGTTTATTAATTTGGACAATTTATATGCATGATCATCTCCTTCCACTAAAATAATCATTTTAGGTGTCACTTTGGCATGTTCATGAGCCATTTCAGCAGAGAGAAGAATCTACAAGATACATGGGACTGGAAGAACATTATCCTAATCTGTATATGCTTTAACAATTACTGTTACATTTTTTGCAAGATTCACGTTTTGTTGTCACTATGCCTGGTAGATGGGTTCTTTTACATGGATTTGTTCCTTTTTTTTGGTAACTAGTGTTTCCCAGGTTTTCTGGCACTTGTACAGTAAATCTGGAATCGCTTAAACTAGGGCTGCAAATGAAAACAAACAGCTTGTGAATTTGAGGCTGCTTTGTTCTGGAAAACTAAAAAAATTACAAACTATGCCGGGCTCTGTAGAACCGACTGAATTTTCACAAATTTTGGGTCAAAAAATTGTGCCTTAAGAAGCCCGTTTTTGTCGGCGACTAGGCGTCAGGCTATGTACAATCGACTGAATTTTCACAAATGTCTGATAAAAAAAATTGGCTGTTAAAAATTGCCAATTTGCCGCTTCTTACAAAAATGATGATTGGGTGATCATATTGTCTCGAGGGAAGTTGATGAAAATGATGATCGAGTGGTTCTTACTGAAGATCTCCAAGAATTTGTGGATGCAGGTAATGAAGGAATAGGACAAAGTAATAGGAGCAAGAGTCTACTGTAGGAAGATGAGAATTGTGGGATGTGTATGAAGAGGGAAGGCGAACAAGTTGTTGAGGACCCATTTGTTGGTGTTGACTCGGATGCTGATACTGAAAAGTTATTTGTAGGTACAGCGCATTACAAGTTTTTTGCCTTACTGAGGTTTATAAGGTGTGGCTAGGGATTAGTAGATAGTTTGGCTAGGGACCACGGAATAGCAGGTTTATATGATCTACATATGTTACACTTTATGGGACCTGAGCAATCCCAGCTGTTAGTTGAGATCACCCAATAATTTCATGCCATAAACTAGTGGGGGTTAAACATAACATATCAGAACTTGATCATTTGGAAGTTATATGTAGATATAGCACATTACAAGTTTGCTCGTCTTACAGTACTTTTTATTTACTGAGGTTAGTAAGGTGTTGGTTAGGGACCACTGGATAGTTTGGCTGGGGACCACTGATTAGTATTTCCTTCCAGATTCGAGAACATATAGCAATATACTTAGGCTACACGCTTGATGGGAATTGAACAATTTCAACCCATGATTAATAGGATTTTCTTAATATATTGCATGTAGTTTACAATCAGCTTGACACAATCTCAAGTTGAGCCAAGTTGCTTGGGTGGGGAACTTGATCTAGCCTCGATAATTTTGATCGAGTTAAAATAGCATGCCGCAACTCTATTAGTCATAGACTTGAAAAGTGTTTGAAAGTAATCTGTACATATATAGCACATTCAATTTTGCTTGCCTTACAGAAGTGGATTTTATTTACAGAGATCTTGCGAGTATCGCTGGATAGTTTTGGCTAGGGACCACCGAGTAGTATTTCCTTCTAGACTGGAGAACATGTAGAAGGGTTCATATGATCAACTTTTCCCTGTATATGTATATATCATTGTTCTGATTGTAAATAAGTAACGCAATAAATTTGACTTTGGTAGGGTTCAAATATATTCTGTGAAAATATATTTTATCCTTGCTGGATATTAATTAAGCCATATCCACCTAAAATACGACTCAGTGTGTGTATCAAACCTTGTATTATGCACATTGGTTGTCATACTAGCCATAAATAGTTATTTTTTTACAGAAAGTATGTTTAAATTTGTTATACAAATATTAACATGTGCTTTTGCAATGTCGGTTTTTAGGAGATGACACTTGAAGAGTATGAGAAAATAAGAGAAGAGAAGCGGAAGGCCTTGCTTGCTCTGAAAGCTGAAGAGAGGAAAGTTGAAATTGACAAGGAACTAAAATCCATGCAGCAACTCTCATTGAAGAAAGGAAATGATGAAATCTTTATTAAGTTGGTAAGCTTGATAGTTCAAAATCTCACTATCCTATTTCACATGTAGAGAGAGACAAGTTTATACAAATTATCGTCGAGCCTTCTGATCTAAAATATTGTCTTAGGGTTCTGACAAGGAGAAGAAGAAAGAAACTGCTGATCGAGATGAAAAGGTCAAAAAGGTTGGTAATTGTCGCCTAATTTTCTGCTACCCTTCCTATTTGTGTAGACTTGCGTTCTGATTGTCTTTTATTTTCCAGTCTTTGAGCATCAATGAGTTCTTGAAGCCAGCTGAAGGTGAAAGGTATTATAGTCCAGGAGGCCGTGGCCGTGGAAGGGGGCGAGGTGAACGTGGGCCATTCAGAGGTGGTTTTGGTGCTGGGGGCACAGCTAATGTAGCCTCTGCTCCACCAATTGAAGATCCCGGGCACTTCCCCACCCTTGGTGGGAAGTAGAGAACATCTGTGCTGAATTCTATCAACCATATCGGTCACTTATTTTGCTAGTTAATTTAGAATAGTTGTTGGAACTCTTCTAAAATAAAGACATTTGTTTTTCTTTTTCTTTTTTGGCTTCTGTTTAACTATATATATTTGGGTGATAATACTGTCACGGTAGCCTATTTTGTTTCTTAGAACTTGCTTTGCATATGTTTTTTCAAGCATGTTGAAACTTTTCTTCCTATGCCTAGGGATAGTCTTTCCTGCAAATTTGTTTTTAAGCTTCATGCTTCTACAGGTAGAGCCAGTATGTAGGGTGATTTATTGTAATCAGATTTGAAGTGATGGTTTATCTGCGGAATTGGGGGTGGGAGAGAGGAGTTCCTCCTTTAGAAGTATTTTGTGATGTTGGTGATGCTTTGATCGTTTAGTTCAGAAGTTTGTTTGCATTTACTTATGCCAATAGCTTCTTGTAGTCAATGCCTACTGTTTTTTGTTATTCCAGTAAGAGCTACTACGTTGTATCGGCAGATTATTGTAATTGGGGCCGTGTGGTCATGGAAATATTATAAAATACCTAAAATATTTTCAAAATGGCGTGTATGTGTTGTTAGAGCTTCCAGTAAACTCTTAACTGAGCTCCACCAAGCACAGCTACCAGGTCTATGTTACGTGGATAAAACTTTTATTGAGTTGGACTAGTTTTTTGATGTTTTAATCATAGTGCTGCTAGAAACCGAAGACCCGACAATTATAGTTTACAAAGTAACATCCGTGTTCGAGTCATGATGCTCCAACAAGAATTTTGATAAGTCAATCAAGGGTTTAATTATTAGGTACTGATTGTATATTTCTACACTCTAGTCCAATCAGGTCCAGCTATTTTTGATCAGTCAATCAAGGGCATAATTATTAGAGTAATGCTACAGTTACAACCAAATCCCTACAACCCTCTTACAACCACTCACCCATTTTCTGACAGCAAATAGGTGAAGGTTGTAAGAGGGTTGTAGGGATTTGGTTGTAAGCTTAGCATTATTGTAATTATTAGGTACTGATTGCATATTTCTACAATCAGGTCCAGCTATTTTTGATAAGTCAATCAAGGGTTAATTATTAGGTACTGATTGTATATTTCTACAATCTCTAGTTCAATCAGGTCCAGCATTGTCATAGCAGGGATAATGTCTTCTGATACATCCGACGACCATTTTGTCGTTCACATTCGTAAGGGGTCCATCCCTTGATTTTTCTGCTGTTTGGTTTGGTGGGAAATTGAATGGAAAGTAAATCATGGTCCTAACTGTGGTATGCTGTTTAGGCAGCATCCTTTCTGATTCAGTTTTCTTTTACTCTCACTTTCTTAGCAGCCTGAGCAGTCTTAGTGTTCTCTTCAACATGCTCCTGTCTTAGAGTTCTCTCACTTTCTTATCATTTGACTAGTATTTTGTTAATTTGGTCACGGATTGCAAGCTGCGGCCTAAGCTAGGGTTGTTACTTGTTACTACAAGGACTTGTATGGCCTTCCCGACGAATCATTTTGTAGCCCGTCAGTCATTTCAAACGTGGGTTGAAGCATCCGGTGTTGATGGCTAGTACAGTCCATAGTCCATACAGATATGCTTGCTCGGAAGATGCCAACACTGTCACTCCACAGACGAATAATTTCTAAAATTATTTTATTCCTTCAATCTACAGTATTATATGCAACTGGAGCTTCCTTTTTTAATCGACTGGAGGCTGACAGACATTGCTATTTTGGAAGGTTTCGATGTGAAAAAATTGGACAAACAGACGTATAATCTAGTTTCATTTGAGTTTTTATCAAATACTTGTGTCAAAGTTGGAAAGCAACGTGCGTATAGCTACAACAGCAAGGAACCAGCATGGATGGTTTAAAAGATCAACAGCATTTGAGCTGCTCCACCAATTCCTTTGATACAAAACCTGATAAAGAGTATTTCCCACTATTGTATATTTTAACAAAATGAGGCCGTAGCAGGAGGAAATTAAACCAAAAAGTGTGTAATGCTGTTTACAGATCGATCGTGGTCACCTCCGTGAAATGCCTGGCCTGCATTCTCTTTCCCTTTCCCATGTTGCTCTCGTCACCTTGTATGTCTTCTTCCCCGCAACGCCCTCCTGAGACTCGTGCAAGGCTGGACCATTGTGGTGTCCGCTCCTGTTCCCAGGCTCATAGCCAGGAGTTGAAATGTAGTTGGAATCCATCACCACATCACCCTCCAATATGCGAAGAACCTATTTTTGTTATATTTTTTTAAGGAAATAAGTGTCTGCTGAAATTCCTTGCTACAAGCAATTGGTATACAAGTGTTTACAGATGATTTATTATTTGACCATACCTGTGACATTCTAGGTCTTGTATGGGGATCACGCCGAATGCACAATGATGCGGCATGCAGCATATAGTAGACCTCCTGCTCTGAGTAGTAGTCTCCTAGTCGAGGGTCTATCAGCTCATCAATAGCATATTCTTCCAGTAGAGGACGAGCCTGTTAAAACAATGAGCAATGGCAAAACTATGAGGGGAAAAAACCAGAAAGTTACGAAAGAGGATTAGGATTGAACATTCAGGACGACAAACAAGCTATAGTTGCACAACATACTGTTTTTTTAAAGTCTCGGTCAAGAACTTCTAAAAAGACTCATTAGGGTCTAATAATTCTGCAACTTACCCATTCTGTGAGGCATTGTTGACCCTTCGGACGGTTAATGTCTACAGCTTTTCGTCCGGTGACTAGCTCCACTAGCACAACCCCAAAGGAATAAACATCTGCTTTTTCTGTGATTTGGCCACTCTGAGCATATTCGGGTGCTAGGTATCTACAAAGGGAACCAAGGTGATTCAGTTACAGATAATTAACTGTTGGAAGAGTGCAAGCAGTTTTGATATACGAAGTGTGTACCCAAAGGTGCCAATAACTCTTGTTTCCACACCGAGGTCTCCATCAGGCTGCCATCTTGCTAATCCAAAATCTCCTACCTATTAAAAATTGTAGTCAGCATCATCTATAGAACATCTTACACATGCTAATATCTTGCATTCTTTACATAATTTCCTGAGAAAAGACGATTTATCTTGTTTGATTATACATTCACAATACACCTCAGATATATTACACAGTTGGTCATCATCATCATTCAAACCTTTTCCCAGCAGAAAGGGGTTGGCTATGGAGCCCAAGAAAGCTCCAACGAAACAATTGATCCTTTTGTCCGTCTGTGGCTGTCCACACTGCGTCAACCTCTATGTTGGTGATAAATTACTTGCTACTATAGCTATAATCATGAAACAACTATGCCCTCGCCCATGGAGGGGAAGGTAGACCTGGAAATTAGCTATACAGTTTAAGCTCGTGCAACCAAGAAGCACCATTCAAGTTCTCCTAGTTTACAAAGAATCTAGATGAGAAGAAGAAGATACAATTAGCCATAGAGAAATGCATTCATTGCATGGTTAAGCCAAAGAGTATAAAAGAATGGCATTCCAATATCCAACACGGTCGATAAGTAGTACTAGTACTAGTAGTAGTAGGCAAGTCACGCAATGCAAGACCTACTATAACTATGGCTTCATCTTATTATTAAGATGGGTTGAAATGGATTCTTTTGACATGAAAATAAAAATAAAATAAAATGAAATAAAGGACAATCCGACACTAATTACTAAGTGGATGGAAATGAACATACCAGTGGTTCAAAATCATGGGTGATGAGAATATTGTTTGGCCTCATGTCACGATGAACTATGCAACCCACTCTGCACTCTTCATGAAGGTATCTCAATCCTCGAGCTGCACCAACTGCAATCTTTTGCCTGGCAGACCATTCCAGTGGTTCTCTATTACGACCTACAGAACATTCAAAATCTTCATTAACAAAAGCTTTTCACAGTTATGGGAAATGACATCCTTCAACAGGAAATAATATTATCCTATTCTTGTAGCTAATGCAGGAAAGACTTCTGTTTGAAAACCGATGATTCTGAGACCTGGGCATGAAGGCTCTTGTTATGGGGTCCATTAGTCTAGAATACACGAGAAAGATTTAGGCGATTCAGCTAAAACTGCACCTTCATCAGAATGGACTATCGTTCACATAAACAATATTGCCCGATCCTAATGTCTGGTGCACTAGAACATTTGTCAAAATCAGATTTCAGTTCTTACCAATAGTGAATTACTGTCCTACAAACAAGTAATAGAGGATGCCATTAGTGAATTAACTGTTCTACAAACTAGTACAGAGGAATTACCATACAGATGTAAATCCAACGACCCATTGCAGATATATTCATAAACCAACAATCTTCTCCGATCCTCAACACAGAACCCAATCAACATCACAACGTTCCGATGCTGTGCACAACTCAGGACTTCCACCTCTGAACAGAATTCATGATCCCCCTGAGTACTAGCCAGTTTGTGTTGTTTGACAGCAACTGCTTGGCCATCAGGCATGACTCCTCTGTGGACAGATCCAAAGCCACCTTCTGCCAAGAAGTTTGCTTTAGAAAACCCACCTGTAGCAAGCTCTAGTTCGGCATAACTGAACCGCCTAGGAGGTTTTCCAAATACAGGTGCCTTGTGCTGACATATTGAACATAAAGGAGGTGGTCCTGGGGGTGCATTTCTAGATAATAACACTGCATCTCTGACATTTCCACTGAAGTCATAATCTGACCTGCCGCTATGATTGTTCAGGCCAGCTTCCCTATCAAGTTTTGAGAACTTCTCCTTCAAGGCTTTGGCTGAGGACATACGCCCGCTATCACCAAGTCTCTGTGACACTTCTTCAGCCCGCTTCGAAGATGTGCGGCCAGCGGAGATAATCTCAGCTACCCATGGCTGGAACTCCAAGGATATCGAAGGGCTCAAAGTTCCACCATCAGAATCAGAGCTACCCAAATTCGAATTGTGGTTCTCTTTGATGGTAACCTGCTCTTCTTTCTTAAGGCTTAACTTCGTTTCAGGAACAAAAAATGGTGAAGCCCCAGGATCTGAACTTGACACCGACGATTTTTCAGCTTCAGTTGTAGTAAATGGTGTCTCTGTTTCAGGACTGCTTGTTGGTGTCACAGCTGGGCCTCGGATGGAATTCCTAGGAGGATCCATGGCATCTCTACCAGATGGTTTCTCCATCTCAGGAGGCAGTTGGGCCTCTACCTCAGGTGATCTTACCAGATTCAATCGCAAAACATTGGCTTGTGAATGCTTCATAACTACGATATTACATTGGAGATCTTCCATGCAACGCTTCTCCTCATTTTTCAGCTGCCTGCGAGTAGAATTTGTCGGTAGGAGAAAAGTTAGGTTAACTGATATACATACGTGTGGACTATGCTCCAACTCGGTGACTTGAATTCCTTAGACCAGAAATTATACAAAGAACAAGCTACCGAAAACATACTTGTCCAATACCACCCAGCTAGCTTGAGCTCTCTTGGATTCAGCAGCCACAGAACCACTAGGTGATCCAGAAACAACCTTAACCTTAATGTTGATCTGCAAAAGTAGAACATAATGTGGTCTAAAGTTGGAGATATAAGTTAACAAGGAGGAGCGCATGCACAGTTAATTTCAAACGACTAACCTTGTTTGGATCATAGACATCATGCAGTTGAAGCATCATCTGTGAGCACAGATCAGCGATATCAGATTTCTGCTCCAAGGCAGTTCCAGGATGTGACCTCCTGTGACCACTGGCACAGTCCCCTGCAAATCTGGGGAACCCCCATTTTCTACCTGATACATGGAAAAGGATGATCAGCCAGCCTAGCCTAGCCTACAAAGAATGAAACAACACCCCCCACCATTGTACTAAAGGACTTTGTTACAAACAAAAAGCGATCAGCCGAGCCTAGGCTTCCTATAACACCACGCCTATCCTAAATGAGTGAGTAATATTCACACTATTCACCAAATGCCAACTCAAAAGTTCATCTTTTGCAGAAAATCTGTTCTCGGTTTTCCAAAGACAAATGTTAAGGGCACTACAAGAATTACTATTCGACCACACTTTTGGCAGTCCCTATGTATATTCATGACTTCTAAAATTTTGGCTATCCTATTTTTTTTTCACGACTGCCAAAAATTTGGTAGTCAACGATGTACATTGGTAGTCCTAAGACCGCCAGAAACTGTGTTGCCGCCCAGTAATTATTGTAGTGCCCTTGACATTTGTCTTTCCAAATGGGGACAAAATTTTGCAAAAGTATTAGAAGTCATTGTCATTGTACCCAATGCGATAACTAAGATTGAATTTTATGGGCCGAGAGCTGGATTCATGCAATAACTGTATAATTATGCTTAAAATGATGCGCCACGGGAGATCTGAACGGTGAGAGTCGAGTATCCATACTACTTCAACCAAAAATGGAACAAACTTTTCTTGATTATAAACTATACCCACAAATTTAACTTCACACACACACACAAAAAAAGAAAGAAAATAAATTTAAGAAAAAAGAAGGAGATAAAGAGGAAAAATTATACCTGAGTTTTGTGATGAGAGCACAACCAAAAGGGTGATACAATCACCGGGCTGGACCACATGGGTGAGAGCCCAGACTATCGCGGTCTTCGGAATCTCCTTCGAAGCCTTCACCGCCACCACCACCTTCTCCGCCGCCGCCGCGGCTGCTGCCGGAGCGGCAGCCGAGCCCTTGTCGTTCTTCCCCTTCTTTGAACTCATCCTCGCCCCAAACCCGAACCCACCCCCCAAAAAAAGTAGAACACTAAAAAAATCACAACTTTCCTTCCATTTCTCCAAGTACTCCCAGTTCCCAATCAGAAAACTAGGCGAAACCGATCCCTTGTCTCTATATTGCAGCAGCAGAGGCAAGCACTGTTCTCGTGATCGTACTGTCGTTCCTTTTTCCGGAAGACGACAGGGAACAGTAACAAACTCCGCAAAGACCCCGACCTTTTCTTTTCTTTTCTTTTCTTTTAGGGATCGACTCCAGGAACCCTAAAAAAGCCTCCAGAAATCGCCAAAGGGCTCGGAATGGGAAACAAAAGCTGATATCTTTGGCTAACCCTAGAAAAAATAATGTGGGAATTTGGGGAAGGAAATCTGCAGGGAAAAGAGGAAAAAAGAAAAAAAATCTTTCGGTGACTGACAGCAACAAGAGACAAAGCTGAGCGCTCCACGCTTTAACTGCAGTAGAGCGCCGTCGGTCGAGGCTGGTGCGTTGACGGAATTGCCCTTGGGTTATTGAGGTTATTTACGTGGAGTACCTCCACTTGTATCCGCACAAGTGTCGATAGTGAAAAGTACAAAATTGCAATTAGCTGGGAAATGGATATAATAAATGAGGTGGAGTGACTTGTTATTACATTGGAGCGACTGGATTTGGATTTGAATTGGTGGCAGTTAATTTATTAAAGTAAAAGCTAATTTCTGTCTTTAAATCATCAGATAGGGTTGTTGATATTAGGGGTGAGCGTCGGTATAATCGGTTGTTATTTGGTTAGATTTTTTGGTATTTTTTTAAATTGGTATTTAAAAAATAATACCAATATCGTACCATTTAGAATCGATTTTTTCGGTTTCGGTTAAATCGGTATTCGGTCGGTTTTTGTTCGGTATCGATATTTTACCATTTAACGTTTGATCAATCAACAGACTTAATATGAACCTCTTAACCTAGAAAAATATTTTTTTACTTTTTTTTTGAAAGCATTAAATTTCAAAGCCAAGCCTCTAACAAGCAAGCAATTAATTAAATTTATTAGAATAATATGTAACAAATCGCAAACACCTAAAAAAGAGCTTAAAAGATCAAACACGATCACTAAGTTTAATTCTTAGTATAAGTTTAACTATACTAAAATTTATTTCAAAATTATACGAAAACACAAAAATATAAGCTCAAAAGACCAAAACTCAATTCTTAGCATTCTTAACATAACTTCAAGTCCACCAAAATCCATTATAAGTTCTAACAAACTAATTTTCAACTAAAACAAAGATAAAAATGAAAAAGAGTAATATAAAATTAATCACGAACAACATTCTAACGGAATATATATATATATATATATATATATATATATATATATATATATATATATATAATCGGTTCGGTTCGGCATTTTCGGTATGATATTACATTCAAGCCGTTACCACTACCATTATACCATATTTTAATCAGTTCTGTAATTCGGTATCCGTACATAATTTCGGTTCGATTTTTCGGGATATTTTTAAACGGTATTCGGTCGATTTTTCGGTAGCGGTCGGTATTTGCTCACCCCTAGTTGATATCTACAAGCAGTAGATGAATTTTTATTTTTATCATTGGCATTTAACACTTACTTTTTAATTTCTTGTTAAAAAAGTCAAAACATATGGATTGTATGTGCAATTTTCAATAAAAGTTAGAGAAAGAAATAGAGAGAGAATACGATGGTTTTAGACTAATATTAAAGTTTAATTAATAAATGAGTATTTTTTATTTATAAAAATAACATATTTAATAAACAAGATTTATATTAAAAAATTATTAATTCATATAGTATTGAATTATATAGTAGTATATATAGTAACACAATGCACACAATATTCATTTGCTACAATAATGTAGAATAATAACATTGTTTTATTGAAGAATTTACAAAATCAGTAGTTTGGAATGAGACTCAATGATGAAAGATAAAAAGCTAAAATCTTGTGTATCGAAAATTGCAGTAGTTAGAATAAGGCCTCGTTTGGTTTGATTTGCGAAAAGGAAATCAATTTTTTTTTGTTTCTTTCACTTTCCTTGAGAAATGTATTTTTTGTTTATTTTTTTTTCCGGTATTTTGACAGGACAAAAAATTTAGAAGGAATAAGGAATTTTCTAGTGAATTCTTAGTTGGATGAGGAAAACCACTTTTTTCCTTATTTTTCTTCCCTGTAAATTATTTTTCTTTGACATCCAAACCCTAATGATTCTGCCAACCAAACGAGACCTTAAATAACATTTAATGTTAGGGTATCAAATTTTGTCAAACCGTCTGACAAAATTTGTGCATGCACGATTGATACCAGACTGCCTGGCAGAATATTTCTTAGGAAGTAATTTTCTGAACTTATTCCTTTTCAGCCAAATTTAGTAAATTTTATTATTTTGTACAAAAATTTTTTTTGAAATATAAATGGTGTTTTGAACCATTTTAACTGCAGCAAGTAATTATTGGTGGAAGAGTTATTTGAAGTATGTGTAACCAATACTATGTATAAGACATTTAAACAGTATATTGTATTACTTTTTGATTGACATCTAAATAAGTGATAAAATACTCTTAATATTATCTCAAATATAGTGTTCGAACATTTGTGACATCTTAACTTTTTACTGCCATTCAACGATCTTAGATATCTTTAACTATAATGTTTATCTCAACTACAACGGACGAACATTTGTGATATTTTGTAGTGTATAAATCCAAATTTGAATCCTGAATTTGTTATTGGATAAAAAGGAGGGAGTTGCGGATGGTGATGATGATACAACCAATCTCTGCCCCATCTCCATGTGTCTTGTCTGTCATCATCACCATCCGCAACCGGCCAAAATCTCTCCCCCTTCAGTTTCGTGGGTCCCACCACCGAGTTAAAATTTGAACGACGACCCGTCCGTAAATAAATGCAACAAACAGGGGGCTGGCTGTGTGGGTCTAGGGCGTCCAGAGGGGAGAGAAGACCACGTGGGTACAATTAGTTTGACTAATTAATAGGGTTAGGAAAATGAGGAGTAGGATTTGATGTCATTTATTAATTATTAATTGGCACTTGCTTCCACGTAGGGGTATGTGGAGCTCAAGGTTTTTCCGGGCCGGCCCACGGTCCAGAGGCGGCGGGCCTGACCGGTTTCGGGCCGGTCCAGGACCGGCCCAGTCTAAATTTCGGTCCGGACTAAGTCCGGTCCGGTTTTCCTGCTCTGGGCCCAGTCCGGCCCAGTGGACCGGACACAAGTGGGGTCGGTCCGGACTGAACCGGACCACGGGCCGGTCCGGGCTTTGGGCGGTTCGGGCCGGTTCAGGCCGGGTTAACCGGACCGGCCCGGTTTGTTGAATTTTTTTTTTTTTTATTTTTTTTTACAGTTTTTTGTTTAATTTAGTTTTTTAATCATTTTCTTTTGTATTTTAATTTTAAAATTTGTAACTTAAATGTTTATAAAATGTTTATACAAAATATTTATAAAATGTTTATAATTTTATGTTTATACAAATGTTTATAAAATGTTTATACAAAATATGTTTATAAAATGTTTATAAAATGTTTTCTTTTTAATACAAATGTTTATAAAATGTTTATACAAAATATGTATTTTCTTTTTAAAACCATTTTAAAAACCATGACCCACAGTAAAAGTAATCATTTTCTTTTGTATTTTAATTTTAAAAATTTGTAACTTAAATGTTTATAAAATGTTTATACAAAATATTTAATTTAGTAATGTTTATACAAATATATACAAATGTTTATACAAAAATGTTTATACAAATATTACAAATGTTTATAAAAATTTATAAAAATTTAAAAAAAATATTTCTCCCTCTTCCTTTATCCGGGCTTGGGACCGGCAAATGCTTGTTTGGCATAGGCGGAGTTAAAAAATATATTTTTTTTAAAGTAAAAATAGTTTTTGAAAGTATAAGTTAAAAAATTGAATAGTATAAGTTAAAATTAAAAATTTGAATAGTATAAGTAAAAAAAAAAATAGTTTTTGAAAGTATAAGTTAAAATTTAAAATTGAAATGTATAAGTTTAAACGTACATACCTGATACCTTGCACCGTAGCCTCATTGTTGTTCGCCTTCATGTAATGAAAGCGATTCCAAATCCAGCTCGTGGATGTCATGATCTTCTTCATCTTTCTGGTTCTGTGTTCTTTTATCGGCATTCATCCAATCTTGTACGCACACGATTGCTTCCAAAATATCGAGCTTCAAGCGGCTCCTCCTATCGCTCAACATCCTCGAACTTGTACTAAAACAGGACTCCGATGCTACCGTCGACACCGGAACCATCAGTAGATCACGTGCTATGTTAGAAAACACAGAAAATCTCTTGTCGTGTCTCTTCCACCATTCTAAAACGGCGAAGTGATCTGGAGTCTCATCTTCGTCTTGATAAGAGTTAAGGTAAGCAGACAACTCTTGAGTAGGATGGGAAGATTGCTTTTGTTTCTTCCTTTGTAGTATGCGACCGGCTGCTGATAGCTTAGACGCCAAGCCGGAGCTACTACTAGCCCCCCCTGAGTTGGTCGGGTCGACGTTGCTCCTTCTTCGTACAGTATAACTAACTTGTCCAAAGCCACTTTAACTTCTGCCTTCATGTCAGTAACGTCTATACCCATATATTCTCCGGAGGAGATTGTTGGCACCCCTCCGGAATCGGATTAGTCACTACTTGCTCAGGTGGAATTTCAGTACCGTCAAAAAAAGTACTAAAATATTGGTATGTCTGTCCAGCAAGATCAGGTGGGTTTGAACCTTCACCAGCCATATATAAAATAAAATAAAGTAAACTACGCTAGAAGAAAGTAAGGGGTTGAGAGGAAGATCGGGAAGCCGTAGAGCCGGAATGGAGTTGGGAGGGAGATCGGGAAGCCGTAGAGCACCGGGGAGGGAAAGTCGTAGAACACCAGAGCACCGGGGAAGGAAAGCAGTAGAGCACCAGAGCACCGTAGAGAAATGTAGAGAATTTGTGAGGAATGAGTTGTGTTTGAAAAATGGGATTTTTGGCCTATTTATAGGAATTTTTTGGGGTTATTTTGGTAATTTTAGGCCAAAAATGACCAAAATACCCCTCCCAACGTTTTAATAACGGTTATATGGGAGGGGTATTTTGGTAAAAGAAACCCCCCCCCCCAACGGTCAAATGTGGAAAAAAAAAATTCAAATTAATCAGCCAACGGTCGGCTGGACCGGTCCCAGCGGGCCGGGCCGGTCCAACCGGGCATATAGCGGGCCGGGCCTGTTTTTTTAAAAAAAAAAAAAAAAGAGGGAGCGGGCCGGGCCGGGCCGGGCTCGGGCTGGAGGGGGGGGGGGTGACCCGAACCGGATGGGAGTGGGGGGCCGGGCCGGTTCGGGCCAACAGCGGGCCGGTCCGGGCTTTTAGGGGGGCGGGCCGGTCCGGTCCACGGGCGGGCCCGGGCTAGACCGGCCCAATGCACAACTTGATGTGGAGCTAACATATAACAATGAGATTCCCCTACCCTATAATAATAAAGATAGGGGCCATAGGCATAGGGCTACTACTACAGAATTTGCTTGGGATAGCTCACCTGTATCTCTCTTTTTGTCACTTATTATACGCACCTACATACTTGAAACAAGACGTGACTTTAAAAAAAAAAAAAAAAACTCATAAAGTCATCCGCTTTGCTTGCCGCCTATTAAGAGAATCATGCAGCCCGTCCTTCATCATCTATACCATCTGCCACGCACGACCCCATAGGGACGATTTCTACGTCCTAAGGAGCAGAACGCACCATCACCTACAGTCCTTTCCTCAACCGGAGACTTCCACGGAATGAAAACGGACATTATCGTCGTATGCTTGACTTTGCCCTGGTGTATATCCCAGAGTACTCCTATGGCCGATCTGTCACCCATATATTCTGGGCCAAGGCCCCCTCACCCCCCCCCCCCCCCCCCCCCCCCCCCCCCCCCCCCCGCACAGCTTAGTCAGTTATTGTCGCAGTTCAGAGTTGAAATATGTAAGCCGCCACTTCTCTGAAGCATGGTTATTGTCTCACTCTCTCCTCCCTCCTTGGAGCTCGTCCATTCGTTGGGTGATCCCTTGCTCTCACGTTCTTTGCTCGTCGTTTAGGCCGGTCGGTGACATTTCTATGTTTGGATGCCAAAGGAATTGAAGAGGAAAGGAAAGGAAAATGATTCCCAATGGAAGAGAAATAATGGGGAAAAGTAATTCCATATATCCAAGCAAGAAATCACTTTCTCACATTGAAGTATTCACATTCCTTTCCAAATTCTTTGGCATTTCCAAACATCGGAAAGAAAAATCAATGAGAATTATAATTTTCCAAAAGAAAGAAAATGACAAAAAATTAATTTCCTTTCCCTTCCATTCCGTGAACCAAACGAGGCCATAATTCATCGTTTGGTAACACGAAGCATAAGAAGGTCACCCTATGCAAGTATACGGGGCTGAATGAATACTTCAATCTTGCTACATAAATTCTAGCTTAGCTAACCATGGTGGACATGAATATAAATGGTGAAGAAGATTGATATCATGCACAAGGGACCAGTGGTAAGTCTTAAAAATTTCCAGTATAATTGTCGGGTTTATCATCGGTCAGGCTCAGGTTCCCTGATACACACACACACAACTGCACATCCAAGCAAGACCTGATTTCATGTGTCAGTCCTTCTTAAATGGTAATCTAACCATATATCCTTGCCCCTAGTTTTTAATCAGAGGCCCTACTAAGAATACAGATCTATAGTACTAGGCTAAAACCTGAACAAAAGGTCTGATGCTTCAAATTCTTGCTCTCGACTAGTTCTGTAGTCTGTGATTTATGTATTGTGCCATCCCAATTGTTGCATCACTCACACTTATTCAACACTCATTCAACAGGACAATGTCCAACACAGCTACTTGTTTCAAGCCCCAATGAAATCATCCATTCCCATCTAGGACAAACTGCTCATGAATTGCAGAAAATGAAGGCAGGCATGCTCATACTACTCCCAATTGTTTTCACTTGTGCAGGTTTCGTGAACGACGACTTCAACGATCCAAACTCTTAAAACGAAAACCAACTGCAAACTCTATACAAGTGTTCATCAGATTTTCCAGATTGGCCAAATTAGTCCCAGATCAGCATGTCATCATTTCATTTGCAAAATAAAAGATTTAGCAAGAACGGGCATTCCATTTAATGATAAGCACCAAAACCAACTTGAAAAACATGTGTACTATATTCTAATTTATATATTCATAGCTAGGGATGCATATAAAAGGTTTTCATAGTATAATATATAATTCGCCTCAAATGTGCATGCAACAATGAAATAAAACAAACCCTCAAATATCTCTACAGTTTGTACAAGTAAAAGAAGTACTCGAACAACTCTCACTGGATAGCAGTTTTTAACCCAATTACTTCAAAGCTGGGCCAGAGTTATGAAGTTAGTTCAATTGCTGGTGGACTCCAAAACGGGTCTGGATCCATTTTTTCAAGAGAACAGAGTTTGAACCAACATACTAGAAGGCTCAATAGTTCCTATATATTATTATTATTATTATTATCCTATATATATTCAATAAATGCTAGAACTTAGCTACCAACTATTCCTATGGGCACACCAAACTGAACAGTGAAGTGATGATGACAATTATAATTTATAGATGTACGTAATTCACCCTTTTTATATCACTAACTGGCAGATGCAAAATAGTTCTTAATAAATTCAGTTTTACCTAATAATAATGTTCAAACATTTACTTTATCATACCCACCACAAATTTTGTCAACTTTCATGGCCCATTGACAGAGTCTTATCCCCTGGTTATCCCAACATTTTTGGCCCACAACTTTCATGACCCGCAGAGAGAGAATCAAATAATTAAAGCCATCATGCTTAACCTCCTCGCCAAAAAGCAGCCTTACTCTGTCAACAGGAATTAATATTCGTCCATAGAAAACCAGTTATTATACTCTCTATCGAAGAGCTTTTAATCTAAAGCCTGACAACATGCATTTTTTAAGCCTATGTCGCTGGGACACAGAAATTGGTGTCCTTACCCGTATTCATGCTACATAGGTAACTACTATTGAGCCTATTTAAAAATGTACGTACTGTGTTTTTATCTGTATCTGTCCGTGTCAATATTCATGCAAGATAGTTTAACGCTAGATCCACCAATCTCCTTGACCAAGCTTCCAATACTGTTTGAGTAATATTAATCAATCTCTATGTATCGCTATATATTATTCAATCATCATCATTCTAGAAAGACCACTGATATCAAAAAATTGGTCCGCTTTCTCCCATATTAGCTCCTATGTCACAACCCCAATAACTGGACCACTGACATGTAATCCTAGTCTTCATGAACCACATTTGGATATGTAACTGGAAGGATAGTCGCTACTGGACCATCCAAATTTGGTAAATATGGTGAAATGCAACATTATAAGAGGAAGCCATCATCTAACTACCTAGAATTATTCTCTCATATTTACCAAATCTGGAAGGTCCATGACTGAAGTTTCCATATGTGGTTCATGAAGATCAACCAATTGGAGGAGCCCCAAACATTCATTCATGACTAATAACAACACTTGTAGATGCACAAAGTCTGTCTTGGACAACAACTCAATAATCTGAGGACTCAGGAATTCAACATTGTGTGAAGACTCAGGAATTCATCATTGTGTGAAGAACTAGAAGATAAATGCAACCAAAACTCGGGAAGTTCTCTCTGAGCAAAGACAATAAGGTATCAGCAATGTAGCCATATAAGTGTGTGAGTTATTCAAGTATTTCTCGTGCTCAGAGATATAGATATTAGTCGATTATGCCTTTTATGGCATGTATGTAGACTTTATTTTCCTTTGGGATGGTCAGCTTTTTTTTTTCCCTCCTAACTTCACCTCCATAGAAATAGAACCTGAGATTACAGCTAAAGACGTGGGAATCATCCAATCCCACTTCATCCACACAATAATTGTAGCAAGGTTAGGTGAAAATAAGATATGAAACTACACATAAATATTACCAAGAGAGTCTTTTATTTTATACAACCTTCAACTACACACACATACACTACCTCTTTATACAGAGAAGGGTTTGTCATTGCCTTGCCTATAGGCTATAGACGAATCTTAAAATAGCTCTGCAGTCCAATACCTATACAGAAAGGCTCACGGTCAATCTTCCAAGGCCATCCCTAACTTCTAAATCTAAATACATGTGCATGTTTGACTCACCCATCCATTAATTAAATGGTAGCACTAATATAATCAAACATTTTGTAACAAGAGGAAGTTGTTCTTTTTATCATCTCTCTTCTCCACTTTGTCCTCATTGTCATGGTATTATTGTCTTCTTCCTCCTCTTCCCATCGTAAAATCTTCCTAGGTACTGATTACGTGTTCAAAGTGATTCTGCCACCGATTTAAGAGACCTAAACACAGATCTCTCTTTGAGAATAACCCTTAATCCTTTTGGTAATCAGCAACAAAAAAAAAGCCTTTATCCGTATTTTTGGGGTTGGCTGTTCGAATAGTTAGAACTTGTTTGAAATATCTTGTTGTTTATGTAAGGTTGAATCCCCTTTAAGCTCTAGCAGAAGTAAGATCCCTTTCTGCCATATATTATTGAGTGAACTCACCAATTCAAAATTTATCCTGGGCTATTTTCAAGAAAATTCTAACTAAGAAATGCGACCAACATGCCTATACAATCAAACTTCGTTTTGAACAACTGCCCTTCTCACAAATAAAGAAAGAAAAATACTTAACATCTACCTAAAAGTACCGAAAAAGGAACAAGGCACCGAAACAAAGCCTATAATACTGTAAGTACTCATCACCAATTGATTGCTTGAACCCAAAAGCGTACTAGTTGGAGTGAGAATCTCTAATATCATCCATTAATTGGTAAACCGATATAATCAAACATTTTGTTCTATGTTGCATGGATACTCTTCCTGAAGACTGCATTCGTATCTGACATGTATTAGACTGACACTACCTTGACCTTTATGTCAGATAAAGCTTCCCTTTTCCTAGGCTCCACATGGACCCAAACATAGTTGCAAGTGATTTTGCATTGCTAAGATCATACCAAAAATAACCGAGAATGGGGAAGTAACATTTCTTCGCAGTAAATCCTTCCTAGAACTTGTTTACAAATTAAGTTACCATCCTAAACATCTTTAAATCATAGATATTGAGATTGAATGTATAAAATATGAATATAAATATGTTTCAATGTGTATATATAACTGTACCCATGTCGTTCTATTCCAAAGATTTCCAAAATTGTCGTATTTCAAATCTATATTGTGTCAGTAACCCAATCCTTGTCTAAGGAACCTAGGTGTGTGACCTATATCATATATACCATCCGAGGAATACACACACACACCCCATCCGAGGAGTTCCAATTCCAACGACTGATGATTCATTGATTTGAAGTTCCATTTCCATGCCTTTGAATGATTAAATAGGAACCCAAATTCTTGAAATTTTGAAAAAAAGAGTTTGGTTAGCTTGCATTGGAATTTCAAGGATTCCTATAGTTCCATTTCCATGTATTTGGTTAGCTAATTATCCTGTGTTTTACCATTGGAAAATCCCCTTCTCATCATTGATTTTGGGAAAATATGACAACCTAACGACAATTCAAGAATCTTCTCAAAATTGGAATTCATTCATAAAATAATTTCAATTATTGGTTTGTCAAAACAAGTGAAATTATTGAGTTTCATGTTATAATTCAAATGCATGAAATGTTAACCTAACACCACGAATAAACCATTTTGTTTCTCCAACTTTCTATTGCAATAAATCTCCACTAATTCTCAACTCTTACTTAAAACTTCCCAACTATCTATATACTAGAGAGACTGATAGATGATTAATGATCCATTAAATTCTACAAACAGTTCATCCATGGTGTTAGTCGGAATGTGTTGACCCACTAAATTTTACACAATGTCTTGTCTACGGATTTGGTCAAATGATTTTCTATAACAGTGTTGTTTGTCCCTTTAACAAAAATCGGTTTAAGGTTAACGGCATGATGTTGCCAAATTCGGCTCCGATCGACCAACTATAGGTGGGTTTATTAAAATGTGCTTGTCACTCAATTTTCAACTCAATGAAAAGGTAGTTGTAAGCAATATGTCACAAAAATTGGGTCTGCTATATGAATCATTCTCTTATATTCAGTTGTTGTAACATAACTAACAATCATTTCCTACTTTCCTCCAATCCATAGTCGTTTATCCTACTCCTAGACTTAGAACCTCCTTAACAAGAACCTTATACTCCTAACTGGAGGAACAATTAGCATCCAATGTAAATGAGTAGGTTTTTGGAAAACCCGCAAACTGTTGCACTTTGCGATTTTCCCTAATCAACTTTAGACAGGTTGGGGCATGGAAATAAGATCACCCTTCCAATGTTGATTTCTTGATTAAGAGGTGTTTGGAAACTCAATTATGAAACCTATCCAGATTGACCAGGATTTACAAAGAAATGCACGTACTCTCTCCTCAATACCAACTATCTTCTTGTTCTTGTCAATCCATGGATTTTACTATGGACCAAAATCAGTTTGACTCAGAAGCTGATTACTTATTCGATTCAGCTGCTAATTCTTTGAATGAAACAAAAGCATGATAAACTTTAATCCCTATTTGGGTTTACTAAGCATCATCGATGTTTATATCAGGATTCAATAAATATGAAGCCGACCGAAAAAATAACTAAAAGTCGCACACAAAAATTGTTGAGCACGAAGGGTCCTTTACAAAACAAGAGCATGTATATAAACCACGATATATGAAGAGGCTACAATTTTCAGATTCTCCCAATAAACTTTGAGAAACAAATAGTCACCTAGGATGTGCTCAGAGAAGGGAGTGACAACAATTACAGCCATTACCAGGCGACTAAGATCCATCCAAACTCAAAAGAAAGCTTATGATTACTATAATCCAATTTCCTAATTTATCCATAAGCACACATACTTAGTTTTGAATAATGCCCTAAAGCAGATTTTAGTACATATTGAACCAAATGTAGCATTAAACAACAATGTCAACTAGAGGAAAATCTGTGGACTCCAATCATAGTTCTTCGATATGCCTAGAAACACACTGAATACCATTTATATGCTACAATTTAGTAGTCCAAACTAGGAAAAGTTTAGCCACATACCATTACCCAAACGAGGGGTCTTCACCAGTAATCTCCACAAGAGCACTTGCCGTCCTTGAAGTGATGGAACCTCTTATTATCCCTCACAATGAGCTCCCTCCCGACAATCCTCGACATTATCTTGATGGCATTGTGACAATCACCACAAACCCTGAGGTTCTTAATAATCCTGAGAGGCGTCCTCGCCGGTGTACTGATCAGACCATAGGCAATCGCCAACCGCTCGCTATGGTACATCAATGCCTGCTCCTTCGCCTCCTGGTCGATATCATGCAACACGTATCTAGTGTCCGGCACATATGTCTGCTCCTTCACCTTTGGGATTACCGACCTGTCGAGGCTCCTAGGCAGGCGGAACTCCCCAAGCCTGTTCTTTCCGTCGAGCATGTGATTGATCCCGAACCTCCTAACGGGCTTGGGGAGTGGGACATTGGGCTTGGCGGGAGCTTTGGATGGGTCCATCAGCATCAAAATCTCCTCCATCCGGTCTTCGAGCTCGAGGTCCCCCTGCATCCTTGCCAGGTTCATCAAGCACTCCCATATCATGGCCGATGGTTCAAAAGGCAATTTTTCAACATACTCCACAGCCTCATTCAGATGCCCGGAATTCCCCAACACTTGGATCATTGCGACATAATGCTCCATCTCCGGAGCAATCCCATAGTCCTTACTCATCGAGTTAAAATGGATGAACCCTTCCTCCATTGCTTCCGCGGCAGCGCAAGAAGCCAGGACGGCTAGGAAAGTTTCCGAATTCAGCTGCATCCCCAGCTTCCTCATCTGTCCGAACAGCTGCAGGCCATCGTCGCCCTGGTTGTTGGCTGCGTACCCGTTGATCATCTGGTGCCATGAGTCCATGTTCCTCTCGGGCATCCGGTCAAACACCTGGCGGGCGTCGGCCATGCTGCCGCAGCCGGAGAAGGACTCTATGAGGGCGTTGTTGGCCCGGAGGTCGGCTCGAAAGGGGGAGCGGACGAAGAGGTCGTTGAGCTTCTTGAGGTGGTCGAGGTGTTTGGGGTCGGAGCAGGAGGAGATGAGGGCGAGGAAGGTGGGGAGGTCGGGCTGGGTGACGGCGGCGCCCTGGGCAATGGCGTCGACTGCTTCCTTGGTCTTGCCGTCGCGTACGAGGGCGGCGAGGTCGAGAGGGGGTGGCGGAGGAGGGGGAGCGGCGGTGTTGGCTGGTACAGGAGAGCGGTTGTTGTTGAACTGTTGTTGAGGAGGAGGTTGATATTGTTGTTGTGGTTGTTGGTTGTACCATTGGTTTTGAGGAGGAGGAGGAGGTTGGGGTCTGTTGTTGTCCCATTGGTTAGGGTTTCTCCATTGGTTGTTGGGAGGGTTGGGGATGGGATTAGGGTTTTGGTACTGAGGGGTGTTGCTGCTCCATTGGTTTTGATTGTTTTGATACTGCTGCTGGTGCTGCTGGTTGTTGTTGTTCCATTGGTTAGGGTTAGGGTTAGGGTTTTGGTACTGATTGTTGTTCCATTGGTTGGGGATATTAGGGTTCTGGGGATGGTGAGGATTAGGGTTTGGGCGGTTGGGGACGGGGGCATAGGAGGAGGAGGTGGTGGTGGAGAGGAATTTGGCGTGGGTGAGGAAATGGGAGGGCCGGAGGAAGGGTAGGGCTTGTGGAGAACGGAGCTTGAAGAGGAGGAGAGAAGACGGGGAGAAAAATATGCTTCTATTGATCATCGCCATGGAGGAGGAGGAAGAAAGCTTCGATCTTTTTTTTTTTTTTTTTTTTTTTTTTTTTTTTAGGGTTTGCTTATCTGGAATGGAAATTTGAGGATTTTGGTGATAGAAGCAGGAAGATGGGGAAGGGTTTATGATACTAACTCACACGGGCCGGAATGGGTCTGGCATGGGCCGTACAGCTATTTCATTTCCCAGCCCAATTCCAAAGCCTATTATTTGTAAATATATATACTGTCCAAGTCTTCATATTTTCTGATTGACACGGAAGCAGCCTTACATTACAACTTAAGACTGGGTTTGGAATTGCTACTTCTACTTATTTTCCTGAAAATTAATCCCAAGTTGTTTTTTTGTTCTGTTCTTTGGAAAATTATAATTTTTAGCATTTTTTTTCTTTTCAGCGTTTGGAAAAGTTAAAAAAAATGAATTCTTAAAATAGGAAAATAATTTTTTTTCCAAAGCCATGATACTGTGAACCAAATGTGTCCTTAGATTACTTTCAAAAGATGCTTATGATGTCCTTGTGGTTAAATAATAAATACATGTTGGGAAGTCATGGTGAAGTTTACAAAGATTTTACACAATGGCCCGGCAATAAGAGCAAGATTTAACAAAATATTAAAGGAGGCTTTAATCAAAATTTGGATCTCTTCTTAGTTCTCTACAGGTGGTAAGCTACATATATGGCGAATTCAGGTGTAAAGCTAATATGATGAATTCAGGTAACAACGCTCAATAAAGGCAGCTATATTGTGAAAAGCACGCTTAAGCGATGCTTAAGTAAAAATTTGAATTTGGACGCCTCGTTTAGGAAAATCTCGTCCCAGAAAAACAATCGTCGCTTAGGCACGCTTAGGCGGTGCTTAATAGCACCTAGTGTTAGGCGCCGGAAAAAACGCCTTGGATAGAAAAACTGAACAGAACAAAAAATTAACCCTGAAAAAAGGGAACTTTGGAGACTTAGCTTTAATGTTTGATTGTATTTTGATGACTATGTAGTACGTATTCATTGTGTGGGTTGTTGACTATTTTGATGACTTCGCATTTTGATTATAGTATTTATATTGTTAGTTTGTTTGATTGATAATTGGTATTGTTATTCATGCATATGTTAATAGTTGTTATTCATGCATATATTAATAGGAATGTATAAAAAATATTGAAATTTATGTGTATACAAACTATTTTACATGTAGGAGGCTCCGTAGGTAAAAATGGGTGAAGTGCTAATTAAGCACCGCTTAAGCGCGCTTAAGCGAGATGCCAGACTCGTCGTCTCGCCTCGCTTCACGCTTAATATAACATAGAAAGGCAGTAGAATGGATGCATCTATTCTTTAATCATTTGGTCATGGTTATTTAGTCCAGATTCACATGAAAAGCATTTGGAAGGAACTTGTTTAACTCTTGGAATTGTTCAGAATTGTATACAAAATATTGGAATTGTTCAGAAAACAAAAGAATGTTTGGTTGTTACACAGATTCACATGAAAAGCATTTGGAAGGAAGAATGTGTAGCCAAGTTCAAGGCTGAAATCTATGCAAGTATGCTTAACTCTAGTTCTTGAATATACTGTGGATGCATAAACTGACAGTTTAACTTATGTTAGTTTTGTTGGGCTTCCTAATCTTTCAACTTCCTCATGAAGACTTGTATATATTATTGTATCCACATCGAATTAGTTGTACAGTTGAGATTTCTAGCCCCCCTCCTATTGAATCAACATTGTACGTTGAAAAAAAAAAATTGAAGGGAATATGTCAAATTAAAGTGAAAACAAGAACATAAGAAAATATAAATTATAACATTAAAGTACCCTAAACTAATCTTGGCAAGCACTTCGTTGATCAACATCTCCGTCTTACTGATTGTAAGTTCTATAGTTTTAGTTTATCAATTAGGGTCGGTCTTTGCATCGTTATTTAGTTAAATCTTTCACACACCGGACTTCTGTTGTTGGAGCTCTTTAATCGTCTCTTGAAGTTGGGAAATAAAGGGTTTATTAAGAAATTCTGATGTTGGGACTTCTATTTCTATTTGATGACAGGGTTTCGGTAATATGCCGTAAAAGTTGCCAGGTTTATGTTGTGATCCGACTATGTCGAGATTTCTTCCTAGGATAAAGTTATGCTTACATGTGGTGTGTGATGAAAATATCTCTGTTCATGTGGTGAGTGTGATGAAAATCTCTCTTTTGCAGGTAAGTAGAGTAATTTATATGCCTGATATTTTAATCCTGAGAAGACTTGAATCAAAAATAAGGAACAAGTCCAGTTGGGAGGATCCAATCCAGGGTTGCCAACACGGCTTTAGGCAGGTAGAACTGATCCTACAATTAGAGTTTGGTCTGTAACTTTGATATCCCATATCTCCCACTAACTCAATGTTATGCATATGCAAAGTTCAGGTGTAATACCAACTTGAAGACTAAATATGAAGCATTCAACTTTGAAGCTAAAAATTCTCTCGAGTCTACTGTGAACTACCAACACTCTGTTAACTGGATACCACCGCAACCTGACACATGGAAGATAAATTTTGATGGAGCTTACCTAGATGAAAAAATGTCTGCAGCTGCTATTCTCAGAGATGCAAATGGTAATTTTAGGAAAGCTCTCACAAAATATGAGGAACGAGGATCCCCAATAGAATCTGAAGCAATGGGTGTTTGCTTGGCCATGGATATCTGCAGAAGCCTCAATCTTCATCATGTCCTCATTGAAGGCGACTGCAAATCATTAATTGACGCCATCTACACCAAAGGGTCATCTCCTCCATGGCGAGCAAGGCACATTATTAAAGATGCTGTTTGGAACGAAGCGCGGAAACCGTTCTCCCAAACCAGAAAGTCCTGCGAGAGAACCGAGCAAAAGCACACAAACCAAAAACGCCAAACACAATCGCAGACACAAAGATTTTTGACGTGGAAAATTCTTGCGGAAAAAAACACGGGACGATCGGAGTCCAACCCTGAAGAACCTCCACTAATGGAATAAAGAGAATACACCCTCTACAAGCTCCTCCCGATCCAACACGGATCACCACAACTCACTTGAAAGAAGAAAATTTTTGATTGCGGACTTCGAAGAACAAGAGATGCCGAAAAATTATTCGAAGCAATCTCTCCTTCACAATAGTCCTTAATCCCCTCTCTCTCTCTCAAAGATTGTAAAGCACTCTTTGTTTTGAGATGATTTTACAACTAGCATGCATCACCCTTTTATAAGCCCTTGGTAACCCATACATGGAAGGCCAATATATATGGAAACTTCCAATATAAATCAATCATATATTTAATGGAAATCCAATCATAATTAGCTTACCATAATTGGAAACCCAATAATATGAAAAGCTACTATATGAAGGGTCTAATCATAAATATATAATCAAAGTAAATATGGAAATCCAATCATATATTTTCTTACCATATATGTACCAAAATAAAATCCATGCACTCCCCAAGCTTCTCCGACACACGGATGGCGCTCGTCGCTCTCCGGGATATTCTCCACATAGGTGGGAACCCCACCCACTCCAACAAATCTCCCCCTTCACAACTATGTGGAGGAGGTCATCATCCCGACGATCTGCCTGCAGTACTCAAACTTCTCTCTCGGAAGAACCTTCGTGAGCATGTCCGCTCCATTGTCATCAGTATGAACCTTCTCAAGCGTCGTATCCTTCTTCTCAACCACATCCCGTATCCAATGATACCGAGTCTCGATGTGCTTGGACCGACTATGAAATGTCTGGTTCTTCACAAGGTGAATAGCACTTTGATTGTCGCAAAGCAAAGTATACTGCTCTTGCTTCAGTCATATTTCTTGCAGCAGCTTCTTCATCCACAGCAACTCCTTGCAAGCCTCCGTCGTCGCAATGTACTCTACCTCTGTCGTCGACAAGGCAACACACTTCTGCAACCGCGACTGCCACGATACCGCTCCTCCAGCAAACATCATCACATAGCCCGAAGTCGATCGCCTCGTGTCTACATCTCCAGCCATATCAGCGTCAGTATACCCAACCAGCTTCGGCTCGTCACCACCAAAAGAAAGTCTCCAATCGGCAGTGCCCTGAAGGTATCGTAGAATCCACTTGACCACACTCCAATGTACCCTTCCAGGATTTGAAAGGTACCTGCTAACTGTGCCAACTGCATGAGCGATGTCTGGCCTCGTACACACCATAGCATACATAGGACTTCCCACAGCTGAGGCATATGGAACCCGCTCCATATCTTCCTTTTCGTCCTCGGTAGATGGACACTACTCCTCAGTGAGCTTAAAGTGAGCCGCAATGGGGCAACTCACTTTCTTCGACCCGTCCATACCGAAATGCTGAAGTACCCGATGAATGTACTTCTTTTGGGACAAATGTAGCAGCTTGGACTCTCTCTCTCGGCTGATCTCCATCCCAAGAATAGTCTTCGCTGCGCCCAAATCCTTCATAGAGAAGGCCGCGCCCAGTTGGCGCTTCAACTCCGCTATCCTAGTGGCATTCCGACCCACTAATAGCATATCATCTACATAGAGCAATAAAATAATGAAATCATCCTCGGCAAAATACCTCACAAATGCACAATGGTCCGACGTCGTCCGTGCATAACCATGCTCTCCCATAAACGACTCGAACTTCCTGTACCACTGCCTCGGAGCCTGCTTCAGACCATACAAGCTCTTTCTCAACCGACAGACCAAATGTGACTTGCCCTTCTCACAGAATCCCTCTGGCTGCTCCATATACAACTCCTCCTCAAGATCACCGTGGAGGAATGCCGTCTTCACGTCCATCTGCTCGACCTCCAAGTCGAGACTGGCTGCTAATGCTAGCACCACCCGAATAGACGAATGCTTGACGACAGGCGAAAAGATCTCATCATAATCCACGCCTTTCCACTGACCGTAGCCTTTGACTACCAGCCTCGCTTTGTATCGAGGGCGAGTAGCATCATCCGTCTGCTTCACTCTAAACACCCATCGATTCTTCAAAGCCTTCTTGCCCTTTGGCAACCGCACTAGCTCATAAGTGGAATTAGTGTGCAAGGAACTCATCTCCTCATGCATGGCCTCCATCCACTCTTGTCTGTGTTCGTCTTCCATAGCCTCTGCAAAGCTTTCGGGCTCTCCCCCGTCAGTCAATAGCACATACTCATCCGGTGAGTATCTCGTAGATGGTCGACGATCTCTGTCGCTCCTTCTCAGTGGAGCCACTGGTGCTGGCTGTATATCAACAGCCTTCTCCCCTTCAGGAACTGTCTTCCCGGCATGCTCATCATCCTGAGGGACATCCTGACCACCATCAGCAGGCTGATGATCAAGGTTGGGAGCAACTCCATGTACTGGCTCCTCCATAATGGGATCCTCTGCGATGTCCTCTGGAAACTGCTCGAAGCGAAATGACTCTAACTCAGGCAATTCCTCAGCCTCAGAAGGCGTCTCGAAATTCTGAGTGTTGGTCATGGTCTGATCCTCGACGAACACTATGTCCCTGCTTCTGTAGAGCTTTCTTCCCACCGGGTCGTAGAGTCTATAGCCAAACTCATCCCGTCCGTAGCCGACAAAGACGCATCGCCTCGTCTTCGGCTCAAGTTTGGTCCTTTCGTCCTTCGGTACATGTACGAAGGCCTTACAGCCAAACACTCGCAGGTGATTGTATGACGGCTCTTTGCCGTACCATATTTTGTCAGGCACATCACCCTGCAAAGGAGCACTAGGAGACAAATTAATAACATAAGCAGCTGTGAGAAGAGCCTCACCCCAATAACTGCCCGGCAAGTTTGCTTCTGACAGCAAACACCGCACCCTCTCCATCAGTGTCCCGTTCATGCGCTCCGCTACACCATTGAGCTGAGGTGTCATGGGCGGAGTCTTCTGGTGTCGTATCCCTTGCTCTCTGCAATACGTATCAAAGGGACCAATGTATTCGCCGCCATTGTCGGACCGAACACACAATAACTTCTTGCCCGTCTCTCTTTCAACAGAGGTCTGAAACTCTTTGAAAGTAGGCAGTACCTGATCCTTGGTCTTTAAGGCATAGACCCAAACCTTCCTGGAACAGTCATCAATAAAAGTTACAAAATAAGATGCACCACTGTCACCCTCACTTTTTCCAGTTAGGGGTAAAATGGTAATTTTCCATTTTATAATATTTTTGAGAATTTTATTTCATGAATATTATTATTTAATTATTATAGGAGTCGGGTTCGAATTTTATCGCATTCCGAGCTAATTCGGGACCTCGGTAAATTTTGACTTGAGCTGTAATTAGCATTTTAGCTAACCATGGCCCACCACACTAAACTTTAGGGTTTAAGAGTTTGGACTAGTCCCCCATGAGTAATTTAGTTTAATTATGATTTTTATTTATTTTTAGCAACTTCCTAAACCTATTTTGGATCTAATTAGCATTAGGCTTAGGGAGGGGCAAACTTGTAATTACAAGTGCCCCTCACCCACACCCTTTGGCCGGCCAAGGGAGAGAGCCCCCCCCCCCCCCCCCCCCCTCCCTCTTCCTTCTCCACTAAGCAACTCTCTCTCTCTCTCTTTCAAATTCATTTCCTCTCAAGTCTTTCTTCTTCCTCCAACCATTCCATTTTAGGTATGCTTTTAATTCCTAACCTATTACTCATTTGCATTCATGTCCCACACAATAAATGGAGATGAGCTCATTCTCCACCATTTGCCCACAAATTTGTAGGTTTTTCCTAGAAAAATAGGTTGAAGATTTATTAGGGTTTAATCCTTAGAGAGTGGTATATATATATATATATATATATATATATATATATATATATATATATATATATATATATATATATATATATATATATATATACGTGTGTATTTATATATACGTGTGTATTTATGTGTGTGTATATATTTTGATATGAAATTAGTGTCATGAGGATGGTGGTGTTGTGAGAGTGGTGAGTGTGTGTTTGTGTTGTGTGAGGGTGTGTGTGTGTGTTTGTATTATATATATATATATATATATATATATATAGAAATATATATATATATATATATATATATATATATATATATATATATATATATATATATGAGTGTGTATTTATATATGTATATGGATATGGGTGTGTATGTATGTATGTATATATATATATATATATATATATATATATATATATATATATATATATATATATATATATATGTGAGTGTTGTGTGTATATATACATAGATATATATATATAGATGGTTAGATAGATAGATATATATATATCTATAGATTGATATAGATATATATATAGAGGGATATATATATATATATATATATATATATATATATATATATATATATATATATATATATATAGATATAGATATATATGTATAGAGGAGGAAGAAGTGGAAGGATAGAAGGAGAAGAAGAAGATGAACAACAGTAGCAGCAGCATTTGCTGCAGCAGCAGCAGCAACAACCTGGCAGCAGCTGCTGCCAGGCAAGACCCCCCCCCCCCCCTTTTTGGTATTTTAGCCTATTAACCCCCCCCCCCCCCCTTTTGGTATATGTATATATGTATATATATAGATATATATATATGTATTATATATGGATAGATACGTAGAAAAGATTAGAAGGAGTTTAAGGAATTAGAAGTTAGAAAAGAATAAGAAGAAGTTAGAAGGAGAGAATTAGAAAAGGTTAGAAGAATAGGGAGAAAAGAGGGAAATAGGAAATAGAGGAGATCGAGTTAGAGGGCGAAACGGAGCTCGGAGTATCGGAATGAGTTGAAACTTGGCGTGGGGCAAGAATACGTGAATTAGATTTTGCGGGTAGGCTCCCGAGTGGAAATCGGGGTTGTAGGACGCCGGTATCGCGCCGTACCATTGCGTATCTTGAAATATTCAAGATATCGGCAATAGGCCGTAACATGGACTAGATGTCCACTTTACTTAGGTATCTTGGTAGGTAATATATGTATAGGCTAGTATCTTACTACCCTAGGGAGCTCGGATCAAAATACTAAGCGTAGGTGGGCTAACTTGATAATTGCCTAAGCTAGAATTTTACCATTTTTAAGGGTAAAATAGGATATTGGCCTACGGCCAAGATTTGAATTTTGAAGTCCAAGATGGACTTGGATATGGGTTGTAGAGGCTGGTAATAGTTAGAAATAGTTGCCTAGACCTAGTCTTGACCCCGGTTGACCCAGAGTTGACTTTTTACACAAAAGTCAACTGTGAGTCAACACTTTGTCTAGATTTGACCAAATCCAAACCAGAGTTGACCAGTTGACCAAAAGTCAACTGTTGGTCAACATTTGACTAGTTTGACCTAGAGTTGACCAGAGTTGACCAGGGTTGACCAGTTGACCAAAAGTCAACTGTAGGCCAACTCTTGACCCCGTTTGACTTTCTTCGACTTGTTTTGACCTGTGATGACTGGTATGACCTAGGATTGACTTGGGTTGGCTTAGATTGACTTGATATAACTTGATTTGACCTAGATTGACTTGACAGGACTTAGTGTGACTCAGTGAGACCTAGTTTGACCTAGATGCATATCATTCATTGTGAATCATTCCTAAACTTGTTTAAACCTAAATTAACACACAGTATTTCATATTTAGGTCTTCTGATACCGCTCTGAGCATTGATATATCCTACAGCTCAGGACAGCAGGCGAGTACATTCACTGATAGTTTTTATTGTCTTGATATTTGTTATATCCGATTCAGTCGTAGTGTCTTACTTGATTCTCAGACACGATAGTTCACGGACTAGTATTGTCGGATTCCTGTCATGAGATGTCATTTCTGGATTTCTTGGGATACTGGTACTTGCTTAGTCTTGATTCTCATACTTGTATTGACGCCGATTCCTGAAGAGGACTTGCTCCCCTCTTTGGGAATCCCGCGTCATGACGTGCTATGTCCGGATCCGTATACTATTCGGGAAATGGGGAATATTATAGATAGTGTGATCAATGCCCACCTTGAGTTACTACTTGTATCATAGCTATACCCTCACATCACGATGGGTATAGCCTGACCTGTGCTACTACTTACTCCATAGCTTACCATCCCGGCCGGACCGAGTCCACGTACTTGTAGCCGGTCGGCTGGAAGCCTGATTCTTGACCCATACCGATCACATTAGGCTATAATATTCGAGGCACATTTTATATTTACTTTTCTTGTCATATATCCTGTTCTGTTCTACATTCAGTACTTTCTCACCATGCATGATATACAGTTACTCACATGCTCTATATGCCTTTACATTGTACCTTGATTGGAGACTAAGTTCTGCTCGGGAGAAGAGTTACAACCCCGGTCCTTGTTTGGTTTAAGGGTTGTAACTCGGCTTCCGAACGGTTTCCAAGTCTTCATATATCTTTGTCTTGTAGTTCATTATACTGTCTCTTATAGAACTTGTCAATTCACATGGAACTGCTGTTAGTGTTTGTACTTGCTTATTTTTCTGACAGGATACCGTTATGATATATTACAGATGACTCTGAGGCGGACTGCTCGACCTATTATGGGCTCGAGTTAGATGGAGTAGCCTTGGATCGTGGCCTTATAGTAGAGCCACTAGATTTTGTACTTCCAGAGTAGTATAGGTTAGCTAGGTTTGACTGGACTGCGATCCAGCTAGCTTTATCAGACTGTAGTTTCTATATTATATTTTGATACCCTGTGATGTTGTATATATCTGGGCTTGTACAGGACTCTGGACTTATTTACTTTTTCATCTATCATATGTCTTTCCTTCTGAGCTATCTACCTTAGTTTTATTCTGTGATTGAGACCGTATTGTTATGTCACCTCTATTCGGAGAGTATATACTGTACAGGTATATTTAAACTGTTAGTCGTAGTATTTACAGACGTTATATACATCGTTCTACCGCCGATACTGCGGCGTAGGCTGGACGTACCCACGTGCTCGTGCCCCTCATAAGGGTGCGGGTCGTGACACGTTTTTGTGGTGGCCCACGCAGGTCCAGTGTCGCAATTAGTGCGATCTCGTAATGATGCTCGACTTAGAGTACTAATTACGAGCCTGCAATTAGGACGTAGGACCTAGGACATGATAGGAGTTTCTCAATCACACCTAGGAAATTTCTGATCTTTTGATTATCATGATTATTTATCTTGTATTAAATTAACTGTCCTTCTTTGATAATCTACTCATGTGCCATATTGATCTCTTTGTTTCAATTCGTCTCCAGGATGACGAAGACGCACCCGCAGGCCACTGGATCGGGTAGCTTGCCTGAGAGATCTGATCAGGCAGAGGAGGAGGTTCACGAGACTGCCCCCAGTGATTCTACTATTCTGGAGACCCAGGCAGTTGCACAGGGAGGTCTACCACCGCCACCCCAGAGGGTTACGACCGTTGTTCCAGAGATACTGCCGCCACCACCACCGATACCGACGGATACACATCATTTGTTCCTTCTCCTTCAGCAGATGATGGAGACACAGCGGGCCCAGGCAGAGGCATCGTAGCGCCAGTCGGAGGCGTCACACCGTCAGATCGAGATGCTGAGGCAGAGTATGGAGAACTCGCATCAGCTTGCACTGGCAGCAGTAGAGAGAGTGGCACCGGGTACGGTGCAGGGCCCTGCTGGCCAGCAGCCGTGCCAGCAGCAGTCCAGGCCGGGGACAGTACTAGACTTTAGGAAGATGAGCTCCAGTGACTTCACAGGCACGGAGGGCATCCTTTATGCAGACGACTGGCTAGAGGATGTACAGCGGAGCATGGAGCTGGCAGAGCTTCC
The DNA here is from genome assembly GCA_029216955.1 of Iris pallida. Lineage (NCBI taxonomy): Eukaryota > Viridiplantae > Streptophyta > Magnoliopsida > Asparagales > Iridaceae > Iris > Iris pallida. The sequence goes on from JANAVB010028398.1 coordinate 15,162,847, forward strand.
TAGAGCACTTTGGGTTTCGGCCGCAGCCAGCCGATTCTTCGACATTGCGCAGACATGGTACCGCACGGATCCTCGTGCGTCGGTGAGAGGGCTGACTTGGAAGAACTTCCGGAGGCTCTTCAAGGAGAAGTTCTTCCCGGACGTGGCTCTTACAGTATTGGAGGGCCAGTTCGTGGGTCTAGTGCAGGAGAACTCGTCGGTGGACGAGTATGCAGCAGAGTTCTTCCGCCTTAGCAGGTTTGCTCCCGATATGATCCAGGATGAGGGGCAGAAGGCTCGTAAGTTCCGCAGGGGACTTATTTATGCAGTGCGCACCCGCACCTCGGGTCGCCGTGACGCGACGTTCGATCAGATATTGATGGACGCGCAGATCGCAGAGGAGGACTTTGGCCTCAAGCCGAAGAGGAGCAGAGATACTATGGGGGCGAGTTCGAGTGCGGGACCGGCCAAGCGCCCCCATATTCAGCAGCAACAGCAGCAGAGGCCGTTTCAGCAACAGCCTCTGTTGCAGATTCAGCAGGCACCGGCGCGTGCCCAGCAGCATCAGGGTCAGGGCCAGAGGCAGACCCAGCAGTGTGCTTTCTGCAAAAAGACGGGGCACAGCAGAGACGTATGCCGGAGGAGGTTAGGCGCTTGCCTATTCTGCGGAGGGACCGACCACCAACTGCAGGGCTGCCCTGCTCGGACAGCCAAGGGAGGCCAGGACAGGGTGCAGTCGGCTAGAGGACCAGCGGTTCAGCAGAGGGTCCCCCACTTCAGACCCAGCAGCAACGTTTTGTTCAGCACCAGAGGGGAGTATCCGCGGGCAGGGTGTTCGCTTTGGCAGCAGAGGAGGAGGCAGAGCCCGTGGAAGATGTTGTAGCAGGTCATGTTCTCCTAGATTCTTTTCCTGCTTTCGCCTTATTTGATTCTGGGGCGACCCATAGTTTTGTGTCTGTTTTTTTTGCTCTGAGACATAATATTATTGCTGAATATATGGGTAGGACTTGCAAGATTATGACCGGGGGAGGTATTATCCTGGTTAATAATATTTGTAAGGGGCGGAGAGTCACTCTGAGAGGCCAGAACTTGAGTGCGTGTCTGCTCGTAATGCCCCTACCGAGGTACGATATGGTACTCGGTATGGATTGGTTGAGCATGCACCATGCTAGCATTGATTGTAGAGGAGGCAGAGTTCTTTTTAGGATGCCGGGTGAGCCAGAGATCGAGTTTGCTCGAGGAGCAGCGGAGCCGGAGGCTGGATTCTGTGGAGCTTTGTTGGCGGGGCAGGATTTGCCACATCTGTTGATTGTTGAGTTCTCGGATGTCTTTTCCGAGGAGTTGCCGGGGATGCCACCAAACAGGGACATTGAGTTCTCCATAGACTTAGTGTCGGGCGCCGAGCCCATCTCGCAGCATGTCTATAGGGTGAACAACAGCGAGTTGATAGAGCTGAAGAAGCAAGTCGACGAGCTGCAGGACAAGGGGTTCATCAGATCCAGTTCTTCGTCCTGGGGAGCGCCAGTCCTGTTCGTGCCGAAGAAGGACGGTACGTTCCGCATGTGCATTGATTACCGGGCGCTCAACAACCTCACTATCAAGAATAGGTACCCTTTGCGCCGAGGATCGACGACTTGTTCGATCAGCTGAGTGGGGCAAAGGTCTTTTCGAAGATAGATTTGAGGTCCGGGTATCACCAGCTGAAGGTGAGGCGGAATGATATTCCCAAGACGGCATTTCGGACTCGGTACGGCCAGTACGAGTTTACAGTGATGCCATTTGGGTTGACCAATGCTCCCGCGGTGTTCATGAACTTGATGAACAAGGTATTCCATCAGTACCTTGACAAGTTCGTGGTGGTCTTCATAGACGATATCTTGATCTATTCGAAGACGCAGGAGGAGCATGAGGAGCACTTGAGAGTTGTGTTAGAGACTCTGAGGAGGGAGCAACTCTATGGAAAGCTTTCGAAGTATGAGTTCTTCTTAGACCAGGTGGAGTTCCTAGGTCATGTTGTGACCGAGCACGAGATTTCAGTAGACCAGAGGAAGATTTCGGCAGTGGAGTCTTGGTCTACGCCCAGTTCAGTTGCCGAGGTTCGGAGCTTTCTGGGTTTGGCTGGCTATTACCAGAAGTTTGTCCAGGACTTCTCGCGAATTGCAGAGCCGATGACTAGACTCACCAGGAAGGATGTGGAGTTCATCTGGACTGTTGAGTGTCAGGCTGCATTCGATGAGCTAAAGAGGAGGTTGACTTCAGCTCCGATCCTGACTTTGCCATCTGGGTCAGGAGGGTTCTCGATCTTCAACGATGCTTCCGGGAAGGGTTTAGGGTGTGTTCTTCAGCAGCACAGGAAGGTGATTGCCTATGCATCCAGACAGTTGCGTCCTCATGAGAAGAACTATCCTACTCATGATCTGGAGTTGGCCGCGGTTATATTTGCTTTGAAGTTATGGAAGCATTACCTGTACGGAGAGCGAGTTGAGATCTTCACAGATCACAAGAGCTTGAAGTACGTGTTCACTCAGAAGGAGTTGAACATGCGGCAGAGGCGGTGGTTAGAGCTGATGAAGGACTTCGATATATCCTTGCAGTACCATCCGGGAAAGGCCAACGTAGTTGCAGATGCCTTGAGAAGGTATCCAGTTGCTATGTTCTTGACAACAGATCGTCACTTGTTGGCCGACCTGGATAGTTTGGGTATCGAGGTCATCATTCCGGGCATGGAGATCCAGATGTGGGGTTTGTAGATTCAGTCTGAGCTGATAGATAGAGTCAGGTCAGCGCAGTATGATGATGTTGCCCTAAGGAGCATCAGGGAGCAGGTGAGGACGGGCTTGCTTGACGATTTCTCTGTAGCCGAAGATGGGTCGTTGCGGCACGGTACTAGGCTGTGCGTTCCGCGTGGAGAGCTTCAGGAGGAGGTTCTTCAGGAGGCGCATCGCTCTCAGTATTCTATGCATCCTGGAGCCAACAAGATTGTAGAAGCATGGAATTTCACAACCAGAAAGCCCATGCGCCAGACACTACACGCGCCAGAACTCAGACGAAGAACTTCACAGCAAAGTCAATAACTATAGACATTTGAAGAAGGACTTTTTATTTATATATAAAAGTCTATTACATGTCTAGAAAAGGCTGTACAAAGGAGAATTTCTACAAAGGAAAGAGCCTAAGACTACAGCCAGCGGCCATCATGCGCCTTCAGATAAGGGCAGCGGCCACCATGCGTCTCCAGATAGGCGCAGCATCACTATGCGCCACCAGTAAGGCGCAGCAGATATCATGCGCCTCCATCCAGGCGCATCCCATCATCTCTCCAGCAGCTCAGTTATGTGCATCCCTTCAGCCAAATTCTTTCAGCCAGGCTCACCTGGCCGAGCAGAGCCCAGTTATGTGCCGCTCTTCCAACCAGGTTCGCCCGATAAATGCTTCGATACAAAGCATTTAACCCTCTGGCTGGAACCAAGGAAGAGAAGAGCACCGCAAATGCTGTGGCCAGGGGAGGCTTCGAAAGAGCCTCCAAAGCCGAAGGAAGACCGTGATCGAAACCACGGCTAAAGGAGCAGCTTTCGACACGATCAAAGTGGGGAAACCCCACTTTGCAGGAAGAAAGAGCCTTGCACCGCCATTTCGATCTACGGCTCTTCCGGAATAACGGAGACGAGGCTCGAGCATCCCTATCTTTGGATGCAACAGGCACCTTCCGCCTACCTCAGAAGCCCTCGACTCCGTCTTTTGGATGTAACAGTCACCTTCAAGTGCATCAAAGACAACGCAGCGTCTCATCTTCACCCTCGGGAGCACTTCGTCAGCAGAATGCACCCGTATGTTCAAGTTCATATTAGAAGTACGTGAGGGAATGAGAAGCAAATCTTCTCTCCATGCCACTATTTATAGGCCGGGCAGATCAAACCCACGCGCCAAGTGGATGGCCCTCCGAATTCCGTGCAATGAATTTACATTAAATGGATGAACCGAACGCCTCGAATTCAGCCAAACGGCTATTTATAGCAATCGAAGAGTGAGACAGCCGCATCATTAAAAGACATGTCCGATGCGCCAGCCAGACAGCGCATCACACGGACGCGCCCTTCGGCATCAGGCGCATCACACAGACGCGCCCTACAGTACTCGGCGCATTATAGAGGGTGCGCCCCCACACATCTCCATACCGAGTGGAACGCCAACCGACGCGCCCACTCAGCTGTCCATCGAACGTCACCAACATTAAATGCTGAACTGACAGAGTTGGCAGCACGCCTTCCAAAGTCTGAACAGTTGACAGCTTTATTCAGAAAACGAAGCGTCGGCAACGTCAGCATCATCATGACTTCCGACGGCTACTGCCACGTGGCCACCCGCATGCGCCTCTACGACCATGCGTCCACACCCGCATGCGCCTCTACGGCCATGCGTCCAAACCAGCATGCGCCTCAAAAGCCATGCGCCTCAGACCCTTCACTGATCCCTAAAGACAGAAGAAGAGTCTCCGGTTGAAGTTTTGCATGCGCCTCAAAAGCCATGTGCCCCAGACCGATCTCTGATCCCGAAAGACAGAAGGAAAGTCGCCTGCATGCGCCCCAAATGGTTTGTAACTCCTAAAGGTTATGAGCCGCAGCCTCCTCCTGCGCCCAATCCAAGGCGCAGCCCACCAGATCACTCATCTCCACCAAATCCGAGATCTTCGAACCATGAGTCGACGACACGTGTCTTTTGACTCAACTCATCCAAGATTTCAGCAACGGAAAGATCTTCTCCCTGCTACGTGCCGGCTCACAACAGCAGTATAAAGAGTTCTCCCCCTCGATCAGGGCGCAGCATCCATGCGCCTCCATCAGCAACCTCCACGTGGCGTTCCCACACCGGCGCATCCTACATGTGCGCATGAGCAGCCAGCCTGCAAAACTATAAATAGAAGGATCATCTCCTTCACACACACACGGAGACTCAGAACATAAGACTCACAGAGAATCCACAACAGAGAATCACCGGAGAGGCAGTTCTAGACACTCAACGTCTTCCTCCTCTCAGCAAGCTCCAGCACCCAGAGTAATCAACACCTTCAGAGAACCGATAACCGCCGTCAGCCGATCAACGGAGTCAACGCATTACCACTCGCTCCATTGGCACTAAGGACCCAGCTTAAACAAAAGTGTACTCCTAGGACTACATCTAAGTCCTATATTGTATCACTGTTCTGTTTGTATTAAGATTTCAATCAAAACAATTTTAATGGCAAACAAGCTGGCGACTCTGCTGGGGACCTCTTTCTCCTCTACCGAGAAAGTCGTGTCACAGGCCGACGACGTGAAGGTGGGCTCCTCCCACAAGACGCTGGTAGTGCGCCTCAATCAACAGGCGTACGAGGAGTTCATTTCTGAAGGAAGTGCGAGTCCTTCGAAGCGGCTGTCGAAGCCGAAGAAGACCCGCGCAGTCTGGGTGCGCAAAGTCGACGCCTCGGGCACCACCGTTGAAGGGGATGCGCCCGTCCAGCCCTCCCTTCCTGCTGACGTCCTCAGCAGTCAAGGTGCGCCCGCTGATGCAGCGCATCTCTCGGGAAAGCGTGCGGCTGACCACGTTCCCCAGCCATCTTCCTCTCAGGCGAGGAAGATACGTCGACGGAGCAGGGGCGCAGCCAATGCCCCGTGCATTACTTCTGATGCGCCACAACGAGCCTCTGTCTTCGACAGACTCACTCGCTGTAACGGCGAGGAGAATTTGGATGCTGAGTACTATGCGCCCCAGCGGGCTGGTACGAAGAAATCCAAGGCGGCACGGGCCACGCGCCACAAACGTGCTATGCCAGCAGCCGGCCAGAGGCACGCGCTTACAATCACGCGCGCTGCCGATGGCAAGCTGTACAAGGTTGACTCAAGTGCTCCCGCACCGACAACGAGTCGACCTTCAAAGTCCTCATCTCACTTGGGCGCATTCACTGCGTGCACAACCAAGCCGAGAGAGGCAAACTCAGTGGTCTTGAACTCCCGCGCCTCCTCTGGTTGTGCGTTTGAGGTCCGTTCAAGTCACTTCAAATGCTGTGGTTCCCCCACTACTGATCGTGATGCCTGCTTGGTATTAGATCAGGGGGCGCAGCACTCACCCGACCACCCCGGCGCTTGGCTCTGCCATGCGCCTGAGAGGGGTGTGAGGGTAGCACTCTCCTCCAACGACTTGCGCAACGTGATCACTCACAAGCGCCGGTCAGGAGAGTTGACCAACAAGCACGATGCGCCTCTCACGGGGCACACTTGTGCAGTGGTCACCATCAACTGCTGTTGCAAGACGACAGTACCGCCAAAGCAGTCGGTCTTCCAACGGCTACAATCATCGACACCCCTCCGACATCGCCTTGGGACGAAGGTGTCAGCAGAAGAGGAACTAAAGATTGCGTCATACAACGTGATCTCTAATTCCTCATCTGTCCGGAAGACGACTGCCAATTCCTCGTCTTCATCCAAAAGCCAGCCGAGGAAAACCAAGGCAGCTGTCACGACCTCTGGAGTGTTCGAAGGCACTCGGTCGAGGAAGAAGTCCTTGGAGGAAGCTGGGGGTAGCCAGACCCTTGTCGAGCCTCCTTCCGAAGACGAAGATGTCCAAAGCACATCTGCGGTGGATCTTCATCAAGGCGAAGATGGCCTCCCTGAAGCCCCTCAAAATGACGATGTCCTCCAGGACACCGCCGGGGGTAGTGCTGAAAACGAAGAGGCCCTTCAAGACAGAGCTGAGGGCAGTCAGGCCCTTGCAGATGTGCCTGTCGAAGACAAACTCCAGAATGTGGCTGGGGGTGGCCAAACACCAGGAGAAGTAACTCCCCCACATGAGAGCGAGGCTGAGAGCGAAGCCTCAACTAATCCATCCACTTCCGGCCGTGTCATGACAGTATACATGACCGGGGGTGATCTTGAGGCTGATGCGCCGCCACAGGACATTGTCCAGCGCATAGACTCGCTAGAGGGAGGACTCAAAACCCTCTTTGCCTCAATGCAAGCACTGACTCAAGCAGTGTTTGAGATGCGGTCGGCCTTGATCAGGACACCTTCAAATGGTCCCGACCCAGGAGCCAATGGAGAGTCGAGTGTGCCCCTCCAGCGGACACCCTCAGACACAGAAGCACCCCGGACATCGGAGCCCTCAAACGCTCCACTCCAGGTAGTACCTCCTTCCCCGGCTCCTAGCTCCACGGAGGACGTGGTCGAAATGATCAAAGATCTGCGGGAGCGCTTCGAGTCCAAGAACAGGCAGGAGGAACGCCAGAAGATGGGCATTCCCCAGCCTTATCCCCTTGAGTGGAACAAGGTGGTTTATCCCCCAAAGTATAAACCACAAACACTCACGCCGTATGACGGGAAGGACTCTCCACGACGGTACCTGACGTACTTCCAGTCGCAGACAGGGCATCTTCCGAAGGAGGACGCACTCCTCACCAGCATCTTTGTTGGGGCCCTGAAAGGGGTGTCGTATGACTGGTACTGCAGCCTCCCCGATAATTCCATATCATCCTTCGACGACCTGACACGCCTCTTCCTCGACCGCTTCTACGACGGTGGAAAGGACATGACGATGGCGTCTCTCATTGAGATACGCCAGAAGGACAAGGAAACGGTTCGGGCATTCATCGAACGCTTCCGTCAGGCCTGCTTCAGGTTACCTCCAGGCATGCCAGAACATGCGCTTCTCTCTGCTTGCAGTATGAACATGCTGCCTGCAGTAAAGCTCTGGCTTAACTCTACTCCCCCTCCCGACTGGAGCTCCCTAATCATTGAAGCTGAAGCTGCAGAGAAGAAGACGGCCAATGCACGTCTTCTGGGTGTTAGCTTCCCCGCCTTTGACGATAAGGGGAAAAAGTCCGCAACCAACAACTCCGGACGAGAAACAAAGGGGAAACATGCATTGACTGTTAATGCCTCGAAGGGCGCATCTGCGCCTACTCAAAAGCCTCTACTGGCACCAAGACCCAAGGAGGTTTATTCATTCAATGATGACGACACCCTGCAACTCTTTGAGATACTGAAGCAGGGTGACAAGATCAAGCTTCCGGACCCGAAGCGGCCCGATGAAGTCGGGAAGGTGGACAACCCAAGGTACTGTCACTACCATCGGTTTGTCGGACACCCGACTAAGGACTGCTACGTCCTCAAAAATTACATCCAGCGCATGATCAATGCGGATGTAATCTCCGTCGATTACGAAGAGAAGACGGTGTCAGCTAATGTGGTGTCACTTCAGTTTGGCACCTTCCCGCCGACTACCACACAAGATGGCGTCGTCCCCATCCCTAAGGCGACAATGGAGGTGGTGAATTTGCCACCCACCCGTGACAATGTGAGTGGACTTGTCCCACTCACCACATCTCGAGGAGAGGTCCTCTGGGTTCACCCCGACCTCGTCTCCGAGGTAACTCAACCGGAGGTACGCCCTACCTCCAAAGCAAAAGGCAGGAAGATCAAGTCTTGCCGCACGGTCTCTTCTTCAACGGAAGAGGCGCTTCCTGTGCAGACGCGTGCACAACAGAACTCCCAGCCCGGTGAAGCTGCCGCCGAAGTGGTACCTCCTGGCACCATCCCTGAGGAGGGTCCATCCAAGCCCTCAGCAGCCAATAAACAAAAGCAAGTGGAGGCCCGTTTCGACAGACCTCTGCGGAAAGAAAATGCTTCGGGGGTAGCCAAGCCCCACAATTTTGACATTCTGGCACAACTGGCCAGTACTCCTGCACGCTTGTCTTTGTTCGAGCTCCTGCGCCTCTCCAAGGACTCCCGAGAAGCTCTCTGCGAAGCTCTGAAGGATGCCGAATCCTTTCTCAGTCAGGTCAAGCAACCTGAAGACCTACCAACTACTTGTGCACACTGTCATTGTGCGGATGAAGTTATCCCAAACATAACCTTCACCCAACAAGACATGCTGCTCAAGCATCACCGACATAACCGACCGTTGTATTACACAGGGTACATCGGTTCGGTAAAGGTGAGCAGGATTCAGATTGATCCGGGGTCTTCCCTAAGCATCATTCCAAAGGCGCTGCTATCAAAGCTGGGGATCCCAATGTACCGGCTAGCGCCCTCCAATACGACCATCAGCGGCTTCAACGCCAGCAAGAGCGAGCCACTGGGCAAGATCCGGCTGAAGTGTCACATCGGCAGCCTCAAAACTGAGGTGACTTGTTATGTGGTGGATGCCGAGGTCAACTACAACATCTTACTCGGACGACCATGGTTACATGAGTACATGGTGGTGCCCTCCACGCTCCACCAATGCATGAAATATGTATCCACCAACGGCGTCATCCGGACGGAGTTTGCAGATATCGATCCCTTCAAAGGGATTGAGGCCTACTTCATCGATTCCGACTTGTACAAGCCACTTGACGAGGAGGAAGCCAACGACGCCGATGATGAAGCAGAGACGGCAACAGAGCCGGACTTGGAGCCCGAAGCGACTCCTGACGCCCCCTTGAAAATCCGTCTGAAAGGGAGACCACCCCAGAAGGCGCCTCCAATGAGCATCAAGCTATCAGGAAAAGCGCCAGCTCGCGAAGCTCCCCTGAAGATACGCCTCAAGGGGAAGCCACCATAAATAGCGGCTCCCCTGGTGGTAAAATTACAAGGGAAGGCGCCACTCATCGAAGGCGCAACCGAGGCACCCCTCAAGGTGCGTCTTAAAGGCAAGCCGCCGCAGTCATCCAAGATGCCGGAGAGGGCTCACATAACCCTCTCAGACCCCAAAGTCAGAGCGGTGGAGGACTCTCCTGATCCGGCCCCAGTGCTTACAGACGAGGAGCTTGGCGAATATATCTCTGCTGATGTAGACGCACCCTCCTTCGACAATGTAATCCCACGGGATAAAATCTCGTACTTTATCAATAATAGAGTGTCTTTCAATTATTCTTGTCTTCCACACTGGAATGCCATGTATACATTAGACAACGCTCTACGGTCGTTGCAAACACAAGTAACGACCGTCTACCACAATCAAATAGTCCCGTCTCAAGGAGTCTTCATAGTCCCTCCATGAAGCCGAGACGAAGGCACCATCATCTCGGGCAAAATCGAGCGTCGTCGGAACCTCCCGTCAATCGAGCCCGAACCTGATACCGGCAGAGTACAAGTCTATCGGTACACAGATGCGGCTAAGCACATCATCCAAAAGATGGGCTACGACCTGAAAAGCAATAAAGGCCTAAACTACGGCAAGGGTCGGCATCTCCCTGTCCGGCTTTCGATGCCCAATGGAAAGCCACAGGATTACTATAATCGGACTCGAAGGGGGTTAGGCTATGTCACGCCGCCATCAACTCCAGAGAGTTCAGACGCAGAAGACATAGAACATTCCCACTCGTCGGAAGCATCGACGTGGGATTCCGATACCAGTATCGGATCAGTCTTCAGGAAAGTGCTGTCAGCTAACATGACATCGGCGCAACCTCAGAAAGATGAAGGCGAAGACCAACCGCCGGAACCCTTCGAAGAGGAACCCTGGGCTCAACGCCTAGGAGAACAATGGGAGTCTCGTTTTGAGTTACGAGAACCTCCCACCGAAGACGAAGTCGAGCAAATCGACCTCGGGGATGGGTCTTCTTCTAAACCCATCTTTATCAGCAAAAGCTTGGAAGGAGAAGACCGAGAATCTTTAGTCCAACTCGCTAAGGAGTATATCGACGTCTTCGCCTGGAGCTACGAAGACATGCCGGGTCTCGATCCACAGATCGCGATGCATAGGTTGAACATCTTACCAGATGCCAAACCTATCAAACAACAACAGCGACGCTTCCGCCCGGACATCATGAACGCCATCGATCAAGAGGTGGACAAACTCTTGACCAGTGGCTTCATCCGTGAGGAACAACACCCGGACTGGGTAGCCAACGTCGTCCCTGTCACCAAGAAGAACGGGAAGATACGAGTCTGTATCGACTTCAGGGATCTCAACTCTGCTTGCCCGAAGGATGAATTTCCGCTCCCAATCACCGATGTAATGATTGACAACACATGTGGCTTTGAACGCATGTCCTTCATGGACGGGTATTCAGGCTACAATCAAATCAAAATGTTCCCCGATGACGCAAAACATACGTCATTCAGGACTCCAAAGGGTGTTTTCTGCTACACAGTAATGCCCTTCGGCTTGAAGAACGCCGGTGCAACGTACCAGCGAGCTATGAGCACCATCTTCCGTCAACATCTTCGCAAGACAGTTGAGTGCTATGTTGACGACATCGCAGTCAAAAGCCGCCTCAAAAGAGATCACCTACAGGACCTAAAGACGGTCTTCGATCTCATGCGGGCACATCAACTCAAAATGAACCCCGCTAAATTCTTTCTGGGGGTTTCTAGCGGCAAATTCTTGGGCTTTGTCATCACGGCAAAAGGCATTCATGTCGATCCCGAGAAGACTAAAGCCATCCTTAACATGGACCCTCCGAAGAACCTTCGAGAACTTCGGGGCTTACAGGGACGTTTGGCATACATCCGGAGGTTCATAGCAAACCTCTCCGGTAAATGTCAACCCTTTACTCAGCTCATGAAGAAGGGAGTCTCTTATGTCTGGACAGAGGAGTGCCAAAAGGCTTTCGACGACATCAAGGCTTACTTAACAAGCCCGCCAGTCCTAGTGGCACCTGTCGCCGGCAAACCATTCCTCCTCTACGTCCGTGCCATGGATCATTCCCTCGGCGCTTTGCTGGCTCAAAACAGCGATGCAGGCTACGAGCAAGCAATCTACTACCTCAGTCGAACACTCATCGGGGCCGAACACCGGTACAACCCCGTTGAAAAGGAGTGCTTGGCTTTGGTGTTTGCCATTCAGAAGACTCGTCATTACGTCTCGGGCCAGACAATTCACGTCATCTCCCGAGTCAATCCGCTCAGAGTTCTCATGACGAAGCCAGGGTCATTAAACTCCCGGCTGGCTACATGGGCGATCCTACTAACACCATACAACATGGTGTTTGTCCCGCAGAAGGCAGTCAAGGGTCAAGCTCTGGCTGACTTTTTAGCTGCACACCCCATCCCAGAATCTTCAAAACTCTATGAAGACATCCCGGATGAAGTCCAAGAATCAAACGTCACTGAAGGAAGCCCCGTTTGGCGGATGTTCTTCGATGGCGCTTCAAGAACGGGCCCCAATGGCCAAATCATCGCAGGAGTGGGGGTAGTCTTAGTCTCCCCCGATCAGCTGGTCATCCAGCGCGCATACTCCCTTTCGAAGCCGTGCTCCAACAATGTTGCTGAGTACAATGCACTTGTCATGGGACTCCAGCTAGCACAACAGCTGGGGGTGGATCATCTGGAAGCCTACGGCGACTCGAAACTCGTCGTAAACCAGATTCGGGGGCAATACGAGGTTCGCCATGAAGATTTGATCCCTTACCATGAAGTTGCATTGAACATCATTTCAACCTTCACTGGGTTCTTCATCGAACATGTACCCCATCTACAAAACCTGGAGGCTGACGCTCTATCTGGCCTCGCAGCCTCATTGGCCGCGCCCCTTGGGACTCAACACTATGTCACGGTAACTGGCCGAGACTTGATTTGTCCCAGAAACAACCTATGTTTGCAAATGGCTCACGCCATGCCGACAAATACTGGGGTTAATGTCCGAGACTGGAGGTTCCCGTTCATCGACTTCGCTGTCTACGGAATCCTTCCAGAGGACCCGAAGGAAGCCGTCTCAGTCAGGAGACGCTCTCTTCGATTCTACTACGATACAGCCACTAAAACGCTGTACCGACGCTCCTTCGACGGGCTTCTCCTTCGATGCCTGTCTAACGAAGAAGCGGCCGAAGCTCTTCGAGAAGCTCATGACGGAACTTGCGGCGCTCACCAACCAGGGCCTAAGTTGCAAGATCGACTGCGACGTATGGGCTACTACTGGCCAACCATGGTTGCCGACGCAGTGGAATATGCTAAGAAGTGCCATGCATGCCAACTTCATGCAGACTTCATACATACACCATCTGAACCTCTACATCCTACAGTCGCCTCCTGGCCATTCGAAGCCTGGGGCATGGACATTGTAGGGCCAATCACCCCTCCTTCATCGAGAGGACATCGCTTCATCCTGGCCATCACCGATTACTTCTCCAAATGGGCGGAAGCAGTCCCACTAGCAGAAGTAAAAAGCTCCAGGGTGGTCAGCTTTATCAAACACCATGTCATTTATCGTTTCGGGGTACCCCGGCGAATCATCCATGACAATGGTCCTCAGTTTATCAGCCACATTTTCAGCAGGTTCTGTGACAAGAATCGCATTCAAAACGTGGCCTCAACCGCCTACAATCCGGCAGCAAACGGATTGGCCGAGGCATTCAACAAAACTATCGTCAGGCTACTCAAAAAAGTCGTGTCATCCAACAAATGCGACTGGAACGAAAAGCTTGGCGAATGCCTTTGGGCCTACCGCACAATGGTACGGACCCCAACAGGCAACACTCCATTCTCCCTGGTCTACGGGAGCGAAGCAGTACTGCCTCTCGAGATACAGATACCTTCGCTCCGCGTGGCAATCACAAACGATCTCACAGAAGAAGACAATCAACGTCGTCGTCTGCGGGAATTGGAGGCACTTGACGAAAAGCGTCTCCTAGCTCAACAACGCATCGAACTTTACCAAGCCCGTATATCACAGGCTTTCAACAAGAAGGTCAAGCAAAGAACTTTCCAAGTTGGCGACCTGGTTTTAGCAGTCAGAAGGCCAATGGTGTTAACTCACAAGACACCAGGGAAGTTCGAGCCCAAATGGGAAGGACCCTTCATCATTGAGACGGTATACTCAAACGGTGCTTACCGGCTCGCCAAACCCAATGGGGACTTGTTCATGATGCCCATCAACGGCAAGTTCCTAAAGAAGTACTACTCTTGACATCCTCCAAGACATGTATTTCCCCAAACAACCTCTTTTCACAAAATCAATCGCTTCCGGAACCCAGCTGTTCCGTGGCATCCTTCCGTAGAAAGATAACCACGTCCACATTACCTCTGAGTTGTCTCTCTACATCCTACAAAGCGGAACCTTACACTTCGTGAGCTTACGCTATCCTTCATGTTTACCACGTCCACATTACCTCTGAGTAAACATCCCGTACAAACAATTCCTGCGTTGTCGTACATTAATCGCAGAACTTCCACGTCCACATTACCTCTGAGTTGTTCAACGTATCCCCCAGGATCATTCCTACCACGTCCATAAACACCTCTGAGTAGGAAGATTCTATCATTTGAACCTAATGATTGCCATGTCCACATTACCTCTGAGCAAACATGTTGGTTCCTTTATACTTATTATCTGTACCTAAAAACCAAGGTGCGCAAAAGATAATAGGTCCACATAAATCATCAAGTTCATGAAATCAAAAATGAACACATCAAAGAGATAGTGTATTTCTTTATTTTTTAAAAGGGAGTACAGAAATACGCTATTTCCCCAGCAAGAGTTGCAAAAAAACGACATAAAAAAGAAGAGAAGCTACAATCCCCGATCCTCCCCAGGGTGGGACGAGAGTTCTCTGACTCGACGTCTCAGGTCGGCAGTGCGAGTTTCCACAGTCGCCTGGACTCGCAGCTCGGCTTCTTGACGCATTAACCCGACAGCCTCAGCGGAAGTTTTACTCTCATACTTCTCATCAAGCTGTCGTCGCTGCTGAGCCAAAGCAAGGGTCCGCTGAGTAAGAGTCGTTTCCTCCTGCTTGAATGCCACGTGTTCAGCCAGGACACGCTCAGCCTCTAGTTGAAGTTGGGCCCGCTGGTCTTTAAGACGGCGCATCTGAGCATCAACTTCTGCGATGTTAGCATCCACCGTAGCCCGCTTCTCCGTCGTCTTCTTCATAGATTGAGACAGCTGCTCCGCCGCAGCCTCAGTCCCAGCCACTTCACGCTCCCAACTGCTCACCTCGGCTCGATGGAAAGCCTCGATCTCAGCCATCGACTTTCCTATCTCTGCATCTATCAAGACCGAGAGGTCATTTCGTTGGATGTGCTGCAGTTCCGCGAGCCGCTCGTCCAGCTCCATCACCGAAACCTCCAGAATTTCGGCCATATGGTCATGGCCCTGGTGAATGCGGATCAGCTCGATACAAGGCATTGCCAAAGCTTTTGCCACCGCAAAGCTCCCCTTGGCATCTACCACTGCAGATACACCTTTCTCCAGCATTTTGTACACTCCCTCGACGAGGAATTTCACATACCCGTCGGCTTCCGCCAGCACCTGCGGCGTCATAGCAGGAGTTGAGGGAGCTACTACAGTTTGCGGACCGGAGGAAGATCCGCCGACCTCGATCTGAGAGGTTTGAATCTCGGCAGCAATAGGCTCTTCATCAACAGGGGCCAGACTGCTAGCCCGAGGTGCCGAAGGAACAGAAGGAGCCGGCACATGCGTCGTGATAGTACCCCAAGTAGAAGAAGCAGCAGAGGGTTCCACACCCTTACCCTTCTCAAGCCCGGAGACATCACCGACGTCAACGGCTACCTCTTCCCCCGACATTCTATCAGCATCAGCCACCTCTCCCGGCAAAACGGGAAGGTCAACATTTATCTCTTGGCCAGCCCCAGGAGACAAGACCGGCAGAAGGGTCTCACTCTTCTCAAATCCCTCTACAGGGACAAAATCTGTCGCTACCGCCTGATCGGTAGCCATCTCTATGTCCATGGTTGAAGCCAAGGAAGGATTCGGCAATGATTCAGCCGACCTCCCTTCATCATGACAAGGAGGGGAATCAACCCTCTCCTCTATCCTCACTGCTTCTGCTGCCCCCACAACGGACCCTTGCAACGCTGGAGGGACGTCACCAGAAGGCGACGAACTCCAATCCACTTCATCATCAGGATGCCTCGAGTCTGTAAGACCCTCAGCGTCCAAGGCCTCCACGGCAGATGGTACTATCCCAGAAGTTGTTGCGACTTCAAAGTCAGGAGATACTAAAACCTCCGCGGGAACATCTTCGGGACCCTCCTCCACAGGAGACATCATCATTGGTGGAATGCGCTCCTCAGAAGAGCCTGCCACCTCCTTCGGCTTACTGGTGCCCGATTTCGAAGCACGAGACTTCTTCTTCAATCCCTACAAGAAGAAGAGCATAAGTCGCCACAATGACATAAAAAACTGGAATTATGAAGCACTCCTTACCTCAGCGGGAGCTAAGCCCGTTGGCGTTACAAGTAGCGTTTCCGTAATCTTCGGGGTCGACGTCCTTCTCGACCTTTTCAGTACGGAAGAACCAGCTTCTGGGTCAGCCCGCCTTTTCCCGACAGACGGGTCTCTCACTGGTGCCATAGCAGCAGCCCGATACCCCGCCAATTCTGGCGGACGATATGACCGAGCCGCCACCAACATATTCGTTGTTGCCTCCAACTGGGTTCCAATGATGAAACTAGTCTCCCTGTCATAACCAGGAGACGTAGTATTCACAGTACAATACAGCTTGGCGGCCGGATATAAGATCGACGGCCGAGGATTGCGAACTGGTGTGGTAAACTTAACGCTAGTGCATCCAGCATTATAATACTGCCAGCCCCGGGCTCCATCCAGCAAACTCCCGATGAAGCCTAGACTGCTACTGGGATTCTGCAGCATTAGCTGAGTGTAGCCAAATTGACGAGCAAATCGGCTTGGCAAGTACGGTTCCAGATAACACCTGTTCTGATTTCGGTAGACCAGATGCGAAGGCCGGATACTCTGCAACCAACGAAAACTCCATTTCGGCAAAGTAACCGCATCCTCGCCAGAATCAACCAAATCCTGGTCGGCCTCGAAATTCTTGAAGATCGGGCCAACCTTCACGATTTCCCACCCCTGAAGGAAGGACAAAACCCTCTTACAAACGGGGACGCCAGTGTAAGACCACTTCCTCTTGTAGAAGCGACGAATGAAGGCATCTCCTTCAACATGGTCCTCCTCAGGACCAGGACTCATCACATTCGGATGATGTAAGATCAGCCAACCCATAAGATAATGGAAAGGCAGCTCGGCCCGGGGAAAGTTGTCATTATTACCTTTCTCGTGGATCACATCATCAGCAAAAGACCTCAAACCGCGCAGCAGGTTGCACACCATCGCGGGGAGGAGAGCCAGAGGTCGTCCAAAGGCCAACTTTACGGCAGGCAAAATGAGATTCCGATGTATCTCAACAGCACCGGATCCCCCTGCAAATATGCAATCCCGGAGCCATATCATCAAGTAGGCCGTCAACACTGCCTTAGATGACATCCGGTGCCCGCAGTGCCAGAAATAGCTGTACGTGTTCTTGCCGCTCTCATTTGAATGTGGGGTCCTCTCGTCCAACCGGGTTATTTCAGAACTCACTTCCGCGGGTGTCAAGCCCTGCAGAGTCGCAAACCGGATCCTCGAGGGATCCGCCAAATCCTCCTCTCACGAGGTTGGTCCTGAAGGATAGCATCCTTTACAGGATTGATCACCGCCTCATCAAAATCAACTCTCTGACAAAGAGAAGCGTCCAGGAGGACCTCATTCAACAAAGGGATCGTCATCGACACTGGCACGACAAAAGTGGAAGTCAGGCAAAAAAGACAAAATATGTCAAGCAGACTGGCACATTGCCAGGGTATGAACCTATGCGCATCTGCTTCGGCGCATCATCAGGGCATAGGCCCATGCGCGTCAGCATGTCTCGGCGCATCATCAGGGCGTAAGCCCATGCGCGTTGGCATTGGAGCTTCGGCGCATTATCAGAGCGTGAGCCCATGCGCGTCAGCAAAGGCTTCGGCGCATCTTCAGGGAATAAAACCCATGCGCGTCAGCCATTAAAACCTCGGTGCATGATAAAGGTATAAACCTATGCACGTCGGCAGGATAGAACCTCGGCGTATCATTAAAGACCGAAGTCTATACGCGTCGGCAGTTAGGGCACAGAGCCCAAAGCAGAGACGAAACCCACCTGTCACCTCAGGACGAACGTCGGCAAGAGGCGCAAGAGTGATAGGTACATCCTCATCCGCGGACCTCCTTCGCTTTCTCCTTCCCCTTGCTGGCAGCGCCGCGAGGAGTCTTGGGAGCCATTCTCTCGAAGAAGGAGAAGTTAGGGTTTTTGAAGAAAAAACTCTAAAGAAGCAGAGACACAGAGAAGAAGAACCCTTTCTCTCTCCAACTCTTACCTATTTATAGGGCATGGTCGCACGCGTGAACAGATGACGTGTGATCTCAGCCGTCGCCTCGGTTCTGTGCAAGGATAGCAGCAAATAAAACCAAAAGATCATCATTAATCTTTTCGGTTACCGAGGCACCATCATCATTAACTGAGAAGAGCATGTGCCCGAACAAGCATGCGCCCAGAAATCATGCGCCCTGACCTCCATGCTTCTTATTTCAAAGTATTCCAAAACTTATTCAAAAGTTTTGAAAACTTTGAAGGGGGTCTTGTAGAAGCATGGAATTTCACAACCAGAAAGCCCATGCGCCAGACACTACACGGCCAGAACTCAGACGAAGAACTTCACAGCAAAGTCATAACTATAGACATTTGAAGAAGGACTTTATTTATATATAAAAGTCTATTACATGTCTAGAAAAGGCTGTACAAAGGAGAATTCTACAAAGGAAAGAGCCTAAGACTACAGCCAGCGGCCATCATGCGCCTTCAGATAAGGGCAGCGGCCACCATGCGTCTCCAGATAGGCACAGCATCACTATGCGCCACCAGTAAGGCGCAGCAGATATCATGCGCCTCCATCCAGGCGCATCCCATCATCTCTCCAGCAGCTCAGTTATGTGCATCCCTTCAGCCAAATTCTTCCAGCCAGGCTCACCTGGCCGAGCAGCCCAGTTATGTGCCGCTCTTCCAACCAGGCTCGCCCGATAATGCTTCGACACAAAGCATTAACCCTCTGGCTGGAACCAAGGAAGAGAAGAGCACCGCAAATGCTGGGCCAGGGGAGGCTTCGAAAAAGCCTCCAAAGCCGAAGGAAGACCGTGATCGAAACCACGACTAAAGGAGCAGCTTTCGACACGATCAAAGTGGAGAAACCCCACTTTGCAGGAAGAAAGAGCCTTGCACCGCCATTTCGATCTACGGCTCTTCCGGAATAACGGAGACGAGGCTCGAGCATCCCTATCTTTGGATGCAACAGGCACCTTCCGCCTACCTCAGAAGCCCTCGACTCCGTCTTTTGGATGTAACAGTCACCTTCAAGTGCATCAAAGACAACGCAGCGTCTCATCTTCACCCTCGGGAGCACTTCGTCAGTAGAATGCACCGTATGTTCAAGTTCATATTGGAAGTACGTGAGGGAATGAGAAGCAAATCTTCTCTCCATGCCACTATTTATAGGCCGGGCAGATCAAACCCACGCGCCAAGTGGATGGCCCTCCGAATTCCGTGCAATGAATTTACATTAAATGGATGAACCGAACGCCTCGAATTCAGCCAAACGACTATTTATAGCACTCGAAGAGCGAGACTGCCGCATCATTAAAAGACATGTCCGATGCGCCAGCCAGACAGCGCATCACAACGGACGCACCCTTCGGCATCAGGCGCATCACACAGACGCCCTACAGTACTCGGCGCATTATAGAGGGTGCACCCCCACACATCTCCATACCGAGTGGAACGCCAACCGACGCGCCCACTCAGCTGTCCATCGAACGTCACCAACATTAAATGCTGAACTGACAGAGTTGGCAGTACGCCTCCCAAAGTCTGAACAGTTGACAGCTTTATTCAGAAACGAAGCGTCGGCAACGTCAGCATCATCATGACTTCCGACGGCTACTGCCACGTGGCCACCCGCATGCGTCTCTACGACCATGCGTCCACACCCGCATGCGCCTCTACGGCCATGTGTCCAAACCAGCATGCGCCTCAAAAGCCATGCGCCTCAGACCCTTCACTGATCCCTAAAGACAGAAGAAGAGTCTCCGATTAAAGTTTTGCATGCGCCTCAAAAGCCATGCGCCCCAGACTGATCTCTGATCCCGAAAGACAGAAGGAAAGTCGCCTGCATGCGCCCCAAATGGTTTGTAACTCCTAAAGGTTATGAGCCGCAGCCTCCTCCTGCGCCCAATCAAAGGCGCAGCCCACCAGATCACTCATCTCCACCAAATCCGAGATCTTCGAACCATGAGTCGACGACACGTGTCTTTTGACTCAACTCATCCAAGATTTCAGCAACGGAAAGATCTTCTCCCTGCTACGTGCCGGCTCACAACAGCATGAAGAGTTCTCCCCCTCGATCGGGGCAGCATCCATGCGCCTCCATCAGCAACCTCCACGTGGCGTTCCCACACCGCGCATCCTACATGCGCGCATGAGCAGCCAGCCTGCAAAACTATAAATAGAAGGATCATCTCCTTCACACACACGGAGACTCAGAACATAAGACTCACAGAGAATCCACACAGAGAATCACCGGAGAGGCAGTTCTAGACACTCAACGTCTTCCTCCTCTCAGCAAGCTCCAGCACCCAGAGTAATCAACACCTTCAGAGAACCGATAACCGCCGTCAGCCGGTCAACGGAGTCAACGCATTACCACTCGCTCCATTGGCACTAAGGACCCAGCTTAAACAAAAGTGTACTCCTAGGACTACATCTAAGTCCTATATTGTATCACTGTTCTGTTTGTATTAAGATTTCAATCAAAACAATTTTAATGGCAAACAAAGATGTATAGGGACCTGAGAGAGCACATGTGGTGGTATGGCATGAAGCGCGAGGTAGCTCAGTTTGTATCTCGTTGTCTTGTGTGTCAGCAGGTGAAGGCTGAGAGGCAGAGACCAGGTGGATTGCTACAGCCGCTACCCATTTCCGAGTGGAAGTGGGAGCACATCACCATGGACTTGTATCTGGACTTCCACGGTCGCCAGGGGAAGGACGCGGTTTGGGTCATAGTTGATAGATTGACCAAATCGGCCCACTTTTTGCCTTTCAAAGTGGGTTTGTCTACGGAGAGGCTGGCTGAGCTGTATGTTCGTCAGATCGTGAGATTGCACGGAGTTCCGGTGAGCATAGTTTTAGATCGGGATAGCCGATTCACTTCCCACTTATGGAGGAGTTTGCAGGCTAGCTTGGGCACCTCGCTCAAGTTAGTACTGCTTCATCCTCAGACAGACGGCAGTCGGAGAGGACCATCCAGACTTTGGAGGATATGCTTCGCACATGTGTGCTAGATCTCGGGGGTTCTTAGGAGGACCATCTTTACCTGGTAGAGTTTGCTTACAACAACAGCTACCAGGCCAGTATAGAGATGTCACCATTTGAGGCTCTCTATGGACGGAGATGCCGTACTCCCTTGTCTTGGGACGATGTCGGCGAGCGGGCGCTTCTTGGGCCGGAGATGGTTGTGGATGCGGCTGAGAAGGTCAGATTGATTAGAGACAGACTTCGGGTGGCTCAGAATAGGCAGCGGCATTGGGCCGATAGTCACCGGAGACCGTTAGAGTTCGAGGTTAGTTCAGTTCTTGTCGTGTTTGTTGTGATTGTTTAGTTAGTTGTGTGTTGAGTTTTGTCTTGTGTCTAGGTTGATGATATGGTATTTCTGAGATATCCCCGATACGTGGCACTATTTGCTTTGGCGGCGGTGGGAAGCTCAGTCCGCGCTACATCGGACCTTTCACCATCTTAGAGAGGATCAGTGCAGTAGCCTACGACTGGACTTCCTACCAGGCTCGAGGGAGTGCACAACGTGTTTCATTATATCAGCTGAGGCGGTACGTGGCAGATCCTAGCCATGTATTGGACCATTCAGCGATACAGGTGGGACCTACTCTCAGCTATCCAGAACAGCCGGTAGAGATTCTGGATCGCAGGGAGAAGGTGCTCCGGAACCAGGTCATACCCTTGGTTCGGGTTGCATGGAGACATCACTCTCCAGGTGAGTCTACCTGGGAGAGGGAGGACGACATGCGGGAGCGTTTCCCTTATCTCTTCGCGCCCTGAGGTATAAACTTATTTTCTTTAATTCTGTTTGTGATTTCTGTGCTTGTTGTCTTCAATTTCGAGGACGAAATTTTTTTAAGGTGGATAGACTTGTCACCCTCACTTTTCCCAGTTAGGGGTAAAATGGTAATTTTCCATTTTATAATATTTTAGGAATTTTATTTCATGAATATTATTATTTAATTATTATAGGACTCGGGTTCGAATTTTATCGTATTCCGAGCTAATTCGGGACCTCGGTGAATTTCGACTTGAGCTGTAATTAGCATGTTAGCTAACCATGACCCACCACACTAAACTTTAGGGTTTAAGAGTTTGGACTAGTCCCCCATGAGTAATTTAGTTTAATTATAATTTTTATTTATTTTTAGCAACTTCCTAAACCTATTTTGGATCTAATTAGATTAGGCTTAGGGAGGGGCAAACTTGTAATTACAAGTGCCCCTCACCCACCCCTTTGGCCGGCCAAGAGAGAGAGCCCCCCCCCCCCCCCCCCCCCTCCTTCCTTCTCCACTAAGCAACTCTCTCTTCTCTCTTTCAAATTCATTTCCTCTCAAGTCTTTCTTCTTCCTCCAACCATTCCATTTTAGGTATGCTTTTAATTCCTAACCTATTACTCATTTGCATTCATGTCCCACACAATAAATGGAGAGGAGCTCATTCTCCACCATTTGCCCAAATTTGTAAGTTTTTCCTAGAAAAATAGGTTGAGGATTTATTAGGGTTTAATCCTTAGAAAGTGGTATATATAATATATATAATATATATTTTTTTTATATATATATATATATTATATATATATATATAATATATATATATAAAGTGGTATATATAATATATTATATATATATATAATATATATATATATATATATATATATATATATATATATATATAGTGGTTTTATGTGTGTATATTTTTGATATGAAATTAGTGTCATGAGGATGGTGGTGTTGTGAGAGTGGTGAGTGTGTGTTTGTGTTGTGTGAGGGTGTGTGTGGTGTTTGTATTATATATATATATTATATTATATATATATATATATATATATATATATATATATATATATATATATATATATATGAGTGTGTATGTATGTATATATATATATATATAAAAATATATTATAGATACATACACACTCATAGATATATTATATATATATATATTATCTATATATATATTGAGTGTGGTATTATATGTATATGGATATGGGTGTGTGTATGTAGTATTATATATATATATGTGAGTGTTGTGTGTATATATATATATATATATATAGATATTTATATTTATGTTTATATATATATATATATATATATATATCTTAGATGTTATAGATAATATATATATATTATTATATATAAGATATTATATATATATATTATATATATATATATATTATAAGAGAGGAGGAAGAAGTGGAAGGATAGAAGGAGAAGAAGAAGATGAAACAGCAGTAGCAAGCATTTGCTGCAGCACAGCAGCAACTGGCAGCAGCTGCTGCAGGCCGGAAGAACCCCCCCCCCCCCCCCCCCCCCCCCCCCCCCCCCCCCCCCCCCCATTTTTAGTATTTTAGCCTTATTAAACCCCCCCCCCCTTTTGGTATATGTATATATGTATATATAGATAGATATATATGTATTATATATGGATAGCTACGTAGAAAAGATTAGAAGGAGTTAAAGGAATTAGAAGTTAGAAAAGAATAAGAGAAGTTAGAAGAGAGAATTAGAAAAGGTTAGAAGAATAGGGAGAAAAGAGGGAAATAGGAAATAGAGGAGATCGAGTTATAGGGCGAAACGGAGCTCGGAGTATCGGAATGAGTTGAAACTTGGCGTGGGGCAAGAATACGTGGAATTAGATTTGCGGGTAGGCTCCGAGTGGAAATCGGGATTGTAGGGCGCCGGTATCGCGCCGTACCATTGCGTATCTTGAAATATTCAAGATATCGGCAATAGGCCGTAACATGGACTAGATGTCCACTTTACTTTGTATCTTGGTAGGTAATTATGTATAGGCTAGTATCTTACTATCCTAGGGAGCTCGGGTTCAAAATACCAAGCGTAGGTAGGCTAACTTGATAATTGCCTAAGCTAGAATTTTACCTTTTTAAGGGTAAAATAGGATATGGCTACGGCCAAGATTTGATTTCGAAGTCCAAGATGGACTTTTGGATATGGGTTGTAGAGGTTGGTAATAGTTAAAAAATAGTTGCTAGACCTAGTCTTGACCCCGGTTGACCCAGAGTGACTTTTTACCAAAAAGTCAACCACGAGTCAACACTTTGTCTAGATTTGACCAAATCTAAACAGAGTTGACCAGTTGACCAAAAGTCAACTGTTGGTCAACATTTGACCAGTTGACCTAGAGTTGACCTAGATTGACCAGGGTTGACCAAAAGTCAAATGTAGGCCAACTCTTGACCCGTTTGACTTTCTTGACTTGTTTTGACCTGTGATGACTGGTATGACCTAGGATTGACTTGGGTTGGCTTAGATTGACTTGATATAACTTGATTTGACCTAGATGACTTGACAGGACTTAGTGTGACTCAGTGAGACCTAGTTTGACCTAGATGCATATCATTCATTGTGAATTATTTCTAAACTTGTTTAAACCTAAATTAACACACAGTATTTATAGTTAGGTCTTCTGATACCGCTCTGAGCATTGATATATCCTACAGCTAGGACAGCAGGCGAGTACATTCACTGATAGTTTTATTTGTCTTGATATTTGCTATATCCGATTCAGTCGTAGTGTCTTACTTGATTCTCAGACACGATAGTTCAAGGATAGTATTGTCGGATTCCTGTCATGAGATATCATTCCTGGATTTTTTGGGATACGGTACTTGCTTAGTCTTGATTCTCTATGTATTGACGTCGATTCCTGAAGAGGACTTGCTTCCCTCTTGGGAATCCGCGTCATGACGTTGCTATGTCCGGATTTGTATACTATTCGGGAAATGGGGAATATTATAGATAGTGTGATCAATGCCCACCTTGAGTTATACTTGTATCTAGCTATACCTTCACCTCACGATGGGTATAGCCTGACTGGCTACTACTTGCTCCATAGCTTACCATCCCGGCCGGACGAGTCCACGTACTTGTAGCGGTCGGCTGGAAGCCTGATTCTTGACCCATACCGATCACATTAGGCTATAATATTCGAGGCAATTTTAATTTACTTTTCTTGTCAATATCTATTCTGTTCTACATTCAGTATTTCTCACCATGCATGATATACAGTTATCACATGCTCTACATGCCTTACATTGACCTTGATTGGAGACTAAGTTTGCTCGGAAGAAGAGTTACAACCCCGGTCCTTGTTTGGTTAAGGGTGTAACTCGGCTTCCGAACGGTTCCAAGTCTTCATATATCTTTGTCTTGTAGTTCATTAATGTTCTTATAGAACTTGTCAATTCATATGGAACTGCTGTGTAGGGTTGTACTTGCTCATTTCTGACAGGATACGTTATGATATTACAGATGACTCTGAGGCGGACATGCTCGACCTATTAATGGGCTCGAGTAGATGGAGTAGCCTGGATCGTGGCCTTATCGTAGAGCCAATAGATTTTGTACTTCCAGAGTAGTGTAGGTTAGCTAGGTTGACGGGACTGCGATCCAGCTAGCTTATCAGACTGTAGTTCTATATTATATTTTGATACCCTGTGATGTTGTATATATCTGGGCTTGTACTGGACTCTGGACTTATTTACTTTTCATCATCATATGTCTTTCCTCTGAGCTATCTACCTTAGTTTATTCTGTGATTGAGGACCGTATTGTTATGTCACATCCATTCGGAGAGTATATACTGTACAGGTACATTTAAACTGTTAGTCGTAGTATTACAGACGTTATATACCAGGCGTTCTACCGCCGATACTGTGGCGTAGGCTGGACGTACCCAGTGCTCGTGCCCCTCATAAGGGTGCGGGTCGTGACAACCAAGAATAGATTTTACCTTCATAGGACCGCAGACATCCTAGTGTGAATCAACCGAGCAACGCCGGCTTCCTTGAACTTGGGTGACTTTGGAAAGACACCCTATTTTGCTTTCCAGCTAAGCATGCGTGCACTTCTCCAACTTTGTAGACTTGAGCCCTGGAATCACCTTCCTGTTCACCAAGTAGCTCATCCCCTTCTCGCTGATATGGTCGAGCCGTCGGTGCCACAATCGGTAGACGCATCACTGACTGCGTTCACCTCCGTGTGCCCCCTGTGCGCTCCCCTCCATAAGTAGAGATCGGACTTCTTGCTTCATCTGGCAATCACCATCGAACCTCTGGAAAGCTTTCCACTGACTATTTTCGAAGAGACTGAAGAATCCCTCATCATCCAACCTTCCAACCGACACCAGTTGAAACGGATATCAGGGACATGACGAACATCTTTGAGAACAAGAACTGCACCCGTCTTCGTCCTCAAATGCACATCTCCAACGACAATCGCCTTTGACCATCTCCATTTCCCTCTTAACACTCCACAGTTGCCTGTCGTGTAAGTGGCAAATAGTACCCTGTTGTGAGATACATGCGCTGAAGCCCCTGAGTACACCAGCCAAGAATTGTCATCGAGGCGAGGTTTTGATAACCTCACACTACGACGATCATATCGCCTCCATGTATCGAAGCCGCCGCTTTGTTGTAGTGTTCTCATCTTGCTTCCCCTTGTAGTCTTCTTTCTCTCTCTCCAGCGAAAACAGTTCGCTTGATGTGGCCCTTCTTGCCACAATGGTAACATCCGAGTCCTCGTACCGACCCTTGGACTTTCCTCTTGTCTCTGCCACCACCTGGACCCCTGCTTTTGCCCCTTCGCGGCTCTCTGAAACTAGTACCTCTGAGTGATGGGATGTGGATGAAGTGCCCTGAGAACGTCTCCGCATTCTCATCAGTACCCGCTCTTGGCAAACTCCAGACTGACTACGCTTCCGGAGCAGAAGCGATCATAGATACTCGTACGGTCTCCACGAAGTCTGGCAATGTACATAGCAACCAAAGTCCTTGAACCTCGTCGTCGAACTTGACCCATCGAGGATAGCTGGTCCACCACGCCCTGGACTCACTCAAGTGATCCGTAATGGATGCCATCTTTGTATCGTAGACCCATCATCGTCCGGATCAAGAAAATTTGTTTACCCTGTCTTTTTCGCGTACAAAGATTCCAGCTTCTCCCACAATGTTCGCATGCTCAATATTGGCAACGTGGTTGTAACGTTCTCGTCAACAAACTGCTGCATGTACCACACACTGTATATGCTCGAAGTTCCAGTCCTCATCGGATTGTCACGGACTTCTCGGATGCAAATATGGAAGATGCAGCTTCTGACGAACAACAAATCCTTCATCTTGCTCCGCCAATAATGGTAGTTGTACGTTCAGGTTCCATGTGTACTGGCTTCGCGTCCATCTCTGCTCCTGTTTGACTGTCAATCCTGACACTTCTTTGAATCCAAAGCTCTGAACCACTCTGTTGGGAACGAAGCGCGGAAACCGTTCCCCAAACCAGGAAGTCCTGCGAGAGAAGAAGCAGCAAAGCACACAAACCAAAAACGCCAAACACAATCGCAGACACAAAAGATTTTTGA
The DNA here is from genome assembly GCA_029216955.1 of Iris pallida. Lineage (NCBI taxonomy): Eukaryota > Viridiplantae > Streptophyta > Magnoliopsida > Asparagales > Iridaceae > Iris > Iris pallida. Next base: position 15,190,316 of record JANAVB010028398.1, read on the forward strand.
CGTGGAAAACCCTTGCGAAAAAAATTACGGGACGATCGGAGTCTACCTGAAGAACCTCCACTAATGGAATAAAGAGAATACACCCTCTACAAGCTCCTCGATCCAACACGGATCACCACAACTCACTGAAAGAAGAAATTTTTTGATTGCGGACTCCGGAAGAACAAGAGATGCCGAAAAATTATTCGAAGCAATCTCTCCTTCACAATAGTCCTTAATCCCTCCTCTCTCTCAAAGATTGTAAAGCACTCTTGTTTTGAGATGATTTTACAACTAGCATGCACACCCTTTGATAAGCCCTTGGTAACCCATACATGGAAGGCCAATATATATGGAAACTACCAATTATAAATCAATCATATTTAATGGAAATCCAATCATAATTAGCTTACCATAATTGGAAACCCAATAATATGGAAAGCTACTATATGAAGGGTCCAATCAAATATATAATCAAAGTAAATGTGGAAATCCAACATATATTTCTTACCATATATGTACCAAAATAAAAATCCATGCACTCCCCAAGCTTCTCGACACGGATGGCGCTCGTCGCTCTCGGGGTATTCTCTACATAGGTGGGAACCCCACCCACTCCAACAGATGCAAGGCTACTTACAACTTCTGCAACTGAGATATCATTCGCCATATACACAGAGCTCAAACCAAGTTGCCATCATGGCCTCTCATACACTTATTCAGTTTCCTAACAAAATATCTACTTATGATGTTATTCCAGACTGTATTCTTATCAATCTACATGACATGCCAATTTGTAACTTTTTTTCACTCATTAATGAAGTAACTTCCTTTTCAAAAAAAAAAAAAAA
>JANAVB010028398.1:15191158-15343658 GCA_029216955.1 Iris pallida
GGCTGGAACCAAGGAAGAGAAGAGCACCGCAAATGCTGTGGCCAGGGGAGGCTTCGAAAAAGCCTCCAAAGCCGAAGGAAGACCGTGATCGAAACCACGACTAAAGGAGCAGCTTTCGACACGATCAAAGTGGAGAAACCCCACTTTGCAGGAAGAAAGAGCCTTGCACCGCCATTTCGATCTACGGCTCTTCCGGAATAACGGAGACGAGGCTCGAGCATCCCTATCTTTGGATGCAACAGGCACCTTCCGCCTACCTCAGAAGCCCTCGACTCCGTCTTTTGGATGTAACAGTCACCTTCAAGTGCATCAAAGACAACGCAGCGTCTCATCTTCACCCTCGGGAGCACTTCGTCAGTAGAATGCACCCGTATGTTCAAGTTCATATTGGAAGTACGTGAGGGAATGAGAAGCAAATCTTCTCTCCATGCCACTATTTATAGGCCGGGCAGATCAAACCCACGCGCCAAGTGGATGGCCCTCCGAATTCCGTGCAATGAATTTACATTAAATGGATGAACCGAACGCCTCGAATTCAGCCAAACGACTATTTATAGCACTCGAAGAGCGAGACTGCCGCATCATTAAAAGACATGTCCGATGCGCCAGCCAGACAGCGCATCACACGGACGCACCCTTCGGCATCAGGCGCATCACACAGACGCGCCCTACAGTACTCGGCGCATTATAGAGGGTGCACCCCCACACATCTCCATACCGAGTGGAACGCCAACCGACGCGCCCACTCAGCTGTCCATCGAACGTCACCAACATTAAATGCTGAACTGACAGAGTTGGCAGTACGCCTCCCAAAGTCTGAACAGTTGACAGCTTTATTCAGAAAACGAAGCGTCGGCAACGTCAGCATCATCATGACTTCCGACGGCTACTGCCACGTGGCCACCCGCATGCGTCTCTACGACCATGCGTCCACACCCGCATGCGCCTCTACGGCCATGTGTCCAAACCAGCATGCGCCTCAAAAGCCATGCGCCTCAGACCCTTCACTGATCCCTAAAGACAGAAGAAGAGTCTCCGATTAAAGTTTTGCATGCGCCTCAAAAGCCATGCGCCCCAGACTGATCTCTGATCCCGAAAGACAGAAGGAAAGTCGCCTGCATGCGCCCCAAATGGTTTGTAACTCCTAAAGGTTATGAGCCGCAGCCTCCTCCTGCGCCCAATCAAAGGCGCAGCCCACCAGATCACTCATCTCCACCAAATCCGAGATCTTCGAACCATGAGTCGACGACACGTGTCTTTTGACTCAACTCATCCAAGATTTCAGCAACGGAAAGATCTTCTCCCTGCTACGTGCCGGCTCACAACAGCAGTATGAAGAGTTCTCCCCCTCGATCGGGGCGCAGCATCCATGCGCCTCCATCAGCAACCTCCACGTGGCGTTCCCACACCGGCGCATCCTACATGCGCGCATGAGCAGCCAGCCTGCAAAACTATAAATAGAAGGATCATCTCCTTCACACACACACGGAGACTCAGAACATAAGACTCACAGAGAATCCACAACAGAGAATCACCGGAGAGGCAGTTCTAGACACTCAACGTCTTCCTCCTCTCAGCAAGCTCCAGCACCCAGAGTAATCAACACCTTCAGAGAACCGATAACCGCCGTCAGCCGGTCAACGGAGTCAACGCATTACCACTCGCTCCATTGGCACTAAGGACCCAGCTTAAACAAAAGTGTACTCCTAGGACTACATCTAAGTCCTATATTGTATCACTGTTCTGTTTGTATTAAGATTTCAATCAAAACAATTTTAATGGCAAACAAAGATGTATAGGGACCTGAGAGAGCACATGTGGTGGTATGGCATGAAGCGCGAGGTAGCTCAGTTTGTATCTCGTTGTCTTGTGTGTCAGCAGGTGAAGGCTGAGAGGCAGAGACCAGGTGGATTGCTACAGCCGCTACCCATTTCCGAGTGGAAGTGGGAGCACATCACCATGGACTTTGTATCTGGACTTCCACGGTCGCCAGGAGGGAAGGACGCGGTTTGGGTCATAGTTGATAGATTGACCAAATCGGCCCACTTTTTGCCTTTCAAAGTGGGTTTGTCTACGGAGAGGCTGGCTGAGCTGTATGTTCGTCAGATCGTGAGATTGCACGGAGTTCCGGTGAGCATAGTTTTAGATCGGGATAGCCGATTCACTTCCCACTTATGGAGGAGTTTGCAGGCTAGCTTGGGCACCTCGCTCAAGTTTAGTACTGCTTATCATCCTCAGACAGACGGGCAGTCGGAGAGGACCATCCAGACTTTGGAGGATATGCTTCGCACATGTGTGCTAGATCTCGGGGGTTCTTAGGAGGACCATCTTTACCTGGTAGAGTTTGCTTACAACAACAGCTACCAGGCCAGTATAGAGATGTCACCATTTGAGGCTCTATATGGACGGAGATGCCGTACTCCCTTGTCTTGGGACGATGTCGGCGAGCGGGCGCTTCTTGGGCCGGAGATGGTTGTGGATGCGGCTGAGAAGGTCAGATTGATTAGAGACAGACTTCGGGTGGCTCAGAATAGGCAGCGGCATTGGGCCGATAGTCACCGGAGACCGTTAGAGTTCGAGGTTAGTTCAGTTCTTGTCGTGTTTGTTGTGATTGTTTGTTAGTTGTGTGTTGAGTTTTTGTCTTGTGTCTAGGTTGATGATATGGTATTTCTGAGGATATCCCCGATACGTGGCACTATTTGCTTTGGCGGCGGTGGGAAGCTCAGTCCGCGCTACATCGGACCTTTCACCATCTTAGAGAGGATCAGTGCAGTAGCCTACCGACTGGACTTGCCTACCAGGCTCGAGGGAGTGCACAACGTGTTTCATGTATCTCAGCTGAGGCGGTACGTGGCAGATCCTAGCCATGTATTGGACCATTCAGCGATACAGGTGGGACCTACTCTCAGCTATCCAGAACAGCCGGTAGAGATTCTGGATCGCAGGGAGAAGGTGCTCCGGAACCAGGTCATACCCTTGGTTCGGGTTGCATGGAGACATCACTCTCCAGGTGAGTCTACCTGGGAGAGGGAGGACGACATGCGGGAGCGTTTCCCTTATCTCTTCGCGCCCTGAGGTATAAACTTATTTTCTTTAATTCTGTTTGTGATTTTCTGTGCTTGTTGTCTTCAATTTCGAGGACGAAATTTTTTTAAGGTGGATAGACTTGTCACCCTCACTTTTCCCAGTTAGGGGTAAAATGGTAATTTTCCATTTTATAATATTTTTAGGAATTTTATTTCATGAATATTATTATTTAATTATTATAGGACTCGGGTTCGAATTTTATCGTATTCCGAGCTAATTCGGGACCTCGGTGAATTTCGACTTGAGCTGTAATTAGCATGTTAGCTAACCATGACCCACCACACTAAACTTTAGGGTTTAAGAGTTTGGACTAGTCCCCCATGAGTAATTTAGTTTAATTATAATTTTTATTTATTTTTAGCAACTTCCTAAACCTATTTTGGATCTAATTAGCATTAGGCTTAGGGAGGGGCAAACTTGTAATTACAAGTGCCCCTCACCCACACCCTTTGGCCGGCCAAGAGAGAGAGCCCCCCCCCCCCCCCCCCCTCCTTCCTTCTCCACTAAGCAACTCTCTCTCTCTCTCTCTTTCAAATTCATTTCCTCTCAAGTCTTTCTTCTTCCTCCAACCATTCCATTTTAGGTATGCTTTTAATTCCTAACCTATTACTCATTTGCATTCATGTCCCACACAATAAATGGAGAGGAGCTCATTCTCCACCATTTGCCCACAAATTTGTAAGTTTTTCCTAGAAAAATAGGTTGAGGATTTATTAGGGTTTAATCCTTAGAAAGTGGTATATATATATATATATATATATATATTTTTTTTATATATATATATATATATATATATATATATATATATATATATATATATAGAAAGTGGTATATATATATATATATATATATATATATATATATATATATATATATATATATATATATATATATATATATATATATATACGTGTGTATTTATGTGTGTGTATATATTTTGATATGAAATTAGTGTCATGAGGATGGTGGTGTTGTGAGAGTGGTGAGTGTGTGTTTGTGTTGTGTGAGGGTGTGTGTGTGTGTTTGTATTATATATATATATATATATATATATATATATATATATATATATATATATATATATATATATATATATATATATATATATATATGAGTGTGTATGTATGTATATATATATATATATATAAAATATATATATATATATACATACACACTCATATATATATATATATATATATATATATATATATATATATATATATGAGTGTGTATTTATATATGTATATGGATATGGGTGTGTATGTATGTATATATATATATATATGTGAGTGTTGTGTGTATATATATATATATATATATATATATATATATTATATATATATATATATATATATATATATATATATATATATATATATATATATAGATGGTTAGATAGATATATATATATATATCTATAGATTGATATAGATATATATATATATATATATATATATATATATATATATATATATATATATATATATATAGAGGAGGAAGAAGTGGAAGGATAGAAGGAGAAGAAGAAGATGAACAGCAGTAGCAGCAGCATTTGCTGCAGCAGCAACCTGGCAGCAGCTGCTGCCAGGCAAGAACCCCCCCCCCCCCCCCCCCCCCCCCCCCCATTTTTTAGTATTTTAGCCTATTAAACCCCCCCCCCCTTTTGGTATATGTATATATGTATATATATAGATATATATATATGTATTATATATGGATAGATACGTAGAAAAGATTAGAAGGAGTTTAAGGAATTAGAAGTTAGAAAAGAATAAGAAGAAGTTAGAAAGAGAGAATTAGAAAAGGTTAGAAGAATAGGGAGAAAAGAGGGAAATAGGAAATAGAGGAGATCGAGTTATAGGGCGAAACGGAGCTCGGAGTATCGGAATGAGTTGAAACTTGGCGTGGGGCAAGAATACGTGAATTAGATTTTGCGGGTAGGCTCCCGAGTGGAAATCGGGATTGTAGGGCGCCGGTATCGCGCCGTACCATTGCGTATCTTGAAATATTCAAGATATCGGCAATAGGCCGTAACATGGACTAGATGTCCACTTTACTTTGGTATCTTGGTAGGTAATATATGTATAGGCTAGTATCTTACTATCCTAGGGAGCTCGGGTCAAAATACCAAGCGTAGGTAGGCTAACTTGATAATTGCCTAAGCTAGAATTTTACCCTTTTTAAGGGTAAAATAGGATATTGGCCTACGGCCAAGATTTGAATTTCGAAGTCCAAGATGGACTTGGATATGGGTTGTAGAGGTTGGTAATAGTTAAAAATAGTTGCCTAGACCTAGTCTTGACCCCGGTTGACCCAGAGTTGACTTTTTACCCAAAAGTCAACCACGAGTCAACACTTTGTCTAGATTTGACCAAATCTAAACCAGAGTTGACCAGTTGACCAAAAGTCAACTGTTGGTCAACATTTGACCAGTTTGACCTAGAGTTGACCTAGAGTTGACCAGGGTTGACCAAAAGTCAACTGTAGGCCAACTCTTGACCCCGTTTGACTTTCTTCGACTTGTTTTGACCTGTGATGACTGGTATGACCTAGGATTGACTTGGGTTGGCTTAGATTGACTTGATATAACTTGATTTGACCTAGATTGACTTGACAGGACTTAGTGTGACTCAGTGAGACCTAGTTTGACCTAGATGCATATCATTCATTGTGAATTATTTCTAAACTTGTTTAAACCTAAATTAACACACAGTATTTCATATTTAGGTCTTCTGATACCGCTCTGAGCATTGATATCCTACAGCTCAGGACAGCAGGCGAGTACATTCACTGATAGTTTTTATTGTCTTGATATTTGCTATATCCGATTCAGTCGTAGTGTCTTACTTGATTCTCAGACACGATAGTTCACGGACTAGTATTGTCGGATTCCTGTCATGAGATATCATTCCTGGATTTTTTGGGATACTGGTACTTGCTTAGTCTTGATTCTCGTACTTGTATTGACGTCGATTCCTGAAGAGGACTTGCTTCCCTCTTTGGGAATCCCGCGTCATGACGTGCTATGTCCGGATTTGTATACTATTCGGGAAATGGGGAATATTATAGATAGTGTGATCAATGCCCACCTTGAGTTACTACTTGTATCATAGCTATACCTTCACCTCACGATGGGTATAGCCTGACCTGTGCTACTACTTGCTCCATAGCTTACCATCCCGGCCGGACCGAGTCCACGTACTTGTAGCCGGTCGGCTGGAAGCCTGATTCTTGACCCATACCGATCACATTAGGCTATAATATTCGAGGCACATTTTATATTTACTTTTCTTGTCATATATCCTATTCTGTTCTACATTCAGTACTTTCTCACCATGCATGATATACAGTTACTCACATGCTCTACATGCCTTTACATTGTACCTTGATTGGAGACTAAGTTCTGCTCGGAAGAAGAGTTACAACCCCGGTCCTTGTTTGGTTTAAGGGTTGTAACTCGGCTTCCGAACGGTTCCCAAGTCTTCATATATCTTTGTCTTGTAGTTCATTATACTGTCTCTTATAGAACTTGTCAATTCATATGGAACTGCTGTTAGTGTTTGTACTTGCTCATTTTCCTGACAGGATACCGTTATGATATATTACAGATGACTCTGAGGCGGACTGCTCGACCTATTATGGGCTCGAGTTAGATGGAGTAGCCTTGGATCGTGGCCTTATAGTAGAGCCAATAGATTTTGTACTTCCAGAGTAGTGTAGGTTAGCTAGGTTTGACTGGACTGCGATCCAGCTAGCTTTATCAGACTGTAGTTTCTATATTATATTTTGATACCCTGTGATGTTGTATATATCTGGGCTTGTACTGGACTCTGGACTTATTTACTTTTTCATCTATCATATGTCTTTCCTTCTGAGCTATCTACCTTAGTTTTATTCTGTGATTGAGACCGTATTGTTATGTCACATCCATTCGGAGAGTATATACTGTACAGGTACATTTAAACTGTTAGTCGTAGTATTTACAGACGTTATATACAGCGTTCTACCGCCGATACTGTGGCGTAGGCTGGACGTACCCACGTGCTCGTGCCCCTCATAAGGGTGCGGGTCGTGACAACCACCAATAGATTTTACCTTCATAGGACCGCAGACATCCGAGTGAATCAACTCGAGCAACGCCGGCTTCCTTGAACTTGGGTGACTTTGGAAAGACACCCTATTTTGCTTTCCAGCTAAGCAGTGCGTGCACTTCTCCAACTTTGTAGACTTGAGCCCTGGAATCACCTTCCTGTTCACCAAGTAGCTCATCCCCTTCTCGCTGATATGGTCGAGCCGTCTGTGCCACAATTCGGTAGACGCATCACTGACTGCGTTCACCTCCTGTGCCCCCTGTGCGCTCCCCTCCATATAGTAGAGATCGGACTTCTTGCTTCATCTGGCAATCACCATCGAACCTCTGGAAAGCTTCCACTGACTATTTTCGAAGAGACTGAAGAATCCCTCATCATCCAACCTTCCAACCGACACCAGGTTGAAACGGATATCAGGGACATGACGAACATCTTTGAGAACAAGAACTGCACCCGTCTTCGTCCTCAAATGCACATCTCCAACGACAATCGCCTTTGACACATCTCCATTTCCCATCTTCAACACTCCACAGTTGCCTGTCGTGTAAGTGGCAAATAGTACCCTGTTGTGAGATACATGCGCTGAAGCCCCTGAGTCCACCAGCCAAGAATTGTCATCGCAGGCGAGGTTTGTGATAACCTCATCACCTACGACGATCATATCGCCTCCATGTATCGAAGCCGCCGCTGTAGTGTTCTCATCTTGCTTCCCCTTGTCGTCCTTCTTCTCTCTCTTCCAAGCGAAACAGTTCCGCTTGATGTGGCCCTTCTTGCCACAATGGTAACACTCCGAGTCCTCGTACCGACCCTTGGACTTTCTCCTGCTCTTGTCTCTGCCACCACCTGGACCCCTGCTTTTGCCCCTTCCGCGGCTCTCTGAAACTAGTACCTCTGAGTGATGGGATGTGGATGAAGTGCCCTGAGAACGTCTCCGCATCTCTTCATTCAGTACCCCGCTCTTGGCAAACTCCAGACTGACTACGCCTTCCGGAGCAGAAGCGATCATAGATACTCGTACGGTCTCCCACGAGTCTGGCAATGTACATAGCAACCAAAGTCCTTGAACCTCGTCGTCGAACTTGACTCCCATCGAGGATAGCTGGTCCACCACGCCCTGGAACTCACTCAAGTGATCCGTAATGGATGCACCATCTTTGTATCGTAGACCCATCATCGTCCGGATCAAGAACAATTTGTTTACCCTGGTCTTTTTCGCGTACAAAGATTCCAGCTTCTCCCACAATGTCTTCGCATGCTCAATATTGGCAACGTGGTTGTACACGTTCTCGTCAACAAACTGCTGCATGTACCCACACACCTGTATATGCTCGAAGTTCCAGTCCTCATCGGATTTGTCACTGGACTTCTCGGATGCAAATACTGGAAGATGCAGCTTCTTGACGAACAACAAATCCTTCATCTTGCTCCGCCAATAATGGTAGTTGGTACCGTTCAGGTTCACCATGTGTACTGGCTTCGCGTCCATCTCTGCTTCCTGGTTTGACTGTCAACTCCTGACACTTCTTTGAATCCAAAGCTCTGATACCACTCTGTTGGGAACGAAGCGCGGAAACCGTTCCCCCAAACCAGGAAGTCCTGCGAGAGAACCGAGCAAAAGCACACAAACCAAAAACGCCAAACACAATCGCAGACACAAAGATTTTTGACGTGGAAAACCCTTGCGAAAAAAATTACGGGACGATCGGAGTCCTACCCTGAAGAACCTCCACTAATGGAATAAAGAGAATACACCCTCTACAAGCTCCTCCTGATCCAACACGGATCACCACAACTCACTTGAAAGAAGAAATTTTTTGATTGCGGACTCCGAAGAACAAGAGATGCCGAAAAATTATTCGAAGCAATCTCTCCTTCACAATAGTCCTTAATCCTCTCTCTCTCTCTCAAAGATTGTAAAGCACTCTTTGTTTTGAGATGATTTTACAACTAGCATGCATCACCCTTTGATAAGCCCTTGGTAACCCATACATGGAAGGCCAATATATATGGAAACTACCAATATAAATCAATCATATATTTAATGGAAATCCAATCATAATTAGCTTACCATAATTGGAAACCCAATAATATGGAAAGCTACTATATGAAGGGTCCAATCATAAATATATAATCAAAGTAAATGTGGAAATCCAATCATATATTTCCTTACCATATATGTACCAAAATAAAATCCATGCACTCCCCAAGCTTCTCCGACACACGGATGGCGCTCGTCGCTCTCCGGGGTATTCTCTACATAGGTGGGAACCCCACCCACTCCAACAGATGCAAGGCTACTTACAACTTCTGCAACTGATATATCATTCTCCTATATACACAGAAGCTCAAACCAAGTTGCCCATCATTTGGCCTCTCATACACTTCTTCACAGTTTCTCTAACAAAATATCTACTTATGATGTTATTCCAGACTGTATTTCTTATCATATCTTACATGACATGCAATTTGTAACTTTTTTTCACTCATTAATGAAGTAACTTCCTTTTCAAAAAAAAAAAAAAAGTTCAGGTGTAATATGATATATTGAGATAGTTATCATAGTTTTTTATTATTGATATTTTGATATAGTTATTAGATATACACATATGTCAATTTATTGTAATATATGTAAACTGTTCATTTTGATTTATCAATAAACAAAATAGACTACATTGTACTTTGGGTTTACAACATTTTTTTTTCTTAATAACTTACACCGACTTAGGATTCATCTTCCCTTATTTCACAGTAGTAGATAATTAAAAAGGTAACAAGCTGGATCGTGTCATCTAGTCTTCTGTTAATGGTGCTCTTATTCCACCAGTTGATATTGTCATTCAAGTAAATCCTGAACATATGCTAGTTTAAACAGAGTTCAACTTCAACAAGAACTTAATTTGCAAATGAAATGCTTGTGTAGTTATTGCCTAGTTTGACCGTTGTCAATGCTTATGAGAACAAATGTTGCAAAAAAAAAAAAACGGATGCTTAGGGAAGGGAGGAGTAAACATGGATTCCAATTCCAGTCCCGACAAAATAAATATGGGGATGGGAGGGGGGTCTTGGTGTTAGAACCTTAGGACACGGACGGTCTTGACAATATGCAAAGGATCCGACAAATTTATTCTCGACTCTAAATATCAGTTCAGCCCATTTTGCCACATTTTCATGTGGTACTAATTATAATAAGGATTTTGTTAACATGTGCCCCCTAAGAGCACATGTTAAGGATAATTATTGCATAGTCTTTTTACTTTGAAATTTGTTATCAACATACAATAAATATTAAAAAATAATTTATTGCATTGGAAATGTCATTAAGATCCCCTAAAATAATTTTTTAATACAAAAAGTTTATTGTATTAAGTTTTGATGATATTTTCAATGCAAGAAATTATTATTTTTAATGTTTATTACATGTAAATAATAAATTTTAAAGTAAAAATTTGTGCATTAATTATCCTGCTAACAAAAACCCTTATAATAAACCTATTAGGATAATCGGTGTCGGTTATGTACAGGATACAAAAGAGATGGATGGACAGTTGTATTGAGAGAAATAAAATAGATGTAGATATTGTAGTTAGGAGCCAAAGCTGGCAGGCTCCCAAATTAAGGTTCTGTAGCCGAAGAGGAATAAAATGTATAGTTATAAACCTATAATCCTAATCCTTGATTGAAATTTTTGTCAAGTCTTTGGTGCATTCGCAGAGGACTTTTACATGGAATCAGTCCAATTCAAGTTCAACCCATTTTTGGCGTACATTTTAAGCACATGAATCAAACTCTCCAACTTTAAAAAAAAGAAGAAGAGGAATATAAGTACAAATTTGTATTAATAAGTAGGTAATATTTCATAAAATTCTTCTATGTTTGACACTCTTGTAAACAAGGAAAGGAAGATGATTGATGAATAGCTAGATAGTCGTAGATGATTGATGAATAGCTAGATAGTAGGTAAATCACCTCCAAAAATTTTCAAACTTATATAACGAGAGAGATTTTTATTTTTATTTTTTTTTTGGGCTTTTTTAAGCATTAAAAATCTTCCTCCTGCCACATCATGGTAGATGATTGGTAAATTAATTATGTCTGCTTTTCCATACCGAATTCTAGACCAACCCAAGAAACTCCAACTCTCTCTCTCTCTCTCTCTCTCTCTCCATCGAAAAAAAAAAACGGACGGTTGGGACGGAGTAGGAGAAGATTAGAGAAGAGAAGAGAAGAGAGAAGTAGATTCCAGAATATTCCATCCACATCAATTTAAAAAGAATTTTGTTAACATGTGTCCTAAGAATAATTATTACGTAGTCTTTTGCTTGTTATCAAAACTCAATAAACATTTAAAAAAATAATTTTTTTGCATTAGAAAATGTAATCAGGATTCAATACAAAAAAATTTTGTATTGGAAAACTATTTTATTGGATCTTGTTAACATTTTTCAATGCAAAAAAAAAAAAATATTTCTTTAATATTTATTAGATGTTGATAACAAAATTTTTTTAAAATAAAATAAAAAAGAAGGAGTACTAGTCTGTCTAGTATTCTTCCCGAACCTAATTAAAGCGGATTTCCAGAAAAGAATATCCCACTTATATACTATTCGGTACACGTTTTTTTTTCTCCCGCACATATTGATTCACCTGTTTTTATCAGCATATTCCTCTGGCATCTTCCATTGCCTACACCCTATAAATACCTCTCCGTGTAGTTAAATCTTTTCCCAACCCAACAAACAACCTATTATTTACCTACAACTACAGAAGAGCTAGATCAGCAATGGCCGGAATCGTGGTGGTGTTCGACTTCGACAAGACCATCATCGACGTCGACAGCGACAACTGGGTCGTCGACAACTTGGGCGCCGCCGACCTCTTCCAACGCCTCCTCCCAACAATGCCTTGGAACACCCTCATGGTAAGTTCAATCTCGACCTCTCTTTCTCGTATAGTATTATATTTGTACTCGTACAACGTAGCGTAAACATAAAAATACATATATATACAGGACGTGATGATGAAGGAACTGCACTCACGAGGGAAGACCATAGAAGACATTAAAGAAGTTTTGAAGAGGGCCCCATTGGACCCACATGTAATTTCAACCATCAAACAACTTTATGCTCTTGGGTAATTTCATTTTTCCTTTTAATTCTATTATATTTTCTTCTCTCCTAAATTTTCCTGAGTAACTTCATCATTGTTGAATATGTATGTATTTATATACACAGGTGTGATTTGAGGGTGGTGAGTGATGCCAACATGTTCTTCATAGAGACCATTCTGAAGTACCACGGTGTTCTTGGCTGCTTCTCAGAGATCAACACGAATCCTAGCTATGTTGACGAACAAGGAAAGCTTAGGATCTTTCCATACCATGAATTCACCATTAGTTCCCATGGCTGCAGCCTATGCCCTCCAAACATGTGCAAGGTCATTCATTATCTTCCCTCCCTTAAGCTTTAATTTGGTTTCGTAATGGTAATTTCTAAAGTCAATCCACATTTTACTAGGACCGTCAACAAAGTTGACAGTCCTAAAGAATTTGAATATTAAGATAGACAGTCCTCCTTAATGGCAGTCCTAATAGGCTGTCCTGGAGTAAAATGAGGAGTGCTTTTAGAAATTACCTTTCATAATTAGCCTTAATATTCTTAGGCATGGAAGGGTGGAGTTGGCATTCACGCAACGTTATATTTACATTTCTTTCATGAAACCACCCTTGTTAATACGTTAGAATTTCAATTTTGTTGGCTCTAATATCATGCTAGTGGGCTATGCTAATTGCACAAAACTTAGAAATTTCTTCCTAGATGAAGCAAATTATAAGAAGGAAAAAAAAAGTCTTATCTCAAATTTATGGGTCGATTGTTTGAATTATTTTCGGACACGCCGTCTCCACTACCTGTTGGGGGCAGTGTGATCCGAACCAGAGTTGGCCCACGAGGTGCAAAGCAATTCCAATTATCTACACCCGAAAAAGAGATACAATCCAACACTACTAACGAACGAAGATAATTTCCTTGTATAAATTAAGCTTCATTTTCATTTTCTTTTAGGATTTACGTCTAATTTTATGATTACACAAACAGGGCATGATCATTGAAAGGATGCTCGCAGAACTTGGCGGCGAGGGGACGAAGAAGAAGCAGTTGATCTACCTGGGCGATGGTAAAGGTGACTACTGCCCTTCTCTGAAGCTGAGAGAAGGAGACATTGTGATGCCGAGAAAGAACTATCCGGTGTGGGAGCTCATCACCACCAACATTAAGCTTATTAGAGCCCAAGTTCACGAATGGAGTGATTTTGAGGAGCAGCAGAGGATCCTCTTCAAACTAATTCATCATCACTGCAGCAGCAGCAGTAATGGTAATTCCCAATGCCATTTCCAGACAGCAGCGCCGATGGTCTCTGCTCTCCCCCCGGCATTGCCTGTTCGACATTAGTCACTCATCTTGATCGAGTATGGGACTGATTACTTATTTTTGTAATTGACGACATGAAGTGCTACTGTTAACCACAAGATTTGGTTTTAGTCGTGAACAACTTAGATACTTACAAGGTTCAGCTTCAGTTTTTATGTGGTGACAGCTTATTTCTATGGTATGAATAATTACCTCATCTTTTGCTTTCTAATATTAAGCAGAAGCAAGATTACAGCCCCGGCCCCAAATGTTGTTGTTCTCTCTTGCCTTTTCCATTGTAGATTCAGAAATTTTCAACTAACGGGTAGTAGTTTGGTATATTTGCGTAGAACGGAAAAAGTTTTGAGAATTTGCTGGTAGAGGGATCAGGCGTCAGTGAAATTGGCGCCGAACAAACTTTTTAAAAAAAATAGTTTGGCGCCGGGTTATATATATATATATATATATATATATATATATATATATATATATATATATATATATAAAGAATCCGGCGTCATATATATATATATATATATATTTTTGGCGTCAGTGAAAGCATGATTCCTCTACCAGCAAATTCTCAAAACTTTTCCTGTTCTACACAAATATACCAGACTATTTCCTGTTAGGTGAAATTTTCCACTATATTCCGTTAGATGAAATTTTCTGTTATAGATTTGGTGACAGACTGATTCGTGTACTACGAATGTGCTGAATCGTTCACAGAATTAAACAGTAATTGCGGAATGGTGATACTTTCCACGGTGCCAGAAATGGCTCTGTTGTTCTTGATAATTCGGAAATTTTCATAGGAAACAGGAAGCAGGAAAATTTTGTAAAATTGTTGTGAAATTAGAACAAAGTTTTGTGAAATTGGAAAATAAGAACCGGTTGAAAGTTACTGCTTACGATTTGTTCCCTCGGTAAGTATTCTCTTGCTGATATTCTTTGCACTACCATTACTAAAGTTAACAAGTTTGTCACGAAAAGTGGCAAAGCTGTGCTTCTTCACATGCCAATGGGACTAGAACGTAGGTTGATTATAACCATATATTACGAGTTCTTATTTTGAGTTCCTATTTGAGTTTCTGTAGTCGAAATGATTGCACTACCATTACTGAAGTTATCAAGTTTGTAAGAGAAGTGGCTAAGCTGTTGCTTCTTGACATTTCACATCCATATATTGGGAACATCGATCCCCAATTATTCTTATTCTCAATTGCTTATTATTTAAGCTATTTGTTCATTGCTCCTGAAGTAGCTAGCTAGCTAGCTAGGACATCACAATTAGAATAATATTCCAATTAAACTGGGGTTGGACAAAGGCAGGGGCTAGGCATCAAACCAATAAATATGAACTCAAGGAAGCTGAGATAATGGATGAAAAAAAGGAATTCCCACTAGAAAAAGGATATAAAGGTTGATTGATGCCCTTCCAAATTGTGCATGGTTGAGTTGATCACAACTGTAACATGTATAATGCCAATGCCAATGCCAATGGTGGGAGTAGAATAAAGTGTAGATGCAATATCCATCCTTATTAAGAAGAGAGTAGTTCGTAACGTGGGTTGATGATCAGAATTAGATCAAATGACATGCTATGCTATGCTAGCTCACTGCAATTGGAAGCAGCTGGAAAGGGACATCATGATTGATCATGAGAACAAATGGCAATTCGAGACACTAACACAGCGACACATATATGGCTCCATCGCATATGCAAATGTTCTGTAATTGCTGCAACTACTCCAAGTACGATTCTTTCTTAATGAGTGTATATATGAGTCACTAGTCACTAACTAGCTAGACTCAAATTGCATGGGCTAGCTAATCATGATAATGTTTGGCAAGTCATGTTATCACAAGTTGAAAAGTGGATAATAATTATTCGTCGTCTATGTAGCACAAACGAAGAACTAGCCAGTTAGGTAGGCCAAGCTTCACTGGCTGTTGCATCCTCAAGTAAGGCACTTGCAGAACTTGTTAGAAATTAAAGACAGATGCATGCATGAATGCATGAGATTTAATTTGAGGAGGGAGAATCATATTCTATTCTGTACTCAATCAATATTTACATATCATGTGATGATCATAGACAGCAGTGGTTTGCCTATTGATTCTAATAGAATAAGTCCATCAATGGCTGGACAACTCAATCAAAGGAAACTAAACAAACTAGTACTAGTACTTGATTTGAGTACATAATTAATTAATCTGCCAGGCTAATATGTGTGTGGTTAATTTGCTCGAGACATGGCGAAGAAAATATGACATGTGACAGTCTATATGTTAATCATGTATGAAATCACCGCATTAACTTACTAATATATAGACGAAACCCTTTTTTTTTTATTTTTCTTACAAGATTAAGATCGGCAAATAAGGTCCATGTATTGTCATGTGACCATGAACTTAAACAATTGAAACTAAAAAAGTGGAACGTTTCAACTTTGAATAGATAGGATGCTCATCTTTATTTGAACTTCTTCTGGCCAGGCTGTCGGGGCAGAGTACTCTGCTGAAATAAAAATGTTGGTGGTCCATCATACACATAATTTCATCTGCAAAGTGTTCTAAAGGTTAAGAATCCACATAAATTTTCGAAATGAACTCGACAATGTACTAAAGGTTGGGGGAAGTGCTTGGTATAGTTTGTAGTAAAATTTCGGGATCGATTTGAATTTTTACAATAAGTATGGGGTAGAGGATACAAACCCAACTAAACATTCGTATAGGTGAAGTCAATGTCCTAAACATGGACAAGAGAAATAGTTCAACTATGTCTCCAAAATCTATCCTACTATATGATAGAGAAAGTTAGGTTTGACCGTGAAAGTTTTTTTTCTCTTCCAATTATGTCTTTGTTCAAGATTTACTACTTGAAATGGTCAAAAACTTAAGAGAGACGGCTAGGTAATTTTACATTACAACTTTAGGTTGCCTGTACATAAAGATTTACTAGAAATAAAATTAAATCTTAGTTGTTTAGATTATTTTGCAATGTTTGCAGTTACTTTTCTTGTATTTTACCTACCCACTAAAAATATTTAACATCATTTAATATTTATCTGACAGAGAGTGTATATTGACAGCATATTTAACCATATACAAGATTTACCTGTTGTATCTGGGTGGATGGAGTTTCCACACAGTCTGTCTGTCACAGCCACAAACACAAACACAAACCTCCCTCCTTATAAATAGTACCTTCCCCTAAGGCTAATGCCACTCCACAATTCCTCCAAGAAATTAGAAATCCCTCCCTTTTGTTTTATTGATCAAACAAAAAAAACAAACAACAATGGCTTCTTCTCCTTCATCTTCTTCAACTGTGGTCATCTTGGATTTCGACAAGACCATCATAGATGTCGACAGCGACAATTGGGTCATCGAAAACCTCGGCGCCACCCAACTCTTCCACACCCTCCTTCCAACCATGCCATGGAACTCTCTCATGGTATAACATTTTCTCTCACTTATTCAAAATACTTGTGTCTACCAAGAATAAAGGAGGACACTCCAAGATACTGATGGGAAAGAAACGCGGAAACCTTTCCCCAAACCCGAGAGTACCTGCGAGAGGACCGAGCAAACAACGCACGAACCCAAAAACAAGCACACACAACAATCACGCAGACACAGAGAATTTTTGACGTGGAAACCCTTGCGGGAAAAAACCACGGGACGATCGGAGTCCAACCCTGAGAAGCCTCCACTAATGGAATAGAAGAATTACACCCTCTACAAACTCCTCCCGATCCAAATCGGATCCCCACAACACTCAGAGACAAGAACAATGATTACAAGGCTACGAAGAGCGAGAACGACGAGTAGAGATTACCCGAACACGATCTCCTTCGAAAACGACCTTCAATCCTCCGTCTTCTTCTCCGAAGTTGCAATGGCACTCTTGCCTCCTTCTCTCTCAAACTTGTGTTGCCCAATACTTGCGATAATGAATTAGGGTTGAGAAAACTCAATATAACTCCCCAATCCCGCAACCAACCTGGACCGTTGGATTAGATCCAATGATGAAAACTCATCCTAAAATCTGCTTCAGCCCCCGACGACACAGAGTTCGGCCAGAACTCTGTGTCAAGCATCCAGAACCTCACCCCACAGTACTGGAGTGGCCAGACCGAGTTCGGCCCGAACTCGCCATGGGACCGAGTTCGGCCCGAACTCGGATCCCCTGTTCCAGAATCTCCCCCTGGGCAGCAACAGCAGCAGCGACTCTACGTCGCCCACTTCCCGAGCTTCTTCGACACACGAACGGCGCTCGTCGCACTCCGGGGTCTTCTCCACATAGGTTGGGAACCCCACCCACTCCAACAAATCTCCCCCTTCACAACTATGGGGAGGACGTCGTCATCCCGACGATCTGCCTGCAGTACTCAAACTTCCCCCTTGGTAGAATCTTCGTAAACATATCAGCTCCGTTGTCGTCTGTATGCACCTTCTCAAGCTCCGCGTCCTTCTTCTCAACCACATCCCGTATCCAATGATACCGGGTCTCGATGTGCTTGGACCGGCTATGAAACGTCTGATTCTTCACAAGGTGGATAGCACTCTGACTGTCGCAAAGCAAAGTATACTGCTCTTGCTTCAGTCCCATTTCCTGCAACAGCTTCTTCATCCATAACAGCTCCTTGCAAGCCTCCGTCGCCGCAATGTATTCCGCCTCCGTCGTCGACAAGGCAACACACTTCTGCAACCGCGACTGCCACGATACTGCTCCTCCCGCAAACATCATCACGTAGCCCGAAGTCGACCGCCTCGTGTCTACATCTCCAGCCATATCAGCATCGGTATACCCGACCAGCTTCGGCTCGTCACCACCAAAGGAAAGTCTCCAACCGGCAGTGCCCTGAAGGTATCGTAGAATCCACTTGACCGCACTCCAGTGTACCCTTCCAGGATTCGAAAGATACCTGCTAACCGTACCAACTGCATGAGCAATATCTGGCCTCGTACACACCATAGCATACATCAGGCTTCCCACAGCTGAAGCATATGGAACCCGCTCCATATCTTCCTTTTCGTCCTCGGTAGATGGACACTGCTCCTCAGTGAACTTAAAGTGAGCCGCGAGGGGGGAACTCACTTTCTTCGACCCGTCCATCCCGAAACGTTGAAGTACCCGGTGAATGTACTTCGTTTGGGACAAGTGTAGCAGCTTGGACTCTCTCTCTCGGCTGATCTCCATCCCAAGAATAGTCTTCGCTGCGCCCAAATCCTTCATAGAGAAGGCCGCGCCCAGTTGGCGCTTCAACTCCGCTATCCTAGTGGCATTTCGACCCACTAATAGCATATCATCTACATAGAGCAATAAAATGATGAAATCATCCTCGGCAAAATACCTCACAAATGCACAATGGTCCGACGTCGTCCGTGCATAACCATGCTCCCCCATAAACGACTCGAACTTTCTGTACCACTGCCTCGGAGCCTGCTTCAGACCATACAAGCTCTTTCTCAACCGGCAGACCAAATGTGACTTGCCCTTCTCACAGAATCCCTCCGGCTGCTCCATGTACAACTCCTCCTCAAGATCACCGTGGAGGAACGCCGTCTTCACATCCATCTGCTCGACCTCCAAGTCGAAACTGGCTGCTAATGCTAGCACCACCCGAATAGACGAATGCTTGACGACAGGCGAAAAGATCTCATCATAATCCACGCCTTTCCGCTGACCGTAGCCCTTGACTACCAGCCTCGCTTTGTATCGAGGGCGAGTAGCATCATCCGTCTGCTTCACTCTGAACACCCATCGATTCTTCAAAGCCTTCTTGCCCTTTGGCAACCGCACCAGATCATAAGTAGAATTGGTGTGCAAGGAACTCATCTCCTCCTGCATAGCCACCATCCACTCCTGCCTGTGTTCGTCTTCCATAGCCTCTGCGAAACTTTCGGGCTCTCCCCCGTCAGTCAGTAGCACATACTCATCCGACGAGTATCTCGTAGATGGTCGACGATCCCTGTTGCTCCTTCTCAGTGGAGCCACTGGTGCTGGCTGTATACCGACAGCCTCCTCCCCTTCAGGAACTACCTCTCCGGCATGCTCATCCTCCTGAGGGACACCCTGACCACCATCAGCAGGCTGATGATCAAGGTTGGGAGCAACTCCATGTACCGGCTCCCCCATAACTGGATCCTCCGCGATGTCCTCTGGAAACTGCTCGAAGCGAAATGACTCTAACTCAGGCAATTCCTCAGCCTCAGAAGGCGTCTCGGAGTCCTGAGTGTTGGTCATGGTCTGATCCTCGACGAACACCACGTCCCTGCTTCTGTAGAGCTTTCCTTCCACTGGGTCGTAGAGTCTATAGCCAAACTCATCCCGACCGTAGCCGACAAAGACGCATCGCCTCGTCTTCGGCTCAAGTTTGGTCCTCTCGTCCTTCGGTACATGCACGAAGGCTTTACAACCAAACGCCCGCAGGTGACTGTATGACGGCTCTTTACCGTACCATACTTTATCAGGCACATCACCCTGCAAAGGAGCACTAGGAGACAAATTAATAATATAAGCAGCTGTGAGAAGAGCCTCACCCCAATAACTGCCCGGCAAGTTTGCTTCTGACAGCAAACACCGCACCCTCTCCATCAGTGTCCTGTTCATGCGCTCCGCTACACCATTGAGCTGAGGTGTCTTTGGCGGAGTCTTCTGGTGTCGTATCCCTTGCTCTCTGCAATACGCATCAAAGGGACCGATGTATTCGCCGCCATTGTCGGACCGAACACACAACAACTTCTTGCCCGTCTCCCTTTCAACGGAGGCCTGAAACTCCTTGAAAGTAGGCAGCACCTGATCCTTGGTCTTTAAGGCATAGACCCAAACCTTCCTGGAACAGTCATCAATAAAAGTCACAAAGTAAGAAGCACCACCAAGAGTTTTTACCTTCATAGGACCGCAGACATCCGAGTGAATCAACTCGAGCAACGCCGGCTTCCTCGAACTTGGGTGACTCTGGAAAGACACCCTATTTTGCTTCCCAGCCAAACAGTGCGTGCATTTCTCCAACTTTGTAGACTTGAGCCCCGGAATCACCTTCCTGTTCACCAAGTAGCTCATCCCCTTCTCGCTGATATGGCCGAGCCGCCTGTGCCACAACTCGGTAGACGCATCACTGACTGCGTTCACCTCCTGTGCCCCCTGTGCGCTCCCCTCCATATAGTAGAGACCGGACTTCTTGCTTCCTCTGGCAATCACCAACGAACCTCTGGAAAGCTTCCACTGACTATTCCCGAAGAGACTGAAGAATCCCTCGTCATCCAACCTTCCAACCGACACCAGGTTGAAACGGATATCAGGGACATGACGAACATCCTTGAGAACAAGAACCGCACCCGTCTTCGTTCTCAAATGCACATCTCCAATGGCAACCGCCTTCGACACATCTCCGTTGCCCATCTTCAACACGCCACAGTCGCCTGTCGTGTAAGTGGCAAACAGTGCCCTATTGTGAGATACATGTGCTGAAGCCCCTGAGTCCACCAGCCAAGAATTGTCATCGCAGGCGAGGTTAGTAATGACCTCATCACCTACGACGATCACATCGCCTCCATGCGTCGAGGCCGCCGCTGTAGTGTTCTCTTCTTGCTTCCCCTTGTCGCCCTTCTTCTCTCTCTTCCAAGCGAAACAGTTCCGCTTGATATGGTCCTTCTTACCGCAATGATAACACTCTGAGTCCTCGTACCGACCCTTGGACTTTCCCCTGCTCTTGTCTCTGCCACCACCTGGACCCCTGCTTTTGCCCCTTCCGCGGCTCTCTGAAACCAATGCCTCTGAGTGGTGGGATGTGGATGAAGTGCCCTGAGAACGTCTCCGCATCTCTTCATTCAACACCCCGCTCTTAGCAAACTCCAGACTGACCACGCCCTCTGGAGCAGAAGCGATCATAGATACTCGTACGGTCTCCCACGAGTCTGGCAAGGTACACAGCAGCCACAGTCCCTGAACTTCGTCGTCGAACTTGACTCCCATAGAAGATAACTGGTCAACCACGCCCTGGAAATCACTCAAGTGATCCGTAATAGACGCCCCATCCTTGTACCGCAGACCCATCATCGTTCGGATCAGGAACAACTTGTTTACCCCGGTCTTCTTCGCATACAAGGATTCCAGCTTATCCCATAACGTCTTCGCGTGCTCAATATTGGCAACGTGATTGTACACGTTCTCATCAACAAACTGCCGTATGTACCCACACACCTGTATGTGCTCGAACTTCCAGTCCTCCTCGGATTTATCACTGGGCCTCTCGGATGCAAACACAGGTAGATGCAGCTTCTTGACAAATAGCAAATCCTTCATCTTGCTCCGCCAATAATGATAGTTTGTGCCATTAAGGTTCACCATGCGCACCGGCTTCGCGTCCATCTCTCCTCTCTGGTTCCTCTGTCAACTCCTGACACCCTTTGAACCCAAAGCTCTGATACCACTCTGATGGGAAAGAAACGCGGAAACCTTTCCCCAAACCCGAGAGTACCTGCGAGAGGACCGAGCAAACAACGCACGAACCCAAAAACAAGCACACACAACAATCACGCAGACACAGAGAATTTTTGACGTGGAAACCCTTGCGGGAAAAAACCACGGGACGATCGGAGTCCAACCCTGAGAAGCCTCCACTAATGGAATAGAAGAATTACACCCTCTACAAACTCCTCCCGATCCAAATCGGATCCCCACAACACTCAGAGACAAGAACAATGATTACAAGGCTACGAAGAGCGAGAACGACGAGTAGAGATTACCCGAACACGATCTCCTTCGAAAACGACCTTCAATCCTCCGTCTTCTTCTCCGAAGTTGCAATGGCACTCTTGCCTCCTTCTCTCTCAAACTTGTGTTGCCCAATACTTGCGATAATGAATTAGGGTTGAGAAAACTCAATATAACTCCCCAATCCCGCAACCAACCTGGACCGTTGGATTAGATCCAATGATGAAAACTCATCCTAAAATCTGCTTCAGCCCCCGACGACACAGAGTTCGGCCAGAACTCTGTGTCAAGCATCCAGAACCTCACCCCACAGTACTGGAGTGGCCAGACCGAGTTCGGCCCGAACTCGCCATGGGACCGAGTTCGGCCCGAACTCGGATCCCCTGTTCCAGAATCTCCCCCTGGGCAGCAACAGCAGCAGCGACTCTACGTCGCCCACTTCCCGAGCTTCTTCGACACACGAACGGCGCTCGTCGCACTCCGGGGTCTTCTCCACATAGGTTGGGAACCCCACCCACTCCAACAGATACAACACTTAAGACACCGTGTCCATTTGGTATCGTAGATAACTACTGAAAATTATACTGAGTGGGCAATGTTAATTTGGTTTGTGTTGTGCAACAGGACACGATGATGGAGGAGTTCCATTCACAAGGGATGACAGTGGAAGACATTGCAAACTGTCTGAAGAGGGTTCCCTTAGACCCACATGTAGTTTCAGCTATCAAATCAGCTCATCATCTTGGGTACGTACGTACGTACGTACGTGGCTACTAGTATTTACGTACGTACTTGTTTACCTACAAGTACTCATTTCATACTTACTATATAGGTGTGATTTGAGGGTGGTGAGTGATGCAAACATGTTCTACATAGAGACCATTCTCAAGCACCATGGTGTTCTCGGCTGCTTCTCTGAGATCAGCACAAATCCTACCTATGTTGACAAGGAAGGAAATATTAGGATCTCCCCTTACCATGATTTCGCAACCTCTCCCCATGGATGCAACCTCTGCCCACCAAACATGTGCAAGGTACTAGCTAGTATTTCTTCATTCAAAACTATAAATTATATATGTTCCGTTCCGTTGATTCATATTATTTTTATTCAAAAAAAACATTATCAAGCTATGTTGCACGAACACAAAAATTGACAATCTAGTATTTGGAACTAGCAAAGTAGTTATGCATACAAACCAAAATGACAGTCTATTAACTATTATTAGACCATATACAAATTCTGAGCCAAGTCCTCTTCTTCTGATCATGGCCTCTACAACTAACAGGGAAAGATCATAGATAGAATACGAACATCAGCATTTGCCATGGGAAAGAAGCGATTCATCTACCTCGGTGATGGAAAAGGAGACTATTGCCCTTCTCTCAAGCTAAGCGAAGGAGACTGTGTGATGCCAAGGAAGAACTACCCAGTGTGGGATCTCATCACTAGCAACATTGGCCTCCTCAAGGCCGAGGTCCACGAGTGGAGCAATGGCGAGGAGCTCGAAAGGATCCTCTTGCAGCTCGTCAGCCGGACCATCCCCGATGGCTGCAGCAATTCTGACCGGTTGTCGTTGCCGGACTGCAAGCTCAAGACCATTCCAGTTGCTAAAGCCTTGCCTGTTTCTCAGTAACAAACCTTTGCCTTTTAGCAGCATTTAGTGGAAACTTCATTTGGAATGTTTGGCATCAGCTGTCACAACATATGAGTGTAGGAAAATATTAGTTTCTTCAAAAAAAAAAAGAAGAAGTGTTTTTAGCACATGAAGTTGCCCTTTGCAGTAGGAAAAGGGAAAAAAAAAAATTCATGTGCAATGGCTCCTACATTTGCTTATAGAACTAGATGCATGAAGTATGAATATAAATGTTTATGATACTGCTTTGCAATCAGATTTTTTAGGCATAGTTGATCCATCTAAAGCATAGTTTGCAGTATCGGCCGATATTTGATCCGATACGGTCGATACTAATATTATTTGGCATGTCTCGATCTGATACCAATCGATGCCGATACTTAACCGATACCGACATTAGGGATCTCCTTTCTAATCAATTTGACAAAGAAAATTGAACGAAAAAAGACGAATTAGCAAGGGTCTAAAAATCAATGTAATGTTGTAAAAGTATGTAGAAGAAGAAACTTATCTATCGCAAGTAAACCAATTGGTAAGGGTGACTACTATTTCATTCAATTTCAAAACTACTAAATAACAACACATGAAATACTTCAAATTTATACTAAATGTATAAAAATATTTTTTTTCTGAAATTTTAATAAATTATTAATAATTATTTGCTTTCCAATACGAAAAAGATCTGATACTCCGATCCGAAACAGCCGATACCGATACTCATAGGAAGAGTCTCATACCGATTCCGATACTGATACTGCGAACCTTGTATAAAGTTTATAAGAACATGAAACAATAAAGTGGACCAAAAAGAAAACAACAATTCATCTTAAATTTCAATTTTTGCTATTTTCTTCATAGGCAAGTGTATCATGATGTACAATAACAGATTACTTACAGTAAATACATATGCATAAACTACCAAATCATTGTTCACTCAGTACTGTATTAGCTGATCTTACAAATTGAAGTTAAAGATAACACCAGAAATTTCAATAGTACTAAAGAAGAACATACATGAGCTAGTGACAAGTTATGTACATAGGGCTTGAAACAATTCTGGATATTATTAGAAGTGATCCATTTTTATATTCGTAATTAACGGATATATACATAGGAATCCGGAAGTGATATGCAGATCCGAGAATCAATTTTATCATGAGCCTACATATTCGCGTAACCAATGTGGATAACAGTAATATAGGTAAACATGTTAGCAGAAGATTGCTTAGCTAGTACAACTATATGTTTGCATATGCATACCAGGAATACCTTGTTTACCTTATAATGTCATCAACTTGCAAATGCTGTCCCAACCTTATTAACATCGTACGTGATAGATTGCTTTTCTAACAATCATCTACATATTTGGGAAACCAATATGAAGATCCTAATAAAACATTGGCAATTCATATTGGCAGAAGACTGTTTGCATATCTGGAAACCTTGTTTTGCTAAGAAACAATAACTTTCGAATATGTTTTCAGTTCTACATATTTGAATATCTTTATAAACCTATAGTCTCAGTTAACATCCTCCCGGGCTCTTCTCTTATAGTTAACATCTTCATTTCTTTTTTCCATCCTCGGCATTTGCATCTTGAAGGATGATGGTTCGAGTTGGAGAAATGTCATCTCCATGTACTGGGGGCAAGATTGTGCAAAATCTTGATCCTCACCATACCCTGCATTGAGAAACAGATTCTTCCCGTTAACAAATAGATGCCACCTAAACTCACTAAAGTAATGCCATAAGTACCGAATTAAGAAACAGAGTTGAGACAGATGATACTTAACACACGATAATTAATTTTAGTTGAGAAGAAAAGGAACAGTTAATACATATGGATGGCATATTTTTTCTTCCTTTGTCCACTTTGCTCATTGATCACTTATTCCTCATTATAACCATCACTCTGCTCTCTTGGAATCATCTAATCAAGGTAATCGTCATACTGGAGTTTGAAATCAAATAATATTATAGATACCTGATGTCCAAACCTGTTATATTGGATTTTCCAGAAAATATTATGTTCACATAAATCAATAATAGGGAAAAACAATTGTATCCTCAAGTTCACAGTGATCTACTTCTAAACCGGAAGATTTTAAAAGCCTTCAACAAACACAAATAAAATATGTTTGCAACAAAAGCAAAACCTTCTTTTCCATGTAGTTTGCAACAGAAGCAATATGGCAGAAATAACAGCCATTATATCCCTATACTAGACAAAAGAGAGAGTTATAACAGGTTTCGCATATGGCCATCTATAAACTTGATGAAATGACAATTTGCTGCAGAAAAGACATCTAGATAGTTCTTTCAAACAAACAAAAATAAAAATAAAAAGATACATAAAAGTATATACGACATGAGGTATGACAATACCATGTGTCTTAACAAGTGAATTGATGCATATCAGAATACCACACTCCAAATTTCTTTGAAGTTCATCATTTTAGATACATGACAGCAGTTTTGTTTTTTTTTTTGTTTTTTTGTTTTTTTGTTTTTTTGTTTTTTTTGGTGCAAATGGTCCTGATGATGTGGTCATTAAGTATGACCGTGAAAGATAAATGAAACAAAAAGAAATAGAAACATTCGGATCTAGTTCCAGCATCATAAATTTGGTTTTGTTGGAAGTCAGCCTCAAATAAATAAATGTCTGCATGCTGATTATTTGAAATTGGTACTCTCCTGAACCACTCAAATCTAAACTGTTCCTCAACAACATTCACTCTCAAGTAGTAATTATCAAGCTACGTGTATGCTAATTAAATTGTAGGATGCGTGATTGATTATAATAAACTTTTAACTATTGTATGATAATTAATATTGTGGGGTGAGTGATTGATTGTGTAAAATATCCAATATTTATTATCATTATTATTACATTGTCTCTTCACAAAATTATGTTTGCAACGATGACAAAATAAGTTAATATTTCGTACAAGTAACCACTGCTTAATTATTATGTACTCCACTTTTTTTGTTATAATTTACAGTAAATACTTCTTTATACTTAAAAATTGGAGTTTCAAATGCAATGTCCAATTTACTTTTTTTTTCCTACCTTAAAAGGGGAAAAAAAACTAAGGTGTATGGTTATGTGTAATAAATTGGTATTTTATCTTATAATATAATATTTTTGTGAAGATCGTCGATCTTTATATTAGTCGTAGTATAATCTTGATATTCCTATTTCATCTTTGCTAGACGATGCTTCTTCTTCTTTTTATTGATTTTATTTTACTTTTGAGAAAAGAAAAACATGTTTAACTATCATATCCACGAGTTTCAAATAGTTTTTAACAAAAATTCTAAATTGGAGTGGAATGAAAAAAAGAACAGGATTGAGAAGGATTAACTATTTGACAACCAAGAAGTTGTGACTATCACCATAAAAAATAAGTAAAAATTAAAACAACAAATGCTTATAAGATGATCATTTGACATTTTATAATTTAAATTAAATATGTTTTGACAAAACTAGTCCTTATAATTACTAATATCCTCACCATATAGTGATTGAGAAAACAATGAAGATTAACGACAAAATCTAATTTATATTTGAACTAAGACCTATTATAACAATTATAAAAACCTTAACCAAAAAGTTAATAAACTTTAGAAATTGAAAATGCAATTATTTCTTGAATTGTTTGCAATCTACATAATTCAGTATTTCTGTATATTATGAAATGCAAGCCTAACAAAATAGAGTTCATTGCATTAACTACTCCTATATTTTACACTTATTACACGAACCATTTCTGTTTCTGAAACTAATTACATGAACTTTCCTATAGTTTTTATTTTCTATAGAAACTAATCATATTGACTACCCTATGGTTAATAAAATTTATAAAGAAGAGGGATGATCAGTGTAATTATTTTTGAAACATGGATAGTCCCAAGATTCAGTGTAATTAAACCAACGTAAATAACGAGTAGGATTCTTTATTATTACTATTTAATAGAAGTCGTGCACTATTTAATAGAATACATATCTTATTTTTATAGTTTGATATAGGGATATTTTGTAAAACCTCCCCTAAATAATGGGCTAATTTGCGAAATACCCCCTAAAGATCTCGAATTGGTAAAACCCCCTTTCCGTCAAGACGCTGTTTGATTTTGGGTGACGTGGCAATCCGTGTGTGTTAAAATAAAAGTTAGACGAAAATACCCCTGCGTACGTGGCAGGGGTCCTCCAACGGTCTTCTCTCTCTCTAAAGGAGGAAACACAAATTATTATATTTACAGTAAGGAGGAAACACAAATTATTATATTTACATGAAAATAACAGCATTCAAACATCCAAATGAAGAATTTAAAATTTGTATTATAATGCATGTTTAATATCAAGTAACAATGAATTTATACGTAACAGTACTGCGAGCATGCATCATTCTTCATCTACTACGACTGCTCTACCACCACCACGAGCTCTCCTCTTAATCTCATCGACAAAAGCCTGCACGTTCCGGTCCGACGAGCCTCCCTCCGCCACCGCCCTCGCCGCCGCCTCCCTCAGCTCCGCGCACCTCCTCCTGATCCCCTCCGCCCTCCCACCGGCTGTCACCTCCGCCACGCGCCTCCCGAGCTCCTCCCTCCCCACCGGCGCCCCCAGCCTCACCCCGACCCCGTACACGTCCACCAGGAACTTCGCGTCCGTCAGCTGGTCCCCGAACTGCGGGTACGCCACCACCGGGGTCGGGGTGAGGCTGGGGGCGCCGGTGGGGAGGGAGGACTTACATCAGAACAATCTCTTAAGAGTGTATATAACTTCCTCCCTAACTAACATATGGGGAGGGGTGCACCGTTCCAGTCGCTCAAGCACTCGAGCAGGGGATCAATCACCTTCCCCTGAGAAATCGCAGCAAACACCTTGTCGAACTCCTCCCCCGGCGACCGGACCTCCTCCCCCGTCAGGAACTCGGCGCCGAGCTCCTCCCTCACGAACCGGTACAGGGGATAGGACCTGCACTCGCGGATCCTGTTGGCGACCGGGGCGGTCCCGCTCGCGACGCCGAGCCTCGCCGCCTCCACTTCCTTCGGCAGCACGGCCTTCAGCTCCTCCTCGAACCCCACGATCTTGTGGAAGACGGACGACGACAAAGTCGTCGTGCCGCCGCTGGCGAGCGCGTGCTCCACGAGGACCTGCCTCAGCTTCTGCATGAGCGGGTAGGCGGAGCTGCATGGGTCGTCGACGTAGGAGAACACGTACTCCCTGTCGACCACCTCGATCAGCTCCTTCTCGCAGAACCTCGCCGCGTGGAGCTCTCCGTTGGCGCCCGCCGCCAGCGCTCTCTTCGCCGCTTGGCCGACCGCGCTCTTGACCGCGCCCTTGAGGTTCTCCTCCAGGTGGCCGAGGTCGACGGCCTGGCAGAGCGCCACCAGGAAGGTGGCGGACATGAGCTTCAGGATCTCCACCGCCTCCGCCGTCTTCCTGGACGAAATGAGCCCCAGGGAGTTGACGTCCTGGTTGTGCTGCTCCGCGCTCTGGACGTGGTTGGTCACCGGGTTGGCGAGGTACTGCAGCTCGGAGCAGTAGGAGGCCATGGCGATCTCCGCCCCCTTGAGCCCGTAGTCGAGGCTCGGGTTCCTGCCGCCGGAGAGGTTCGAGAGGAGGCCGTTGTTGTAGAAGTCGTTGACCAGCTCGGACATCTGGGCGAACATGAGCTTCCCGATGGCGGCGAAAATACCCTGCAAATTTGAATGCTGTTATTTTCATGTAAATATAATAATTTGTGTTTCCTCCTTACTGTAAATATAATAATTTGTGTTTCCTCCTTTAGAGAGAGAGAGAAGACCGTTGGAGGACCCCTGCCACGTACGCAGGGGTATTTTCGTCTAACTTTTATTTTAACACACACGGATTGCCACGTCACCCAAAATCAAACAGCGTCTTGACGGAAAGGGGGTTTTACCAATTCGAGATCTTTAGGGGGTATTTCGCAAATTAGCCCATTATTTAGGGGAGGTTTTACAAAATATCCCTTTGATATATATAAAATTTGGGAATAGTCAATTTAGAACAAGAAAGTTTTTTTAAGGGATTTTTTGACTTTCATCCCACTTATTAATATGAATTTGTACTTACATCCCATTTTTTAATTTTATTTGACTTACATTCCATTTTTGTCACGAAAAATATTTTTCGTGACAAAACGAATACTTTTCGTGACAAAATAAGTACTTTTCGTGACAAAAAGTGGGATGTAAGTCTAAAAAAATTAAAAAGTGGGATGTATGTACAAATTTATATTAACAAGTGGGATGAAAGTCAAAAAATCTCTTTTTTTAATGACAAATAAATAAGATCCAATTAACCTGCACCAAACAAGCACACCGGTGACGTGGAAGAGACACGTGGATCGAGCTAATTGGATGCAGCTCCCTCCAAACTCGTGGCGCGATCCATTGAGTTTCTCTCTCCTCTCGATGTAGCAGACACAAAAGACTCCCGAAGTTCGCAGAAGCATCACTCTCTCTCTCTCTCTCTCTCTTTCTCTTCTCAAACGCCGAAGAGAGAAGCGAAAACATCAACAATGGCGAAGCTCTCTGTGCTCACCCATCTCTTCTTCTTCTTCTTCGTCGTCCTCTTCTCCCTCTCCGTCTCCATATCTCCCGCCATTGCTGGGCCGAAGAAGAAGCTGAACTCCGTCGCTCGCAAGGAGGACATCCCGTTCATCCGGTGCCAGGTCTGCCAGAAGATTGCGCACCAGATCCACAGCCAGGTCAGCGCCAAGGACTCCCAGATCTCTCCCAAGAAGGTCAGCCGGTGACTCCCTCCCTCCCTCTTCCTCTCGTCGTTGATTTGGTCGATCGATGATTTTGGTCTTGTATTAATTAGGTGACGGAGTATCAGATCATCGAGATCGTCGAGAACGTTTGCAATCTGAAGAAGCAGGAGGCCGATTGGATCCTCCAGATCGACATCGTCGAGAACGGGGACAAATTGGAGGTACGTCAATTAATTCTTCTAGATAGATTTGTGACGATTGATGATTGGATTTTGCTGTTACTTTGGTCTAAATTTATTGTAATTATTAGCGATCTGGTGTTGGTGAAGAACTACTGTCGATGATTCCGTCAACAACTTACATATGTATACAACTCAGAGCTATACAAAAAAACACCAATGTTTGGTGTTGTGGTTAGTTCGTTAATGGCATGGTCCCACAATCCCATTTTGGAACGAACTCATGTGTGTATTTCAATATTCGATTCTTCATTTATTGATCTGCACACAATGGTTGTTAGCTCAAGTTGTATGTGTGGTGATTTTTTTTTTTTGGGTGGGGGGGGGGGGGGGGGGGGGGGGGGGGGGGGGGGGGTGTTACAACTGGTATAGGTTTGAATCTCACAATCAACATTTGTTTTATCACTATTTATTTTCGAATATTCCCTCGGAGCTAGCCCTGCCTAGCTCAAACACTGACAAAGGGTGCATATTGGTGCTTTGTTTGTGTATGCATCTGCGGGTGGTAGCTTTGCGTGCGTATGGTAGCACTGCTGCATAGCTAGCCTCGTTGTTGGTTGTTCAGTTCTCGAAACTGATTGCAGATGTTCAAGAGTTCCTCTTACTTTTGTGCCCCCATTTATGGGGACGGTTCAGTTTTGTAACTGACCAAGTGGTTGCGTGCTCTCTTATTTATAAGAAGCACTTGCTCTTGGCAGTTGAGACAATTTCTGAAGGACAAAACAAAGGTATCTCTCTCTAACCGACAAGTGCTTTGTTCCGAGTGTTTTTGCACTAGTGCATCAACGTTAAGTCCGATGATTCAAAGAGCATTCCAGAAGTTCTACACAACTTGCTGGTTAAAGGAAGCGAATCAACGAACGACGATTAATCTAGCTTTGAGCAACAATGGTTATGACCACCCCAGCAGGCTGTTATGCTATCTTTATTAGCAAACTACTATAACATATTTCACCCGAGCAGGCTGTTATGCTCAACTCTTTTACATCAATTTTTATGCTTAGCGGATTTCATCGCTCACTTTATAGCAAATTGTACTTGTTGTTTGTTAACATATTGTGGTTCAGTCTTCATAAACTTGTACGAGAATTTCTCTAAGGGCCTATTTGGATGCTTGTAACTCTTCGAAAGTGTGAAAGCCGTATTTTCAACATATTGTAATGCAGTGCACTTGCACCCAGTGTCACTTGCCAAAATATGTTTGGATACATGATTTTTTGTCCCATGGAATTGAGGAGTTTCATGTCTTTTGTTTGGATGGCAACATAGGTGGAGATTCAATTTGAGGACTTCCAAAGTTCCAATGTTTGGATGTCAATCCCTTTCATGTGTTTTTTCATGACATGCAAGACCACGGAAACTCCTTGCAACTCTGCTCCCACTTTCTACCAAGTTCCTCTTTCTTTTTGTTGCAACTCACAATAGGAAAAAGAGGGGGACATGAACTCATTTTTGTCAGAAATCAATAAGTTTCAATACACTTTCAATGCCCATCCAAAAGTTGAAACTCCATTTTCTATGCTGCATATGCAGCGAAAGTAGTTGTTTCAACTCTCAATACACTTTCAGCTCAATTGCAACATACAAAACAGGTCCTAATAGTAAAGAGTTGAAGTGCATTGGCTCATGTAGGAAGAACTCATGGAAAAATATGAAAAACTTATCATGCATATTGGAATTGGAATTTTTAATGTTACAAAATCAAGCGTTCGAAAGGTTGGCTTAAAAAAATATAAACAACTACAAACAAAGTTTAACGAATAGAACAAAAACGAGCACACTAAAATGGTGAAGCAATTATTATGCACGAAGCATTCACATAGCTTGAAAAATAGTAAGCAAGTAAACCAAAGGAATAAATCGTTATTCATAATCATGGGCCCTAGACATGCTTTAGAAGATGCCTAGTGTCTTGAAATTTAGGACATTATAAGGTTGGTATAGTTTCATTGCAAACAAAATTGAAAAACATGTGCAAGGTGTAGTTTTAATAATAACTACATGCGTTTATTGTTATATTGGGGAACCTTCCCTAAATATCTATTCTTGGGCATGCTCTTCTGTAATTTTCTTTTCTAGCAGCTTCCAGACTGAGTTATTTTGGCTGTTGTTTTTCTTCCAGCTTGTGGACCAAGGTACTGAAGGGCAATGCAACTCAGAATGTAAGACAATTGAGCGCGCTTGTCAAGAGGTTCGAACTTACTCTTATAGTTATCCGCAAACTGTTAGTCTTCAGGAAGGCCATGCTACCTAGTCTAACATTGTCACATTGTGAACGAGTATGGGATGAAAATCCTTCCTGAATGACATGTTTAACTTGATAAAAAATAAGTGAAAACAAAAGTTTCTTGCTTTCAATCCAGAGATTCTGGACTTGGTGATAGATAACAGTGGTACAGGAGCCGCAAATCAACCCAGGAAAGCCAACGAGATGCTCTCTGCAGTAAAGTCCATGCTGACAACAGCTCACTGAAATGGATATATCTGGTGTAGACTAGTAGGATCTTTGGGATGGTCCAAGTTACTATAGAATATAGACTGACTTTGGTAGTACGTACACTTCAATCATATTTACTTGGTCAATAGTGGCAGAATATTATTGAGAGTAAAGGACCTGTGTCCAACTTGAGTTGGAGAAGTTTACCAGTCCCTTTTGTTGGATTTTATTGTTTATTGTAATGGAATTAAGAGTCCTACTTATGTCTGATTTTGGAGCTCTCTTGGCTAGAAGAGAGTGCTTGCTCCATTCTAGTGTCTAGTTTTTGGATCTTTTGATCAATAGAGATCATATGAAAGGCCAATGGGAATCTCAAGACAAAACATGTAAAGAAGGGACATTTGTCATCTGTATGGTATAAATTTATTTAAATTGAGCCCCATAGAGATTTGTAGGCATCAACAATTAGGGTTTATAATACTAGTCAGTTTTTTTTTTTTTTAAATTTGTCGA
This sequence comes from Iris pallida, assembly GCA_029216955.1. NCBI lineage: Eukaryota > Viridiplantae > Streptophyta > Magnoliopsida > Asparagales > Iridaceae > Iris > Iris pallida. The sequence continues at coordinate 15,225,038 of JANAVB010028398.1, forward strand.
TTTTCAGGATTCCTCATCAGGTGGGGAACATGAATCAGAACCAAACTTGGCGTATGATCCGTAATTGAGCCTCAAAAGTTGAGCGAAGCAACAATTAGTGAATTAGGATCTTTAATCCAGATTCGACATTCAGTCTCAAATTAGAGACAAGCAGACAAGGAATGCCTATATTTGTTAAACTTTGGATACGCACATCCTTACATGTTGACCTCCCTCGTGGTTAGGCTACAATCTTCCCCAGTGACCTATAGAAAAAGCCTTATCTATTTTTCTCCTTCATATTAATATGGAATAAATCTATTTAAGTATTCAAAACTTTGTGCATTTCCACTAATATATGCACATAAATCTGTTTGTAGGCTCGTAGCTCAATTTAAGCACTTAGTATTCATGCAAAGTTGCAAATTGATTTTTTTTTTACTTCCGGGCCGAGACGGTTAGAAAAGGGCATGCAAAGTCCGAATGCTGCTATTAGCCCAATTTAAGCACTAGTATTTTTCGAACATCGGCATGCATTCCTGAATTCCCCTTTTGGGGGCCGGTAGCGATCTCGTAAATTTTTAACCTTTCTTAGAAGAAATTCGCTATTGAAGCCATTCCCGAGCTGTCGGCTTATTAGCATCGCTCTTATGCCTTAGGAATTGTCTGAAATGGTTGAACTGAATCCCATATTTTCATGGTTCCTATATCTGCCCTTGCACTGGCCGACACGTATGTTAGGTCTATTATGCACTTTTTCGTCTCTTTTTCATTTGCATTAAGAACGAAACAAAGAAGAATGGACTTTTAGATAGAATAGATAGTTACGAGTTCAAGTCTTTAAGCCGAACTCAATCGAGAGGTAGTTCACTTTCAAAGCAAACACAGTGAAAGCTATTCATTTAACCTATAACCAATAAATAAGAAATAGAAATAATATAGTGACCCGGATCCGGCTCTCAAAAGAAGAAGCAATTCATGTTCCAATTATTGTGATTTAATTGTGACTGATCTAGGTGGTTGGATTTATCTTCTTCTACCATCTCTCTAGAGTAGATAATTTTCTATGACGAACTACTAAACTCAATCTCTTGTTGTCGTTACAGTTTTTTGTTGAGACCTATCCCATAGAGGAACTCAAATTAACCGCACTCCACCCGATTAAGTACCAATTGCTTCGCATGTAGGCCCACTTACCACTTAGATTAGGGAGGCATTGTCCCTTGGCTTTTACTAACTTCAGGTGTGTAATCGACTTATAGCCGTATTATCGATAGAAGTTTCATGCAAGTCTGACCTCAGCTGTCCATTTTTTGTTCATTCATGGCGTCCCCTATGGACTTGACGGTGCTCCTTTCTCAAACCAGAACAACACTGAACGTTAGGGAAGATAAGGGAAAAGACCACCTAAGTGAACCGATCGAATATCCGAAGAGAACGTAAGCGGACTTAAGCTAAGCCTATCACGAGCATCGGACAGAAAATGACAGTTTTTTTTGCTACAGATCTCACATCGAGATCCTTCTTGTTCAGGATCATTCTTCCTCCGACTCCGAGGAATCGGTCAAGCGAAGCTAGTTTACTAAAAAGGGAATGAAATGATGTTTTCTTCTTCCTCGGTTGAAAAGAGATGTCTTGAGCAATTAAAGAAGCACTGCGATAAACATATTTGATCTTTACCGACTCAATTAAGGTATTCATGACAAAAAGATCGCATTTTTTGCACTTCCTTCAAATAAGAGTTGTCCATGTATGGTTCTATTAGGCATTTTTTGCACTAATATATGCACATAATCTGTTCATAGGTTCGTAGCCCAATTTAAGCACTTAGTATTCATACAAAGTTGCAACACATTATATATTGATTTTTACAATTGATAAGGAATTATATCCTGCTGTGTGTTAGTAGGTTGTCAATCCTAATGCCGGACCACTAAGGGTTTTTCTTTTTAGAGTTTTGTCGTGCCCCCTAATTCAAGCCAGGCTGCAATGTGATAATGCTTTTCACAGACTATTAACTTCACTTGATAACAGCTAGTTATAGCTTGTCTGTCTAAGTTAACAAGCGAAACTAAACCTGTGGATTGACTTGATCGTACGTATTGGCCTAAATAATTCAAAACACGTTTACATATTCTAATGCACCTGTTGGCACTGTGAACATAGACATTTGTACGTACAAAATGACGTTTTTTGTAAAACTATCTCAATAGCGCTTGTAGCCGCAATTTTTTGCTTCCTTCTGATGTACTATGTTCTTTACTGATGCTTTTGTAGCTTCATCAGACTTATCTTTCTTAATCCGTATAACTTGTACGATTTTGGCTGTTTAGCACAATTCTCCTCAGTACTATGTCTTTGAAAACAATAAAAGTATTAAATAACCAACCCAAAAATGTTAATAAAGGCTTTGTTGTTGTTGTTGTTGTTGTTGTGACAATACAACTACGAAGTAGATTAACCCTATTTTGAACTATAATGTCAAGTTCAACACAAAAGCTTACCCCAGGGTTAAGCACTAATATTACACGGAGGTGTATTGATAAGAAAAATACCACTTCGATATCCAAATCATGTGGTCCCGTATATTAGTACAGTAGTGTTTTACTAAAACAAATAGGAGTTTTGGCAACTTTGATAGAGGTTAAAACCATCCTAAGGATCTTTAAACTGCTGCAGAATGTTTATAATAGATGAAATATTCCTTCTTATTCCCATGTCTATATCTAAATATCTATTTTTATTTCCTTTATTCCCCACTTTTTTCCTTCTTGAGATTGTTTCAGTATGTTTCAGAGTGACAGAGGGATGCAGTAGCTTTTGAATATAGGCCACTTAACTCCTAGATGAAACCTATTTGTTGTAACTTGTCAGATAATTGCTACTGCATGGAAGTCATACTTTGAAAACTATTTCCTGTTTTTCTGCATGGCGAATATCCAGTTGAGCAATCATTGATGCATTTGTTCTTCCTCGGGGACTAAATTGACGAGCTAGTAGACTGCAGTAGCTGGCTAACTAATTGAAGGGTTGACACTAGCTACCCATAATATCATTGAGACTGCTTACTATAAAATTTATAAAAATCACAAACCCATGGAAGGACAGAAACCTAGTCCTTTGATGCTAATTGGGCCATATTAGCATTATCAAAGATTTTTCTTGTTTATTAATGACATCTAATTTTATTTGCAGATCATCTCTTACTCAGATACAGATGTTGCAGAATTTGTATATAAGAAGAAGCCCTCGGTTGATAGATTGGTGGAGTACCTCTGCAACGACCTTTCTGAAGCATGCTCTGTTAAGCCACCTCCTGTTCCGAAGGTAATAGCTAATTTGCTGACATGGTAAAGCTGCATGATTGAAACTGGCACCTCGATGAGCTCATTCAAAAATTGCTGATATCATCGAAAGATTTCTGTTTTCTTTTCCAAAGTTTAACATCATCATATGATTATTTTTACTTACAAATTGTTCACGTTCAAGGAGTTAGTTTGTAATCTTATCTCATAGTAATCATTGAAGTTAGTAATTTGTATTATTCGCCGATATAGGCAAGTATACTTGTGCCATTTAGTTACAGACTTGCTGTAGGCTGCGACCACCTAATACTAACAGTTTGCAAGCGTACGGCCACTTGCTTCCTAGAACTTGGAGAAAACAATAATGGAGGAACCTGTTGGTGGGCCCATGGGAAGATTTCCATGCACTTCCATCCAACTTCCCTTGATTGTGGGAACCTATGAGATTGGGGAGTTTCATAGTTCAGTTAATGAAGTACTGTGGAGTTCCATCCACGGCAGTTCGATGTGTTGTTTGGTGGAAAAAATTAAACTTGGGAGCATAAAATCAATTACCTCCTTGAGGTTCACAACAACAATAACAACAAAGCCTTCATCCCAAATTTATGGGGTGGCTGTCTGAATCATTTTCTTCCATTAGGCTTTGTTAAGGATCATATCCTCTATAATGCTAACAATATTCATATTCTTCTTTAGCACTTCAAACCATGTTAGTTTTGGCCTACCTCTAATTTTAGCAGCTCCATTAACTATAATATTATCGCTCCTTCTTACGGAGGCAACTATGGATCTGCTTTGCACATCTCAAAATCATCTAAGTTTATTCTCTCATCTTGTCCTCAATTTGTACCACATTTAACTTCCAACAGAGATACTAATTTCTTATCCTATTCTTTAGTGTATTACCACTAATCCATTTTAGCATTCTCATTTAGCTACACTAAACTTTTTGGACATGTTTTTTTTAATTGTCCAATACCCTAATTCATAAATATGGTTGATCTTATAGCTATTTTGTATAAATTTTCTTTCAACTTCAAATAAGCGATCACATGGTACTCCATAAGCACTCCATTTCAAGCATCATGTTTTAGTTCTATGCATGACATCCTTCAATCTCTCCATCATGTTTCCTTTCATACTTTGTCTTCGTTCTATTAATCCTAAATCTCTTAGATTCCAAATTCCACATCTAACTTCTCTACTCTCATCAACCAACACAATATCATCAACAAAGATCATACACCATGGAAGCTCCTCTTGGATATGTCTAGTAATTACATCTATAACTATCGCAAAAAATGTAGGGACTCAACATTGATCCTTGAAGTAAACTCGGGTAATACGGATATCTCCTCCAATAGTTCGCACCACCGTCGGAACTCTATCATATATATCTTTAATAATCTCAATATAGCTACTAGAAATTTGTTTTTTCTTCAAAACCCACTACATTATCTCCCTAGGAACTCGAGCATAATAAGCTTTCTCCAAGTCAATAAAAACCATATGTAAATCTTTCTTTTTCTCTCTAAATCATTTGATTAATCTTTTTAGTAAGTATACGACTTCCATAGTAGATCTTTCCGACATAAAGCCAAATGTATTCTTTAAAATTATAGTATATTTTTTTAATATTTGCTCAATCACTCTCTCTCTCATTGTTTTGTTACAAACTTTGTATATCTCCATTGCTCTTATATATGAGTATTATAATATTACTTCTTCATTCATTAGTTGTTAGGATTCTGTTGAATAATTCGGTAAGCAAGCTATATCAATTATTTATCTGCTAAACAGTTTCAAACCCCGACATAAATATCATCAGGTCCTACCTTTTTTTTATTTTCTTTAATGCATCCTTAACTTTATAAATTCAAATTTTACGACAATAGCAACATGACTCATCTCGAGCTAACTCTGAATCCAAACTAAGCTTTTCTAGGCTGCTCTCATTAAATATTTTCTGAAAGTAACTCGTTCATCTCTCTTTAATATCATTTTATCTTACTATTATTTTTTGGTACTCGCTCTTGATACACTTAATTTTGCCGAAGTCTATGCTCCTTTCGCTACTCGTAAAAAGCTTATAAATATATTTTTCTTCCTTATTAGTTTCTAAACCTCCTATATAAATAATCATAGGTCTTAGATTTAGCTTCACATAAATAATGATGTCTTAGTTTGCTACTCTCTCTCTTTTAAAGTTTTTTTTTTTTTCACTTTGACATTTTTTTTATTTTTATAGGCAATTGTTTTTGCCTTAATAACCTTTTGAACTTTCTCGTTCCACTGGTCACTTTCTTCAAGGTCCAACAATTGCCTTTTGGCACTCATATAGTCTCTCTTACTACTTTCTTGATACAACTTATCATATTATATTACATAACATTAGAATCCACTTCTATGTTCCATCTTCCTTTATTACTTTATCCTTTAAATTTCATCAAGTTCCATTGTTTAGTATTTAGTCTCTTCTCCACCCTATCCCTTTTTCTACTACTAATATATCTAAGACCATCAACCTATATTGAGCGGTTAGGCTCTCTCCTCGTGTAACTTTACAATATTTACATGTTTGTCAAACAACCTTTCTAGTAAGAAAGTAATCTATTTGACTAATATTGGGTACACTTTTAAAGTTAATTAAATGTTCATCTCTCTTCCTAAAACAAGTATTTGCTAGTATAACATCGTATTAAATTGCAAAATCAAAGATTTAATCAATGCACTTTATCACAATCATTGTTCTCTTTTCCAACATGACCATTTAAGTCACCGATATTTAACTTCTTACCTATGGTATTCCTTGAATAAAATTATCCATATGTTCCCAAAATATCTTTTTTCATATTTTCACGTAATCCTACTTGAGATGCATATGCACCTCTCCCCTTGAGGTTAAAACTAGAAAACAATACCCTCCCCTAAACTTTAGGCAATTGATAAGCAAGATGACCACCATAGAGGTGCAACCATTATACTCTATAACACCAATTTCATTTGTCATTTATAAAAAAATCTCTTTCTAAAATGTACAACCCATTTGATCCACATGACCCAAACTTTGCAACCAGTACAATTACTAAAATTATGTACTTTCATCCATAAATATCTTACAGCTGCCATTAATTTGGTATGTCGTAAAATTTTACCCCTGTTGAAATGCGGAAACTGCATGAAGTAGTTGGGTTTGATGCCTGGTATGGTCTATTTCATCAAGTGCATGAGGTGAAGATGATTTTGAAATTGAAGTATCTAGTAAGCACACCTATCCTTCATTCCTTTCACGATGATTGTCTTATGGTTTGCAGGGCAGAACTCCAGGAGAACCTTTTATGGCGAAGCCATCTAAAGATGCAGAAATGGAAAAGATTTTGAGATCCATGGAGGTGATACTATATTGCCATTTCAACAGCAAAGTTTAGCTATTTCTATGTGACATGGTATCTTAAGCTGCTTTCGATTTCAGGGTATGCCCGGAGCACCCAACATGAAGATGTACTCGAGAGAAGACTTGATGAACAATAACTTTGGTGGAGAAGCTGATGATGACGAGGACGACGAAGATGACGAGGACAACTTTCCTGGCAAATTGGTATAAATTAGCTTTTTATGAACATAATTTAGCACAAATGTTGTCCTTTTTTGTGTATCTCCAATTGTGTTCTTTAATCTCAGGGAAACCTTCTAAGAGAGAAGGAATCTCCGAAAAAAGACTTAAAGCAGGAGATAGTTAAAGGCATTAAAGAGACCGGAAAGACTATAAAGAGGCATGTAAACAAAGTATCAAAGCAGATTAAGAGTTGGTGGACTCAGAAAACAACAGCTTCCAAACCTTCAAAAAAGGGCAAAAGCGAGCTTTAGATGGATGTCTCATTTTCTTCCATGTAAGGAAAAGTGAACTTATACGAAGTTGTAGGAAAACAGAAGACAATGATATAGTACTAAAAGTAGTCGACAGTTTGTGTCTTTTAGTTTTAGTAGTTTTGTTTCAGAATTTCAAGCATCAAATGGTTTTTGATGTTTTTTCGCTGTTGCTTGCAACCCATCTCCAAATCAGAACTATATAGATTAGCAAGGGAGGGGGTTAGTTGCCTGCGGCAGAGATTTAGTTACAAACTGTAATTTGCTGCTGCCTTTGTTTTTGATAAATGTCGTTATGCAAATGAAAATGCCTATCCTTTTTTGTTGGTTTATATATATTTTGTATGTGTTATAATGGATGAGGATTTTGAGGTGCAGGTCCATATGTTGTTACACAACACTTGAGCTTATTGGCTTAAATTTTCCTGAACAAATATATCAAAAGACTTCCCATTCAGTTATATCTTCTAAGCTGGAACAGGCTAAGCAAGGACAAAAAGTTTCATTGCAGGATTAAGCACATTTGAACGTCACGGTAGAGGAATGAACTGGAGCCATTTTGAGTTCACTGACTGTTACATGTGCAAATATCGGCTAATCTGGGATGAATGTGCTACAACTAAACTTGATTTCAGAAAGAAAACAAATTAAATGAAATGAAAAAAATGTAATCTATTCTACTATATAATAGGAAAACTTAGATGGTGAAACTTTTGAATTCCGAAAATACCCTTACATACTAATACTAATTAAAAATAGTTCATTAATTTTAATAAGGACAACTTAGTAATTAGGAAGACTACCCTTTGGTCTTCTTAAACTAATTTAAAAATGTTAAAATACGTGCAACGTGCACATATGCTAGTATCATTAACCGGTGAGCACCATGTAACGGATCCCTATTGAAACCGTAATTGCCTCAGTTGAAACTTAAAGCGAGGGGCAGCACAACTACGAAGGAGTGGACACAATGTGATACATGGCAATTAAACAAAATCAACAAACAATTAAGTATTCTAAACTCAAAACTCACATGAGGTTGGTCCAATGAGTCGAGCAATAGAAAAACCAAACAATCCCATATCAAATAAATTAAATATAAGGTCACAATGTAACTTAAAAAACTTTTCTGAAGCACCATTTAACATGCAAACAGTATACTCAGATAACTTGTAGTGTAAAACAAAGGCATAATTATGAATCATCACTGCTCTTGTGAGTAAGCAGCACGGGGAAAATTGTTGTTAGCGCATCTTATAATTCTGTGTTCTAGAGACTTGATAGTGCTGCCCATTCAACGAGTACTTGAGCATAATATCGACGTCCCTTGGATTCTTGTTGTTGGGTTCCACGGTCATGCTCCCCACCAGTGCTTCTCCTTCACAAATAGCCAACACATCTTCTAGGTACAAAACAGTCTGTTTCCAGTGAGTTGTCTTGGATCTAGGCCCTAAAATAAAGGAGATTAAAAAAAGAGGTATTTTCAGAACAAACAATCCACACAAAGTCTAATGATGGAACTAATGCAAGATTTATAAAGAGAGCAGATTTAGCAAAAAGAGGATTAGCTTCAAATGTATCATGTTGGGTGATAAAATAAAAATAATTTTCAGAGTCCTGCATCAAGCCCACCAGATGAGCCCGCTCATGCCAAACAATGCGCACACTTGAGACCCTGCACGCCCATCTCGTGCCTTGGACTATAAAGAACATCCTTAGCAATTTAAAAGTTAGTAACATGCCCCCTTGATCTACACATTGCACTACCTAGCAGGAACACTAGTGGTCTAATTGCACCAATAACACAACTATGTCTAGATGCTCTCACCCAAATCTGAAACATCAAGTGAACGTCAGTCACAATGGCCAAAATATCGGCTGCCACTAATTGTCCAACTCTTTGGCCACAAACCATTTGAATGACCTAGTTTGCTTTGCTCCAAGGAACACATGTTCAATCCTTCATCGCATTTCACCCCACGGAAGCAAAAACTCAATTACTTCTAGCAGAAGTTCAGGGGTCCCCACATTGCCAATGCACATGAGAACCTAGCCTATTAGGCAGGCCAAGGTCCGAGGCAACTGGCCAATATGCTCACATATTCCAATCAAGAGGTAGTGCCAAGTAAAACCCCACGAGAATCAGCATAACCCTGATCAAGACATCCCGATTATTTATGTAGCACCGCTGTCCCAGTACTATGTAGCATAAATGAACCGTAACACCATCAACTGTCCTACCTCTGCTATGAAAATCATCCCTACATCACAACCTTCAACTGTACATTGTTCCTAAGATCACGGATTACCCTTTGCAAGGAACCCCAACGGGAATCACCTTACCCTGATCAAGACATCCCGATTATTTACGTAGCACCTCTGTCCCAGTACTATGTAGCGTAAATGAACCTTCAATATCATCAACTGTCCTACCTCTGCTATGAAAACCATCCCTTCATCATGACCTTCAACTGTACATTGTTCCTAAGATACCTTTATAACGACTGTACATTGTTCCTAAGATACCTTTATAACAACTTGCTCAGCTGAATGGTCAAACTGTTCTTAGAACCTTTATACTGCTCATGGCTTTAGCAGGAGCTGGACCAGTTTGAATACCAACTTTAGCACCTCGGATGGGATCATTGTTAACTTATGACTTCACATAAAGCTTTATGTTAGATAATTTTATCAACTGGAGACTGACCCAACGCATCAAATCCAGTCTTCAGATCCTACGAGAAAAGTAATTACCCTGAGGATTTTGGTGGCCTAGGCTGGTCAAAACGGGGCTTGGACGGGCGAAGACATGACCTAGGCGACTAAGATAAGAATCTACATTGACTAACACAGGCTTAGGAAGGCATAGATGGCCTGGACGGACACCTAATCCCGAGACGGGCACGGCAGCCTAGGGCATGGGAAGGCCCACACACTAGGTGGATGCTTTCTAGAGCAATTTAGTTTTTGAGATTTAATGGGAGGGCATAAATTTAAAGGTAATCATTTGAAAATTGTGTGTGTGTGTGTGTGTGAGAGAGAGAGAGAGAGAAAGAGAGAGATGAGTTTGAAATTTGAATGGGGAATCTGTTTGAAAAAGGAAAGGGACCTATGTGGCACGGACATGGAAAAATAATGTCCATATCCATATCTATTTAATAGGATTTGAAACTATTTAAGAAATCAGTTTAAAAAGAAATGATTTAGGTTTCTAGGATTTGACTGCGACATGTACCCATGCTATCTTTCTAGCCCACTTAAATTGCATTCATAAACACAGGAAAAAAAATATAATTGTCTTTATGAATGTGGAAGAAAATAGGTCATGTATCTCGTCCAGGTGCACATAACAGATTCTTCTTCCTAGCACCCAATACCTAAGTAACCTAACCTGCTCATCTGAAAGGGAGAAATGAAAAAGATGTTAGAGAAGCATAAAGTAAATTCACATTTATAACTTTCCTCTTTCTGGTATTCTAGAAAAGGAGTCTCTCCCAAGGAACCCTTGTTCAGGATAATCAATAGTGAGTTTTTTTAAGATTGTATTTCTATTTGAACAATACACCAGAAATCTTTCACAAGTGGTAGCTAAAGTCAAGAGTGAGATGAGAAACCTGTAGAGAACCCCATCAGTTTGTGGCATTTGGTAAATGAAACATCAAAGTAAGCCACAAGAGCATGGATATAATCATTGCGTTGAGCCACAAGTTTGAATGGTGCTGTGAAAGAGGCATCTCCAGGAGACATTTTTGATATATCCATAGTCTGAAAGTAAAGGATGGTATGAACTGTCAAAGAAAGATAATTTGGTAGAGTAACACGGAAAATGGTTTGAAATATCACCTTCAGCAATTGGCAGTTTGTCACAATTTGATTTTGGTCCACTGTATCAACAAGAGGTTCTGTCATAGATAGTTTCTTGATGCAACTCATATCGAAGCCATACACATTATTCCAAACTGAAGGAAAGGCAATATTGTTCAGTCACAGCTATGTAAACTGTTCTAAAAGAATAAGCCCTAAAACTATAATCTAAGACTTGACCATGCATGACTTTCATTTGTAGTAGTAACAAGATCATGCTAGGGTCAACAAGCATATGCACTCACATTCAATCTTATCTTCTTTGTATTCGGCGTCCTCGATTGCTGTCAAGTATAAAGAAGCCTTGTCTGGTAGCACAATACCACCATTAATCTGGTGAAAGAAATTGTATATTTCTTTTAGAGATCAGTGGATTGAATGGATATAATAATCATACAACAAAGGAATTCTTTTTCTATTCACTTATGTTTGATCTTAATACCAAATTCCAGCTTGGCTTTGTTTTGAAAAGTTAGGCTACATGACATTTTATATATAATAGTAGTTTCACTTACGAGCCACTTGTTTCGTGCATATAGAACTGTGTTTAACATATTCTCAAACAGTAGAAAGTAGCCCATCCACTCAGAGATGATAACATCTACATGTGTGACAGGCAGAACAATCTCTTCAACCTTTCCCTTCAGAACTGTTATGACTGTAACAACAAAAGAAGAGGTTAATATGATAGTCATAATTATTCTTATTTCTCCATCTACAAGCTATGGAAAACAGAAGGAATCACCATTAGAGAATCCATTGGTTTCAACAATTTCTTTTGCCATATCTGCCATTTGGGAGCACTCAACCTACGGGATATTGTTGACATCAGCTACTGAACTAACATAAAATACTCTATATCATAAACAATGATAAGTATTGTACATAAATCCATCTACAGTGCACAGAAAAGAAAAGGAAAAAAAATGAAAAACATATTATCAAACTAAAGCATAAGAAAATATAAATGACAAAGGAGCCTCTTTTGACTTGTAACCTTGAAAATTTTCACCCCTCTGGCAACAATACCTTTCATTTTTCTGTTAATTGACTTGTGATAGTATCACTACCAAAAGTTGGTGGTTCCTTACAAGCCACAGCAACGAGATTGGGCAACTAGAATGACTTGGCAACAAGTATAATTTGCATGGGAGAAAGAGCCAGTACAAATGACACGGTCACCCTAATTTTTATTGCAGTAACATAGCATGAATCATCCACCAACTCATTGCAAGATGACCTAACTTACAGAAAACTTGTATGATTCTGGTACTTAGATGGAACCTGAAACCAATAATCAACCGCTTCTAAAAAGACTTTGTACACAGTATGAATTCTGTCTAAATCTGGAGGAAAAAAAATATATCATGTTTACCTTAGGGTTAAAGGCAGTGTTTTAATGACAATGCACAACAAGTACACCCAAGAAAGAAACCAACTTCAACTTTCAGCTTCTCCTTGACAGAGAGGTCAAAGTAATAGCCAACTGGAATAACTACAGAAAGACTTTTACCATCCAGTGTCTAGGTATGTTTTGAAGCACCATGAGTTCAACCATATTATCTCTAATTATCAAGGGCTAAGAAGAAAATTCATGATGTTGTTCCATTAAGCTAGACCAATAAACCACACTACTTTTTTGTGTCAGGTGGAACTTTGTTATTGATTTATCCTGAAGAGAGCTCAATAACCAACACTCAACCTTCAAATCTTGGACTCCTTTCCAGTTATTCCAGCTCAATAGTTTCAGAAACTCCATAACATTCTAAAAGAAAACATCTATGTAATCTCCTATTTATTTAAATCCAAAGACTCTGGAAAGGCAGTAATTTGTCATTGTGGTGATTTCCATATATATATATATATATATATATATATATATATATATATAAAATGAGCTGGCCAGTAAATTGATCTACTTAGGCTACTTATCTGTCAATCAGTGGAAAAAGAAAAGTAATAGCCCAATTCCCATATCTTCTCCGTATATCATTACATCTATAATATATGCAAGTATCTTTAAGACTTTATTATGATTTCTATTTTAATTTGGAGGCATCCCACATTTCCGTTGTACTCTTGACCTTACATTATAAATTCTGAACGGTGAGAGTCAAGTATCCATACTACTTCAACCAAAAATGGAACAAACTTCTTGATTATAAACTATACGCACAAATTTAACTTCACGCACTGTGAAACCAAGTTTTGTAATGTGATATATTATTAATATTATAATATTATTACTATTATTATTAGTATTATTTATGAGTTTAAAAATTTATTTCAAAAATTAAATGTGGCTTTTGATTGCTGACCTGACCCGAGCCCGGACCAGATCCCCGAAACCCAGACCCGATCCTAACCCACCCATTTGAATTCTGATTTTTATATAAATAAATAAATAAATAAATAAATTTTACTCTTTGAGTTGGTCCACCCGTAGACCAACTCCCCTCCCCACGTTTCACCCTCACCCCCCTCACTTCTCTCCCCTTCTTTCACTCCAGCTCACACACACACCCCTCCACCACAACTCCCCCTATTATACACACACACACGTTCACTTCTCTCTCCAAGAGCACAACTCCCATTATTTTCACAAAACTCAAACTCTCTCTCTCAACCCAAACCCCCTTCCATTTTCATTATCCCCCTCTCCCACTCAGAGCCAACCCCCGAGCTCCTCCCGGCCACCCGCTCGCAGCCCGCGCCCCGGCGACCTCTCGGCCGCGCACCGCCGGACTCCGATCCAGCCAGCGCCCCTCGCGGCTGTTCCGAGCGCGCCCAGCGCTCATAGCCGCCGCCCCCGACCCCGCGCGTGCCGGCGCCTCCCCGGCAGCCCCGACCAGGCCGCACCCTCCAGCGGCGCCCGCGGCCCGCGCACCCCCGGACCCCGATCCAGCCCCGCCCCGCCGTTTCCCGCGGCAACCCCGCGCGCAACCCGAGCCCAGCGCCTTTTCCAGCCGCTGCCGCCGCCAGCAGCCCCGATCTGCGCGCGCGTAGCCCCGTCCCGAGTGGACAGCACCTGCGTGTGCTTTCGGCGTGGTTCGATTCCGTTTCCGAGTTCGTCTTCGCGGATTCGCGTGTCCCGAGTCCGAGGCAACCCTTCGGATTCCGTCGATTTGGGTAATTTCTGGTTAATCATAGTAGTTCGTCCCTCCCGTGTCTGTGATGAGATTGGTCCACGAATCTCCTTCGGGAATTCGATTTTTGGGTTACGTTTTGTTTCCGGTATTTTCCGAGAGACTTTCGGAAAAGCCTCTGTTAGTTGGTTTGTTTTTCCGAAACTTTCGGAAATGGATTCTGGATATTGGGTTTTCGGATTCTTCCGAATTGTTGTTGTGTTGTTTTCTGGGTTTATTTTGGATCTCCGAATACGTTTCGGATTTTCCGAATATTTTCGAAAAACGTTTCTGTGAATATATTTTTTATATAAAAATTGGTTATGGAATTTAATTCATGGGTTTTCCTGGTTTGGGATTTATACTGGATATTATGACACTTTTCCAGTTTTTGGGTTGACCGAAAATAGAGGAAATGCTGCCGGATTTTTCTAAAAAATTTAATTATAATTTTTAAATGATTTTAAAATGGTTTTCGGAAATTATTAATATTTTGGATTTTGGGCGACGACCGTATTGGTCAATGGACCCTGGCTAAGTGCAAACGAAACCGGCTTCGCCCGGACGTTGAGGCATTAGCCTATATGACGATTGGACCAATATCTGAGACTCACTATTAATTTAATTTATTTTATTTATTAATTTTATTCATAATTAAATTGTAGGTAGATTTTAGAACTAACAACCGTTTCTTCTTATTTCAATTTATGTAAAATAAATTGTAATGGACATAAGCCCAGTTTTTCTATTTTTCTCTGTGGCCTGTAATTTTGTAGCGTAGGTTTTCTGTCATTTTCTGATTTTGCTGATTTTTAGTGTACGCGTAAATCAAAAATAAATATTGTTTTGAATAGAAAATTAATGAAGTTTTCTCACATTAAAATTTACAAGTTTTAATATTTAACAACGATCATGTTTTTCTCATTAAAACAAGAAATATAGTTTTATATATAATTACGAAAATACAAAGTTTTAATCAATTAAATTGGTAACTACGAGTTTTTCCAAAATACAAAGTTAAATTGATATTTCCCTCGTTATTAATTACAACGCACCGATAAACGCGTTTTGGTTCGTGTTTAATAAATAAAGATTAAAACTGATTAGGACACAATTAGAGATTTCAACTAGCATAGTTAGCTTGGTAACCCTGGATTCTGAGTCAACTTCTCGAATGTAGGATTTCGAGGACGAGTCTAAATCCCATCTCGAAGTCTTCATTCCTTCAAATCCAGTCCATTTGAGGCAAGTACATTTTGTGTTAGTTTACAATTATTTAATAATCGCTTTACTGCAAGTTTAAACCACGATGCAACACGGACCTCTCTCTGAGAGCACTGACTGTAACTACTGTAACTGTTTGGGTACTGGGGGAGTAGTGTAATGAGTATGACCACATCCAAAGTAACTTAGAATTGTATTAGCTTACCCCTCATACACACGGGGATAAGCCGTATCGTATCAATAGGACAACTGTACAACCCAAGCCGGTCATATTCATTGCCTATTCAAATCACACTGTTTAACTGCTAGAAAACTGTTTACTTCAAATTGTTTAAAAGTGCATGATTCTATTATTATTTTAATTGTCAAATTAGCATGAATTGTACTTTGCTCCCTCCTGACTGGAGATAACATTTTTAGGTTCTAATGATGATGCTGAGCTATTGATAAGTAGCTATTACGACCCGGTTCTGTACTCTGTGGTGCTGCCAGAGTCCCCATTGGAGGACGCAGGACCTGAGGCCGATGAGCCGAATGCTTAGCTAGATTTCCTTTTCCAGTTTTGTTGTTTCTTTGAAAAAATCTGTTATTTGAATTCAGTTCTTTTAATTCCAGTTGTATTTATTTCAATGTTTAATAAAGTTTTCAATTCCCGAATATTGAGTTGTGACAAATATAGATGTTGTTGTGGTTACCTGAACAGCTTACTGCCGCCGTCTCAACAACGGTGCAGGCTGGACATGATCCGGTTCGACCCAATTATTTGGGATCGGATCGTGACATGTTTTTAATGGTGGCCCATGCAGGTCATGAAACAACAACTTAGGAAAACATACCGAGAAACAATTAGAACACTAGAACATTGACTTGTCACAACATAGGTCCGAATTATATATATATATATATATTTTTGTTTGATTATAGCCTGGTAGGATACCTTGCTTATGTTTGCCTCCTAAACCTTTCAGACTATGACTAGAGGAAAGACAACCCGTTCCAGTCCTGCTGATGACAAGGTGATAACTCCTGACCACACCCCTCCTTCTCAGGCCCGTTCCAGACCTTCTCCTTTGCAGCTCATCAATCCCCCCTTTGCTGCACAAGTCCCTAGCACAGCTCATACTATAGCCGAACCTATTTCGTCTACGGCAATTTCACCACCTCCTGTTATGATAGTTACTCCTGTCGCCCCACCAGTACCAGCAGACACCTCCCAAATGGTTGCCCTACTTCAAGGAATCCTAGAGTCCCAGAAGGCCCAAGCCGAGGCCCAGCAGAAACAGATTGATATCACGAGAGATGTTATGAAGGATGTCAATGACGTAGCCTTAGCTATCTTAAACCAAGTTGGTGCGGAACCTCACCCTAGGAGGGATACCCCTGAATCTAGAAGATATTTGGGTCCCATCAAGTACTCTACTTTCCGGCAGTCTTGTCGTAAGAGGCTATTGGCTTGTGACTACTGCAAGAGGCCTGGTCATCAGGCCGTTAGTTGCCGCAAGAGATTGGGACAATGTTTGGCATGTGGATCCGCTGAACATCGGGTAAAGGACTGCCCCTTATCTTTCCATCGTACCAGAGCACCAATCCCAGCAACACCTGCTACGCCGCAACCTAGGGACTCTCTTCCTATCGAGCAGACCTTGCCGCCTACACCCACTGCAGAAAGGCATGATGCAGACTCGAGGATCATAGAAGAAGATGAAGCAGTTGGAGACTGCTCGTGCAAGAGCCAGAGCTATGAAGACTAGTACCTAGAACTGCTGAGTAGCATTATCTATTGTTATAAGAAGTTGTAACAGGATGTCCATAGAATAATTATGAGAGTCTTGCCGTAATTCTCCAATATGAATAAAATTCTTGGTTACACATTTATGGTAGATATTTTTTCCAAAGTCTTTCCCCTACAATACAATCTCTGAAAATTGTAATCTTAATGAGAAGGTATGTAAGGCGATATTTATCAAGGATATATTGGTGATTAAGAATTTGAAGAATAGAATTTTGGAATACCCAGATATTAGTTAGTACTTATAACAATTGGGAGTGATAGTGACATGAGGAGTGAATTTTGACCTTAACCAATTTAGGCCGACTGTATGATGGTATATGTTACTACATATTTTTTTTTCCTAGGTTTTGTATCTTTTAGCGCCCATGATTTTCGGGAATTATTTTCTTTCCATATCTTTAACAGATTTTAGCATCCTTTAGGATCTATACTTTTTCGCTATTTATGGACCAATATTAGAACTCTTCAATCTCCTTCGTCAGCAAACCTATTTTTCAAACTTCTCCACTAGTCGATCAAATCTTATCTCTCTACCTTTATTTGGAATCCAGACTCGTCCGCTATCTAGAGTTTCTAAATCTAATAAACCCTTATCTATCCGAATACTTCTACGACAAGCGTATCCAACCATTCGCCTTAACCTCATTTTTATTTGACTTTCTCGGAACTAATCCTGAACCAAATTCCTCTGGAACTATAAAGCCTCAAGGTTAATTATTACTAAAAGAATTGGTTCAGCTTAGTTAGTTCATGATTTCCCTAAAAGATTTTTTTTCAAAAAAAAAAAATACTTTCAATACTGATTGATATCTCCTAGATTATTCCAAATATTTTATGTTGATCCCCTCCACTCAACCCGAAACCCTACACTCTCTATGCAACTTCTTGATCAATTCAAGGCCTAGACAGCTTTTAAACTCAAAGCTTGAGTATCGTGAAGCACGAACGATCAGAGAATTGATTCAATCCTATTATTAAATTTTGTTTTATTCATTGAAAAACTTTTGAATTGTTGAACTATTCCCTGGTTGGCTTTGCTAAACCATTTTAACCTGACTTCCTTGAACCCATAAAGACATATTTCTTTTGTGTCAACCCTATTTACATATCACATTCTCAAAACTATCATTGGATAAGAAATTATTTCTTCAAATAATTTTGGTGAACGTCTGTATCCTTTAAGTGATTTGTCGGAAATATTCTCACTGGCTTCTTCAAATCAACTCAAAGCTCTGATTCTTCTACCTTATCTTGTATCCAACTCAATTAGTCATACTCAAGTTTGATCAATTTCTTCAAATCAATCTTTTAAATCTCAAGAGCTACTGCAACACATATTTATCCTGATAAATTTTCTTGAAACCAGAAGAACCTACATCAACATCTTTTCCTATCATGACTAGAACCTTAGAACTCGTTTGAATTTTTCGGAAACTCCTTTGAAATTCTTATGGACAAAGTTTGGAAAAATATTCCGTGACCTAATATGATATCGCACATTGCGTTGTCTGAATTATGGAAACTGCGAGTTTACTGCAGCCAATTGCGCACTGGCGAGGCAAAAGACTCTAAAGTTGAAGTGATTTCGGGTGTTCATAGGTTTCCGGATATTATTATGACTGTCCTAAAAGCACCATGTTGATCTTCTATGTTGCTTAGCCATGAAATGGATAAAGTTGAAAGATTACTCGGTAACCTAAAATTATTCAAGTTATTGGGTCAAAAAAAAAATTCACTGCAGTCAGGTGCACTCTGGCGATGCAGAAATTTGAGACAAAGTGACTTCAACCATATTTGGTTTTTGAATATTATTCAGACTATATTCATACCATGGTTGTCTTTTGCACCATCATATCATTCTGACTTTTGCCTGATTAGAGGATTTACATTTCTAGCGGTTGTCTCCATTTCCAGAAATCTCTTGTCACAACCAGAAAGAAAAGATTCCCTATAAAATTCTACTTGATTTTCCGTAGGACTTCTTAGGACCATATCAATCTCCATTGGCTCAATTCCTTTCAAGGTTCCACTTTTAGGGTGTTGCATATTTTTGTGGGTAGTTATATATTTTTGCAGCTATATAAAGTTGGTTGATAGTTATATGTGGGAAAAACCTAGATAGTCACCTAGCAACCTTATTGCATTAATCTGATAAAAGCACACTTAGGGGATCGATTTTATTCTATGAGATTAGATAGTACCAAAGGGTAGCATGGCAAGGCACAAAAGCAAGTTAGTCTAGAGAGAATTATAAATTGTGGTTCATTTAGGAATGAATCATTAGTGGAGCATATTAGTACTTGGGTATTGGATTTGGTGAATGAAAGAAGGTGATGATTTTTGAATTTTATGATTTGGGAAAAGGGTGATGATGGTGAGAGCTAGTAATTATGACGTACAAGTAATTGATGGAGCGTACGTTGCAAGCAATATGGAATTGCATCGCTTAGTAGCTATCAAGATGAAGAAGTTTAGATCCTACCCGAAGATTATAGATACGGATGCAAGAGTAAGTTCGCACAACCATTCCGGTGGCTGACAATTCAGAAATAGAAGCAAAATTTTAATTATGGACTATGACTCTGTTTCTAAGGAGGGAAGACTGATGATTCGAAGGAAGTGCATGAATTGATCAAATTAGACTATCTAGAGGTGATCCATATTACTAGAGACAGTAAAGGAAGCTTTGGACTGCATGTAGAGATTTTGATCATTCCCCTATTAGTACCCTGCCTTTAATTTCGAGGACGAAATTTTCTAAGGAGGGAAAATTGTGAAACCCAGTTTTGTAATGTGATATATTATTAATATTATTACTATTATTACTATTATTATTAGTATTATTTATGAGTTTAAAAATTTATTTCAAAAATTAAATGTGGCTTTTGATTGCTGACCTGACCCGAGCCCGGACCAGATCCCCGAAACCCAGATCCGATCCTAACCCACCCATTTGAATTCTGATTTTTATATAAAAAAATAATAAATAAATTTTACTCTTTGAGTTGGTCCACCCGTGGACCAACTCACCTCCCCACGTTTCCCCCTCACCCCCTCACTTCTCTCCCCTTCTTTCACTCCAGCTCACACACACACCCCTCCACCACAACTCCCCCTATTATATACACACACACGTTCACTTCTCTCTCCAAGAGCACAACTCCCATTATTCCCACAAAACTCAAACTCTCTCTCTCTCTCAACCCAAACCCCCTTCCATTTTCATTCTCCCCCTCTCCCACTCAGAGCCAACCCCCGAGCTCCTCTCGGCCACCCGCTCGCAGCCCGCGCCCCGGCGACCTCTCGGCCGCGCACCGCCGGACTCCGATCCAGCCAGCGCCCCTCGCGGCTGTTCCGAGCGCGCCCGGCGCTCATCGCCGCCACCCCCGACCCCGCGCGTGCCGGCGCCTCCCCGACAGCCCCGACCAGGCCGCACCCTCCAGCGGCGCCCGCGGCCCGCGCACCCCCGGACCCCGATCCAGCCCCGCCCCGACGTTTCCCGCGGCAACCCCGCACGCAACCCGAGCCCAGCGCCTTTTCCAGCCGCTGCCGCCCCCGGCAGCTCCGATCTGCGCGCGCGTAGCCCCATCCCGAGTGGACAGCACCTGCGTGTGCTTTCGGCGTGGTTCGATTCCGTTTCCGAGTTCGTCTTCGCGGATTCACGTGTCCCGAGTCCGAGGCAACCCTTCGGATTCCGTCGATTTGGGTAATTTCTGGTTAATCATAGTAGTTCGTCCCTCCCGTGTCTGTGATGAGATTGGTCCACGAATCTCCTTCGGGAATTCGATTTTTGGGTTACGTTTTGTTTTCGGTATTTTCCGAGAGACTTTCGGGAAAGCCTCTGTTAGTTGGTTTGTTTTTTCGAAACTTTCGGAAATGGATTCTGG
The DNA here is from genome assembly GCA_029216955.1 of Iris pallida. Taxonomy (NCBI): domain Eukaryota; kingdom Viridiplantae; phylum Streptophyta; class Magnoliopsida; order Asparagales; family Iridaceae; genus Iris; species Iris pallida. The sequence goes on from JANAVB010028398.1 coordinate 15,246,081, forward strand.
ATATTGGGTTTTCGGATTCTTCCGAATTGTTGATGTGTTGTTTTCTGGGTTTATTTTGGATCTCCGAATACTTTTCGGATTTTCCGAATATTTTCGGAAAACGTTTCTGTGAATATATTTTTTATATAAAAATTGGTTATGGAATTTAATTCATGAGTTTTCCTGGTTTGGGATTTATACTGGATATTATGACACACTTTTCCAGTTTTTGGGTTGACCGAAAATAGAGGAAATGCTGCCGGATTTTTCTAAAAAATTTAATTATAATTTTTAAATGATTTTAAAATGGTTTTCGAAAATTATTAATATTTTGGATTTTGGCGACGACCGTATTGGTCAATGGGCCCTGGCTAAGTGCAAACGAAACCGGCTTCGCCCGGACGTTGAGGCATTAGCCTATATAACGATTGGACCAATATCTGAGACTCACTATTAATTTAATTTATTTAATTTATTAATTTTATTCATAATTAAATTGTAGGTAGATTTTAGAACTAACAACCGTTTCTTCTTATTTCAATTTATGTAAAATAAATTGTAATGGGCATAAGCCCAGTTTTTCTATTTTTCTCTGTAGCCTGTAATTTTGTAGCGTAGGTTTTCTGTCATTTTCTGGTTTTGCTGATTTTTAGTGTACGCGTAAATCAAAAATAAATATTATTTTGAATAGAAAATTAATGAAGTTTTCTCACATTAAAATTTACAAGTTTTAATATTTAACAACGATCATGTTTTTCTCATTAAAACAAGAAATATAGTTTTATATATAATTACGAAAATACAAAGTTTTAATCAATTAAATTGGTAACTACGAGTTTTTTCAAAATACAAAGTTAAATTGATCTTTCCCTCGTTATTAATTACAACGCACCGATAAACGCGTTTTGGTTCGTGTTTAATAAATAAAGATTAAAACTGATTAGGACACAATTAGAGATTTCAACTAGCATAGTTAGCTTGGTAACCCTGGATTCTGAGTCAACTTCTCGAATGTAGGATTTCGAGGACGAGTCTAAATCCCATCTCGAAGTCTTCATCCCTTCAAGTACAGTCCATTTGAGGCAAGTACATTTTGTGTTAGTTTACAATTATTTAATAATCGCTTTACTGCAAGTTTAAACCACGATGCAACACGGACCTCTCTCTGAGAGCACTGACTGTAACTACTGTAACTGTTTGGGTACTGGGGGAGTAGTGTAATGAGTATGACCACATCCAAAGTAACTTAGAACTGTATTAGCTTACCCTTCATACACACGGGGATAAGCCGTATCGTATCAATAGGACAACTGTACAACCCAAGCCGGTCATATTCATTGCCTATTCAAATCACACTGTTTAACTGCTAGAAAACTGTTTACTTCAAATTGTTTAAAAGTGCATGATTCTATTATTATTTTAATTGTCAAATTAGCATGAATTGTACTTTGCTCCCTCCTGACTGGAGATAACATTTTTAGGTTCTAATGATGATGCTGAGCTATTGATAAGTAGCTATTACGATCCGGTTCTGTACTCTGTGGTACTGCCAGAGTCCCCATTGGAGGACGCAGGACCTGAGGCCGATGAGCCGAATGCTTAGCTAGATTTTCTTTTCCAGTTTTGTTGTTTCTTTGAAAATTTCTGTTATTTGAATTCAGTTCTTTTAATTCCAGTTGTATTTATTTCAATGTTTAATAAAGTTTTCAATTCCCGAATATTGAGTTGTGACAAATATAGATGTTGTGGTTACCTGCTAATAGAACAGCTTACTGCCGCCGTCTCAACAACGGTGCAGGCTGGGCATGATCCGGTTCGACCCAATTATTTGGGATCGGGTCGTGACACGCACACACACAAAAAGAAAGAAAATAAATTTAAGAAAAAAGGAGATAAAGAGGAAAAATTATACCTGAGTTTTGTGATGAGAGCACAACCAAAAGGGTGATACAATCACCGGGCTGGACCACATGGGTGAGAGCCCAGACTATCGCGGTCTTCGGAATCTCCTTCGACGCCTTCACCGCCACCGCCACCTTAGCGGCAGCAGCCGAGCCCTTGTCGTTCTTCCCCTTCTTTGAACTCATCCTCGCCCCAAACCCGAACCCACCCCCCAAAAAAAGTAGAACACTAAAAAAATCACAACTTTCCTTCCATTTCTCCAAGTACTCCCAGTTCCCAATCAGAAAACTAGGCGAAACCGATCCCTTGTCTCTATATTGCAGCAGCAGCAGCAGAGGCAAGCACTGTTCTCGTGATCGTACTGTCATTCCTTTTTCCGGAAGACGACAGGGAACAAGTAACAAACTCCGCAAAGACCCCGACCTTTTCTTCTCTTTTCTTTTAGGGATCGACTCCAGGAACCCTAAAAAAGCCTCCAGAAATCGCCAAAGGGCTCGGAATGGGAAACAAAAGCTGATATCTTTAGCTAACCCTAGAAAAATAATGTGGGAATTTGGGGAAGGAAATCTGCAGGGAAAAGAGAAAAAAATCTTTCGGTGACTGACTGCAACAAGAGACAAAGCTGAGCGCTCCACGCTTTAACTGCAGTAGAGCGCCGTCGGTCGAGGCTGGTGCGTTGACGGAATTGCCCTCGGGTTATTGAGGTTATTTACGTGGAGTACCTCCACTTGTATCCGCACAAGTGTCGATAGTGAAAAGTACAAAATTGCAATTAGCTGGGAAATGGATATAATAAATGAGGTGGAGTGACTTATTATTACACTGGAGCGACTGGATTGGATTTGAATTGGTGGCAGTTAATTTATTAAAGTAAAAGCTAATTTCTATCTTTAAATCATCAGATATGGTTGTTGATATCTACAAGCAGTAGATGAATTTTTATTTTTATCATTGGCATTTAACACTTACTTCTTAATTTCTTGTTAAAAAAGTCAAAACATATGGATTGTATGTGCAATTTTCAATAAAAGTTAGAGAGAGAAATAGAGAGAGAATATGATGGTTTTAGACTAACATTAAAGTTTAATTAATAAATGAGTAAATAAATTTTTTATTTATAAATAATAACATATTTAATAAACAAGATATATATTAAAAATTATTAATTCATATAGTATTGAATTATATATTAGTATATATAGTAAAACAAAGCACACGATATTCACTTGCTACAATGATGGAGAATAATAACATTGTTTTATTGAAGAAACTATAAAATCAGTAGTTTGGAATGAGAATCAATGATGAAAGATAAAAAAAAACTAAAATCTTGCGAAGAAAATTGCAGTAGTTAGAATAGGGCCTCGTTTGGTTTGGTTTGCGGAACAGAAAGAAAATCAATTTTTTGTTCTTTCACTTTCCTTGAAAAATGCTATTTCTTTTTTTTTTTTCCGGTATTTGGAAAAGATAAAAAAAAAGGTAGGAATAGTGAATTCCCTATAATGAAAAAGTGAATCCTTAGTTGGATGAGGGCAACCACATTCTCCCTTATTTTTCTTCCCTGGGAATCATTTTTCTTTGACATCCAAACCCTCATGCCAACCAAACGAGACCTATGATAACATTTAATGTTAGGGTATCAAGTTACATAATTTATAACAAAATAAACTTCAAAGTTTTATTAATATAAATGTTATTAGATTTGTTATAGTAACTATATTTATAATCAACCATATAGTCTTTAATTATTATTTTTCATACAGTCTTTAGTTATAGTCAGATTTTTTATGAATATAATTTACTGAATTTGGCAGAAAAGAAATAAGTTTGCAAAAAATATTTTCTAGAAAAGATTTTGCCATTACGGCCTAACGGAATTAATACATATATTATATTTTTGATAGAAAACTAATAATGTCTATAGTGTAATGGTATCATATTTTTATTTTGGAATAAAAGATTGCCTATTAGATTCATGTACGTATCAATTTTTTACTATTTTAATTTATTTTTTATTCTTTTCAAGAGAAATGGTGTAATGGTAGTCCAACTTTCCATTATATTTAAGAGAACTGAAATTTGTGACATCTTAGCTTTTTACTGCTATCAATTTTGACGTCTTAACTTAATGATATCTCAACTACAACGCTCAAACATTTGTGATATTTGCAGCGTGTAATGCAATTTTAAATCGTGAATTTGTTATCAGATAAAAGGAGAGGAAGAGAGGGAGGAAGGGAGTGGATATCCAAATAAGGTGAGTGAGCTATCCATAGGGCTGCAAACGAGCCGAGCCGAGCCAAGCTTTTGTAAGCTTGAGCTTGGCTCGACTAGAATTATTCGAGCTTGAGCCCGAGCTCGAGCTTGATAAGTTTAAATTTAGCCAATTCTGTAGCCAATAAAGGTGATCATAAACTCTAAGGATGTATAATTGCAGCCAGACGATAGAAAAGAAAGAAGAAAAAAAACTTGAGCGACTCGCACTTTATAACAAGTAGACCGTATACTAGAGGAGCAACTCCACCTAAGGCAAGTTCACAAATAAATATTTTAAAGACATCTTTTCTCAACTGTGTTGTTTCCATTTAACAAATTCCAGTTGCCAGACTGATTATATGGGAATCAATAACCCCTGAAAACTGAATACATCCTCCGTTCCTCCATAATCCAACTATTATTAGGGCTTAAATATCATTTTTGGTTTCATTTGAGTAATAAACAGCAATTACGCGTTATTGTGAACTGAAGTTATCACCCCATACTAATCCCTTAGTTCTTGAGCCAAGGGAATTTCTTAGATATCACAAACTGATGTCATACACGTTCCAAAGTGAAACATGCTGAAGTCCGATATAGTTTACCATTACCAACCTCTAATCATCATATACATTCTTCCGTAACATAATCATTATACTTTGCCAGACAACTCATTTGATATTGGCTTATATTTTTGTAACAATCCACAAATCATCATTTTTTATACTACCTATTACAAGACATGACTTATCTCTTCTCTCTTTGCTTCAATTATTCCATCAGACTTTAAGAAAGAAAATTAAAAACAGCTCTCAATAGTTTTCCCATTTTAACTAGAAGCAAACAAGCCACTAGGGGTGGCCCACCCGTTGGGGCTTGTGTGGGTTATGGGAGAGGTCAGGGTTCGAGCCCTGGACTCAACGCTAACAAAAAAAGGCAAACTAGTTTTGAAATTTTAAGGACCCATCTTTACAAATTTTTAAAGACAGTGTTCGCTGATATCAATCTTCAACTCCTGTTTTAAGCTCACAACTCTTTATCAATTAATCAGCAATAAAATCCACTCTAATGAAACGGAATCCAAGTCTGATGAAGCTTCAACCAAATAAAATTACTTTCTTGCTCCAAGGGCACAAGATCAATCAAGTAAGATACGTGTAGAGTTTGATAACTGACAAAAACGAATATTTGGTAATCATCACTAGAAGAATAAAACCATTTCAGAACAAGGAGTTGAAAAGTCCAATTCAATGTGTTATAGGTACTAGCTAGACTCGGCCATTTAACATATGTTCATTCCGGGAAAATGCCTGACCTGATGACGGGACAATCTGTGATTCAGCAAATTGATGACCTCATCAAAACAATCAGAAAGTCCCAGTATGTGTGCCAATAAGAAACTTTAGTAGCAAATTCCTTTTTGTGACATGCTAGGGAATCATAACATCAAGCAGGTAAAAAAATTCCGTAACGAAGACGATATACTAAAATGGTAGAAATTTCTGCTTACCGCATATACATGTTTAGCTCCTGCTTTCGCACAGAATAAAGAGAGAATTCCTGTCCCTGCTCCCACATCAAGTACTACCTTGTCCTTGAAGAGAAAAGTATTCTGGTATATGACATTTTGGTACGTTTTTGTCCTGACAATATCTTTCAACATTTCCTGTAAAGTATAAACAAGGCTTTCACATCTTTAGGCTTCATGCTATTTGTTTGATAAATAATAAATTGACGTAAGTTTAACAGACACCATACAAGCTTAAGATGAATAGGTTAAACGGTGACAAGAAAGCACATTTTCATTGCTTCACATATAAACAGAGAAAGGGACAACGGAAAACCACTATATGAGCTTGAGTCCTTCCACAATAAAATAATTGCTAAGACTTTCATAACAAGAAAACTTTGCACATAGGCTACTCATAAATACGCCAGAATTTACTCTAGGCTCGGTTGATATGTACCCAATGCAAATTGACCAGCTTTTTAATTCCAATCCACAAATGAGTAATTGAAATGTAAATGAAATAGCAACTGTGACTGTTGTGTTTCTGACGACATAAAGATTGTTTTTTGATCCAGGCAAAAGAGATCATCCAACTCAAACAGACCAAAACAAATGGTTGCATAACAGAAACTAGCTATCTGAGATGAAAAAAGAATCCTCGGGTTTAACAATAATAATAACAACTAAATGTTGAATGTATGTGGTGCAAAGAACTATAGGTGCCAAAGAGGGTGTAGTCCTTGAACAGATATTTGGCTGTAGAAGAAAATTGCATGGCTGCTATTTATCATGTATGTAGGATAAGTCCCCGATGAATGTAGTTTTAAGTTTAGAATTAGAAATAAGAATAGATGCACGAATGAAGAAGAATAAGAAAAAGACGAAAATTAAGGTGATTGTGATCAATCATGCATTTAAGATATTAGTTCAAGAACGTATCTTCAACATTAGAGTTAGAACTAGAATTAGAATTAAAGTTCACATGGCATGTGATCATGGATGTAGTATATAAAGTCTAGTGAAAATGTATTTTAGCTTTAGAGTTAGAATTAAAGTTGACATGGCAACAATGAATCATGCATCTAAGAAACATTTAAATACGGAATTTTGGGAGTTGATAAATTTAGAATTAAGCTAATTCTTCAGAGATTACATCTAGTTCCAGAATTTCTCAACTAGTACCTGCCAAACACCAACTTGACAGTAGAAATTATGGTTCTAATTCCTTTTATTATCTTGTCAAAGGAAGTAGATCCCCACTTCCCCCAACCCCACCCAACCACAGCCCCAATAATCTAGGAATTAGCGAAAAGAGTCAAAAGGACAAGGAATTAGAAAGGTCTGGCCATAGTTGAGGAATTATAATTTATGGGTGCTAAGATATCATTTGACAAGAATTAGCAATAATAAGACCCTAGCCTTCAACTCCTTGCCGTAGTCCAATATCTAGACAGTTAACCAAAATCCAAGAATATGCCAATTTCAAAAGCCAATCATATAAATATACATTAGACAAAGATAAGGTATCGCACTCGATTCATTAAATCTACAATTGACATATATTGAGGAAATTCTTCACTCTAAAGCATATGAAAACACGAGAAGTTCATGCATATTCTTGCAACTTGCCCCAAACCACAAAACCCATCATGTCTCTGAATCCGACGTACTTACTTCATGAATACCTGAAAATGGAAGATAAAGGTTTTAGGTTTCTGCAGTTGCCAAAATAAAATGTAGTAGTTCAAGACTCAAGTATATCGCAATAAGAAAACTTAGTCAATGTTAAGAATTAAAATCCTTTTTTCTGCTATCAACAAAAAGTCATGAAAAATCAGATGAGTTGTCATCTAAAAAATGGAACTAAATCAAGTACACCACGTCATCTAATTCTAAAATATGGAACTAAAGGAAACCACAACAATGATCACTTACCTTAATTAGTGACCTCATCAATCCATACATACATTCATAGGAATCACTAAAGCAAGACAACCTCAAATTAACCACATAAAAAATAACCGAATATCTCACAAGACACAAAAATGTACATTCATGCAAGCCTTTAAACAAAATGTCCAAAACATAGGCTTAGTTGTATCCTAAAATTTGAGACATGATTCAATTACTATAAATAGAAAAGGATAAACAAACATTAATCCTCCAATAGCATTTTTCACTAATCCATATTTCAAAATCCTGAAAAGAAAATAAACAAACGGGAAAAACTAGTTGAAAAGAAAACAACAAGAAATATGGTATTGTACCCAACCTCCTAATTGAAGCATGTCACTACGACGGGCTAGATGGCAAAAATTGAGTAGATCAATCTTCTAAATATAAATCACCATCATCATCCAAGCCTTCTACAATAAAAATGAGGACGTCTATGGATAAAAAAAAAACTAATTAGAAGAATTCAAAAGGTTTTATAATGGTTTGTCGACCTGATGTTAACCCTCTATGTCGGTGTCAAGGTAGCTATGAGCATGAGAGGGTCATGACACAAATCTTGACATCCACCAGTTGGCGAGTAGGTATACCTACCCTTTGGCTATCCATTTTAAGATCATGCCACCATGGAGCACCCTCAAACTCGCCCTAGAAAATTAAGATTCTAGACGAAGGGGTAGGAAGATTTTTGGCATCATTACATTAAACTTGTTTTGAAGAATGCACAACAGTCCACTCCTAGACTCTAAATTCATTGAGAAGAACAAACTTAAATGCATCAAACAGGCAGAATGAAGAACAAAGATGAAAACCTCAATTCAAAAAATAACAAATTTTCCTCAAACATAATCACTAAACTGAACCAAATTAGAACCCAAGCTGTAGAAAGCATTAAACCAAAACTGAGAGAAGAAGGAAAAAAAAAAAACCTTTACATAACCACACTACTACTGTTTTTGCTAAAAGAGGTCATCCGGCACTCTAAAGCCAACATTCTCTATTACAAAAATACGCCACATGAGCAAAATAAACAGGAAATCCAAACTTTAATAATCAATACCTAAAGATAATTCAGATTCCAAATAAGTCCCAATAAAACTCAGAGAGGGAGGAACCAAAGTTGTAACACTTATCAACTTACTCCTAATAAGGCTAAAATATAAGCAAGTTAGCCAAGGCTTCATGAACAGTCTGTCTTGGTACTTGATTATTAGTAAACCTTTCAAAAGCTACAATGCTCAATTCAACATTTACACATTAACTATCACAAGTAAACATGATAAAGCTATGCACTTGATATAACATGAAAATGACTGCACAACAATAAACCCACATTAAATCCATCCCAAATCTCGACAATCATCAACAAACAACAAAAGAACACGTCAAGCAAACATAATAATAAACAATACTCAGCTGACAATAAAGAAAGAAGGGTCTTTTATCATAAAGGTTCGAGTTTGGTAACTAGTCATCCCTTTAGCCAAATTGAAGAGATGCTAAAGTTGTGATCTTTCGCATGGTAAGTCGAAGAAGAAATTACCGAAGTGGGAGTAGGAATCGAAGTAGTAGTCGGCGCTGGTCTGGTCGCCGCCGACGATAGCTAGGGTTTCGAGCGGCTCCTCTAGACTCGCGGTCTCCGCACTTTCTTCCATGACCACTTCCGCTTCTGATAGGTTCTTATTCTGGCTGAGGGTTTTGTCCCTGCTCTTTCTCCGACCCATCTTATCTTGAGGAGGAGGAAAAGGAAGAAGAATATTGAAAAAATTAGGGTTACTGAAAAGGAGCTTCAGAGAAAATTAGGGTTTTGAGTTTGGCTACTAAATACTTTTGACATAAATCTTTTCATTTTATGTTTTCCACGTAAACCTTTCATCCATTATGTGACTTTTTCAAAAGCAATATAAAAGTTTGGTTACTTGGTTGGAACTTTTCAAAGCCACCAGACGCTCGGGTCGGATGCTTCATTTGGTGGGCTTTTGGGCTGCTTTATATCCTCAGTATTTACATCAGATCAAATTTGTGAAAGGCCGACTGAAATTGTTCCATATTTTTTAGCTTTTATATATATATATATATATATATATATATATATATATATATATATATATATATATATATATATATATATATATATATCGAACCTTCTTAAGTAGATTAAGATTGCCTAATTAGGAAAAACCTAATCACAAGCTTTGACAAATGGAGATTAGAGGAACTTTGTCGATCTCTTATATGATAATCTAAATATACAAGTACCATTCATTGCGAGCACCATATCTATCGTGTGCATTGCCGTGCACTTTGCAATGTTACAACAATATGTAAACATCATAGTGTGATACTCCAATGATTTTTGTTATTAGATAATCTCAAACAACCATCAAAAATAACTTCTAATCGAGACAACACCCATATGAATTACACTTCACCATTGTTATTGGCCACCAGAATGATTAAAACTTTCCTTATGTTTATGTTACCGATTAACAAATCTACTCACAAACAGCAATCCCGAAATGAATAATCCATGCTCATAGATCATTTTACATTAGCAAACCAAAGAGCACTCTCTTTTTCCTTTTTCATTGTGGAGTAAACACCCTTTGCAAACAAAAGCCTCCAAGTTATTTCGATTTTCACCAAACTTCAATATCACACAAATCCACATTCACATTTCAATTGTTCTCTGATTTAAACAACTAAAAATGATGTAAAATGAAGTTGTAAAAACTTCAGCATAATAAGCAGCAGCAGTGAAGTAATCATTTTATCCAGAACCATGATAGCAGAAATCCAACCTCAGTTGCCTTCAGCGAGATGAACATGAGTTATTTGCAAATCATGCCAAATACATGGTAAAATGATTTTTGATAGTAAAAATATACATGTAACTAAGAGACTTGCAACAGAACAAGGTTGGTTCACATGAAAATTGATGAAAAAATAGACCAAAATCAAAGTAATTAGCTATGAATTATTTCAAAAGATTAATCATTGAGGCTGTGGAAACTTTGAATAAGGAAATAGGTTAGCACAGAAGTAATGAACAATAATAATCATTACAGCACTCACACATCTCAAAATGCACAATACAAGCTCGACATGGCCACAGAGCAGCAGGATTAGCAGAACCATCCTTTAGTGTATATATATTAGGCACGGGCGCATGGGCCTCTTGATCTATAGCCTTCTGTTTTGTTGTAGGAGAGCTACAATCACATCTTGGAACCTGAAGGAAAATAATATAACAAGGGAAGATGTGGATCTTTTTCCCCCACAAAGAAAAAAGAGAATTAGAACCAAGCCACCACCACCCTCCAGGGAACAGAAGACAGTTGATCTTGGAATCTGCAGCCTGCCCGGGCCATCGAGCACGTGTGATCTAGCGGCACCTTCTTCAGTTCCATTCTGGTTGCATGAAAAGCTAACAGCTTTTAGCAAAAGCAACCCCCAAAAGAAAAGGAAAAGCATCTCGCCATAAGAAACATCTCCTGGGCACCATCTCTATGCATAATACATGTACAAGCTGTTTGCAGCAGCACATGCAAGTGCATTCTCGGACGGGTGCCATGCCAAATGTAGGAGCTTGGTTGTGAAGTCGTATGAATTTCCATTGGCATCAACTCCTGGGCTCTCAGCTCCTGATCAAGAACACCCAAGTTATAACTCAAAGAAAAAAAAGTAAAGTCAGCAGGAATAAATTATAGGCACAAACAGAAATCCGAAGGGTGCACACAAACCTCTTCTAACGGCACGTGTCAAACCTCCCAGGGATCTTGCAGGCCTTGCAGGGGTTTGGACTTGTCTCCTACAGAAGTTCATCAAGGCAAGATCAGGTGAAATGGTGATTGCAGCTATCAATTGCTTTATGATCTCCCTCAAAAAAAAATGCTTTATGATATGGGAGTGCTTCTATAGAAAATAACATCATCTAGGAACTTGCCAATTTATTGCCTTAGCAATGTAGGCACGGTGCCCAACTTGGCAAAGAGCCTCAAGTAAAATCGGATGGAATCAGCATAGAGAACATCAAAAATGCAAATTTGACTGTTGGGGCAATGTGAAACCCCATTGAATATAAATCAGCATCATATACAAACAAAATGAAAGTGTGCTCATTCATTTGATAAAGCATTTCCACAAAAATATCCCTGCCTGTTGTAGTAGCAGCAATGGTAACACCAAGTTAGCGGCATACTTACCAACTTAAAGGCATAGTAAGTAATCATCATCAAACCTGATTAATGGCTCCTTGCAAAAATCAGGCTTAATTGGTGTAGCATCTGCTCCAAAAATTTCTGGTATTTTAAAAAAAAATATTAAGTAGATATAGTAAACATTTATTTACTCTGATGAATTATTTGGTGTGGCAGCATTGGCATTCGGTAATTTTTGGTATTATTTGGGGACACTGGGACAACGAATCTAAGCTTGACACTATGTTCATTATTTCAGAACACAAACCTATAATATAAGCTTTAGAATTCACCTAGATTGGCCCTAATAATTTTCTGAATTTAATACATACTTCTGATAATTTTTCTGATAATTAGAACTCCTAAATTGTTAATTAAACCAATGAACTAAGTTGTAGGAATTTTAATTTGAATTCTACAACGTATTTTGTGATGAAACTTGGCACACATTTTCCCCATGTTGTGTTGTAATTTCCAAAAATATTGAGGATTTTTTTTCCGGTTAATTTACTATTTTTAATAAGAGTAAAACTATTTTTCCTATTTAATAAACTGCTGGAAAGTAATCATCAATTAATAAAAATCTAATTTCTAATTTCCTTGCGCATCCGGGTTTGAACCTGTTAAGGCCCAACCCGAACCCGATCTGCAACTTAAGTTATATATCCTTGCCCTTCGTTTTAAAAACCCATTTAGTGTTGGCCGTCCATTTTTGGATTCTAAAATCCTAGCCTCTCATCTCTCCCATATGTCAATCCTAACGTCCCCTTCAATCCACACTGAACCGCCTCAAACCCAGTGACCCAAAACCGTATATAACCTCCCTAAGTAAATCTTCCTCCTTCCTCTGTCTTTCGCGAGCCAACTGAGCCCTAACCCTAATTTTTCCCACACCTTCGGCCCTCTTTCATCACAACCAACACCACTACGACCTTCCTCTTATCTTCCTCCGCCGTTCCCGACGTCCCGAACTACCGTCGACCGACCTTGTACTGCTTGACATCCCCGACACATCCGATTGTCACAAAACTTGCGTTCGTTGTCCCGATCACATCGGTTGACAAAACTACAAACCGTCCGTACACTATACCCATTGCAACATGTCTGCACACTATACTAATTGCAACATGTTTGCATACTATACTCATTGCACCATTCTCTTCGAGTAGTGAAGACCCCGTGCGACGCTGATGACGTTTTACATGAATTTGTGTCGTGTCGTAGAATGTGTTTGCACCATGTCGGAGCCATATCTTGTGAACTGTACCTTGGTTTGATGAAAGGTGTTAGATTTTTGGCATCAAGACCTTTCAATTTGCATATTCAAAGTTCAGTTTCGCGAGATTGAAATTTTGGTCGTATCTTTCACCTTGATTGTATGTCAGACATTCCTATCGACATCGAAATAGTACGGTACATCTTTAACCCTCTTCAGAACCAAGTCTATATAATATTAACTATTTTAAACCTTATTAATTAATTGCTAATTAATTGACCAACATAATATATATATGCAAGCGATGTATTTTGCGTTATTCGTCGTGTTGTGTTGTGTCGTTTATCATTGAGCATAACTGGGAATTGGATGTCATATATTGGATTGTAGATGATGTGTTTGTTTAAATGAATTATGGACGTGTGGATAGCAAAGGAGAGTTTGTTACGGTATTTCTATTGGCTAGTATCGTTCTGAAAAACGACACACCAAAATTAGTGGGTTCCCTCCGGTTAGTGGACCATTGTTTAATATTTTATTTTCCTTCGAAAATTACATGTAGTTTGGCGAGTTTTAATTATTTATTTATGACCAGATTAATTAGGATATCTCTCATCTTTATCCCTTATTGTTAATTGATTGTTGTTACATGTCTCTGTAGATAATTAAGATACATGGTTTGGCTACAGATAGAAAACTATTGTAAATTAGGAAAACATAGTATGCATCAATGGAACTCCTTAGTAGGGAGAACCATTGTATGTATATGTTTGGCGTAGCACGTACTCGTAATAGTGGGAGTTGGTGTTACAATTGGCACTGTAGCGCCCTTATTTAAGATATAGCCACAATGACAATCAACAATCATTATTGCAGTTCATTGTCAAACATCCACATGATAACCCTGTCGATGGCCCTTGTCTCCAAAGATTTATACAAGAGTGACAAGCATTGCAGCAAATAGAAAGTGGATAAACTAGACTAGTCTAGACAACAACAATGTATTAGCGAAAATACAGACAGACAGCAAAATGTATATTTGTGTAAGCACATACAAAAATAATAAAAACCACAACTTGTCTCCTTTTTGTCTATCATCTATTCCTGTCAATCTGTCCTTATATTTAGACCGTCGCTTCTACATAACCTCTTGTAGAAGTAGGTATTACATAATATTCACAATAACTTATAGACAGTTTTGCAGGAAAGAAAAAGTCCCGCAAATCTACTATAGTTTCAGATGAACCCCCCCCCCCCCCCCCCCCCCCCCCAAATCATGTCAACTGCTTAAAAGTCCCTAAGCAGGAAATTATGGGTTCCCTCCGGTTAATTTAAGGCAATTGAGAGGGGAATATCCCATCATCTTAAACAGAACTACTTTTTTGACAATTTTGACCTTACCATCTTCCTTTGTTTTCTCTCATACCGAAGTGCCCTGCCCCTCCCTCCACAGCTCCTTCCTCTCCTTCCCCATCTTTCATCTCCTCCCACCCTTGCCTCCTCGGCCATCCCTCTCCTCCTCCCTCATTTAGTCATCTTTCTACTTGCATATGAAGATAATAATACTTGAAAATCTTTGAGTCCATAGGTAATGCCCCATCCACAAGTTTGGCTCGTATTAAACCTTTTTTGGTGCATTAATTCATAGATTGGAAGTGAAGACCTAAACCGTGAAAACCAATTAACTTAACTAACTTCCCATCATGGTTCATGTCATGAACTGTTCATGCATATGACAGCCTAATAAGCACATCCTAGTCTTATATATCAATTTGATTTCGTACTTGTCTAAGTTTTCTTCTTTCTTTCATTTTCCTTTGAGAAAAAAAAAACTAAAACACTCGACCTTGTTAATTTGTTCATGATAGTGTTTATCAAAGAACCACAGAGATCGCCAAGTATTTCACAATTCAAAATGGGCGAAGAAGATGATCGAGGAGGACAGGGCATGAAGCGGTGACTGAGAAGGAAATGGGTGGGGAGGAACGGAGGGTTAAGGGAGGAGAGAATGGCGCTGGAGGAGGTGGAAGACACAACCATGGACGTGTGGCATGACTCATGAGGTTGAAGAGAAACCGAGGAGAAAGATGAGGGGATAATGGTATTTTGCACGATTAAACTCAAGGCTTAGGTTACTTTCTGGTTGACGGAGACGGACCATTTTATGATGATTTGGAGGACTTCTTAGCAATTTACAAGATTTAGGGGACTTATGTACAAATATAGTATATTTAAGAGACTTGTACAGTTGAAACATACCTTCAGATTAATTAAGCTCAATTTGCAAAAAATAAAAGTATATGTTTCGCACTCACACAATGCAACAACTTGATACAAAAATAAACCTAGATTTGAGACAATAGAAGGTTGTCATCGATGTTACACAGCTACACAACACTTGACAGACTTGATGGACAAGGATTCATAGGAACCCAATGATTATGATAACGGCTTCTAAGTTGTTTACACTAATGCACCTCAATATTTTGTTACGATATGTGCTGCCAGTATGTCAGTCAGTTACTAACTTAGCTAATGTTTCTTATCTTAGTTAAGACTTGAGATGTATTTGTCGGTGAGGATATACATGAGATAGGCCACAATAAAGCTGATTGAATAAAAGGATTCATCTAGGCAACCCCAAAATTTGGGATAAGGCTTTCTTGTCGTTCTTGTTCTATCATTCACTCTAGTCAAGACATTTAAAAAAAAAGGTACCACAATCATTATAACGTACCTCATAGGATTTTTACTAGCTTCCAAAGTTGTTGTCTCATTGCTTCCAGCAGCACAACCAAACACACGAAAAAGGTTGCTGGTGTTACAGACAAAGATATCATTAATAACGGGAAAAAAAAGATTGCTACAAGACAACAGGATAACCTAATTGAGGTACCTATATGAACCAGTGGCCAGTCGCAGTCCATCGCCACTCAGACAACATTCAAATTTGTCGAAGATCGAGTCATTTTCATATAAATCACATAGCTGTAGGAAACGAGAAATAGCATATGTAGGAATCATATGGGATCCTGTGTACTATCATAGTGGAATGAGAAAATAAGCTGCAACACACACACACATATTACCTTAGGCCTTAAATATTCATGGACTTGGAATGTTGCAACCGGACCACTGTCCATGTTTATATCCCATAGCTGATGCCATAGGCAAAAAGAAATATCAGCAATGGACAATAGGTTCTAGTATATAAACCAAGAAATCCTTTTTCAATGGTTGGAATTAAATAATAAACATGCAGATAAAAGAAACAAGTCTACAAAAAATATAGTAGCTAACAAATACATATTCTCCAAGAACTGAAAAACATTCTGTTGCAACTAATATACTAAATAGTCAGCTGGCAATATTATGAATCTAGGAACAGAGAACAAATCTGTCACAGCTTCATATATGCTGGTAAAATGGTAACACAGATGTTTAAGTATAAATTATCCTGGACATTGTGTTGAGAATTAACAATATACACTCGTCTGGAGATATACTACTGGATGCACACAATTAAAACATGAACATAAAAATAAAGACCAAGTGCATTAGAAGCATCCACAGCTTCGCTCCCCACTCAGATGTCAGTTTAATAAAGGTCACTTTTCTGTCTACTTTTTACGTATTAGTATTGTAATATGGAGCAGGATGGATGGACTGATCAAGTAAGCAACCTCGGGGGAAACATGAGCTAGTCATAAGTAAACAATTATGTTCTGTGTCAATCATTTGAAATGACTGCAACAATTGTTCACCTCAGAATTTGTAAAAATTATGGTTTCTATGAGAAACTTATTTTGCAATGCTAGGTTTGCACAACTCTTAGGAGTGACAATCACAATTCATCAAGGGATAATGAGGACCAAGGATAAATTCTGCACTGATATATAGGAACATTTGATGTATGCCTAAAATGAAAGTTGCAATATTGTTGTGAGTTTCCGTTCTGCAGATAATTGTCTAGCAAATGGTATTCACAGTCTATAAGTTAAGGATTGCATGTTGGGTTGGATCATGGATGTAAATTCCCTTGGTATCCCTAGGGGATCCTCAGCCACTCTTTCTGCAGATGGATGTCTAACACAGACACCACCATCCAGAAGTTAAGGATTGCATGTTGGGTTGAATATAAACTCTCTTGGTATGCCTAGTATCTTCACTTTGGTGAAGCATCTAGATATAGCAATAGGCACTGCATACACTCCAATCTGATGACATATATACAAAAATCATAGCAGAGAGTGGTCTCTACACTAAGCCAACCCGCATAAAAAATAGTAATAAGCCAACCCGCATACACCCTCCAGAAGTTAAGGATTGCATGTTTGGTTGAATATAAACTCTCTTGGTATGCCTCGTATCTAGATATAGGAATAGGCACTGCATACACTTCAATACGATGACATCTATACAAAAATAATAGCAGAGAGTGGTCTCTACAGTAAGCCAACCCGCATAAAGAATAGTAATAAGGCTAGCAGAACTAAAGGTGTATCAGAAATAATTTCCAAGTCACGGTTATTTGGCATAGAAATAGTCTGATGATAAATGATAATGATGATTACGACAATGCTTAGTGCTTACAACTACAAACATACTCAGACAACAGAAGTAACCACGAAGGTATAGGCAACTATGTTGCACGGACACGGAAAAATGGTGTTCGTATCCATATCGTGTACGTAACAGTATCCATCTTTCTACTGCGCAACATAGTTGACTACTTAATATACCTATCTGAAAATTTCCCTATCCCATATCTGTATTTTGTCATAATCCTTTGTTCAACATAGATAGGCACAACAGACAGTTGCCTGCTTAGATCAATGAAAACGAAAGATATAAACCAAATGGTAAAAAAAAAATCACAGCCAGAAAAGAGAACCGACCAATACCAACAAAGTTTCTCCTTCAGAGTTCTTACTTTCTTACGCTTGCTAACAGATTTGTATAGGATAATTTTTCAAGTAGATAACTTTATCTTATGAACTTAATAGGAGTATGACCAATGAAACAATTCATGTTTCATTTATGGGATGACTAGTACCATGATACACTAATATACTTCAACATCAGGTAGAATGAGTGACCAGAGAATAGGAATTTTCATATTCGTTGTTTACTTGGCATAAAGAATACATGTCTAAAACAGATATCAATCAAGACTGAAATGCGTGTTTGTGGTTGGAGGGACCAAGGGTGGTTATTGGGGGTATTCAAAGGAACTATGGATTTCACCAGTGAATTGTGCAACCAAATTTGGTCTAACATGTAGACATGAATTGGCTACTACCTACTAGGGTACATAAAAACAAGAAAATAATATATGGAACTTAAACCTACCACACTTATGAATAACATGAAATACCTAAGATATTGCACGTAAGACAGTCAATATTGCAGTCCCACACTACTCTCGCTTCCGCATCAGCTAGATCAAGTTTACACTGTTTAGATGTATTAAGAACAACTCCAGCAAAAGAAAACCATATTTCGAGGGAGAAACTCCTTGCCTTTTGTAGCACTTTCAAATTTAATGCGGACAGAATCTAACAATGTGATATTAGCTAACATTTCTAGTAAAACTCGTAGTCCTAGAAGTATAAACGATAAAAAGGGCAAACTAGACAGAAGGCGGAAAGCAGTGACCTTAAGAGTCATATAATCACGACTGAGAATGTGCCTTCCATCCTTTCCAAACTTAATATCTGAAATTGATGCGATAATCTCAGTAAAAAAGGACCTAGAACCTGGTGCCTCATGCTCCTCGAACCTGTTGAACAAATCATTAATTTGGCAACAACAGACATGCAATATGCGCTAGAGAGGGAATTCCCATCTAAAAATTTGTCATACACATTTTAAATAGTTTTATGTAAAAGTAACACCCAAAGGATACGAATAACTTACAATTTGGAATGGTTATCACATAAGGCCGATTGACGCAAATCAATAAGTCGTATTGAGCCCTTAGAGCTACTATATGCTAATGTGTTACAATGTGTAGGGTGGAATTCCGCAGATGTTATCACCTCTGCAAGTAACAGAAAAAGTAAATTCAGAATAGACTTTGATCAAGTTGCGCCACAAACCCAACATTCAAACTATAACCTATAAAATGAAAGCATTAAATTTTATTCAGAGCCATAAGAAAAGGGAAGAAACAAATAACAGTCTGCAACACAAACTTGAGGTTTCATTTGAGAACGATACTTTGCATGCACACACCCATCAGGATGAAACTGCGTTCTAGGTAAATCCTTGGTGTGGTTATGTGTGGAACACGTGCCGAGTTACCAGTCTAGACAAACATGGTTTGAAGTTTTAAAGAAGGATATGGTTTTTGTTATACAAAAACTATAAGGCTGTAACTCAAATTTTCTGTTGGACACAAATATCGGAGAACACAACGAGGGATAGTTTGTTGGCTTAGGTGTACACTTTACATAAAATAATCGAGAACTGGAACTGATGAAACAAAATGATTCATGACAATAGGACCAAATTGGCACCAAAGAATTTGAGAAGGCTATATTATCATAATAGTGACAAGAACTAATACCAGTCAGATCCTCCATATTTGAGGGCTTCACGTCAACAATGTTGAAACTCTGGTTGCTAATTTCCAAATTCCAGAGATTGATTCGTAAATCATCCGCCGATATGAAAGTCTCACCATCACTATCAAAACAGAAAGAAAAAAACACATAGGTTTGATTATTGAACTAGGTCAGCAGAAGGGATCCCAAGCAGACCCAAACAGATAAAGCATGTATAAGCACAAGACAAACCTATAGGATACTTAAGACTCCTTTTACCAAAACTAAACTTAACAGAAACAATACCACCAAAAAAATAAATCAGGAAGGCATTGTAGATAAATATAACTGGAAGGGCTTGGGGATATAGAGAGCAACAATGGCTTCAACCAAGCTACTTGTAGTATGAAATATAACAAGATGTACAGAAGTGATAATGTCAGGAAAAGAGAGATATAACAAGATACTCAAGGTATTGTGAAAAAGGTCATTTGCAAGAGACAGACGTTCTCCTCATAGTATTAAAGCATGATTAGATATTTCTATACCAGAATGTGTAGCATTTCCAAGTCTCCAGAAGAAGAAAAAAAGCATACTGAATAACACAGCATAGTTTCAGATAACCTTTAGAAGACACCATAATAGATCATGGTGAAGTAACATTATAGCCAACAACTCACCTTCTACAGGGCAGAAAAAGTTTTATCCCTTCACACGTCTAAGTTAAGACTTTATCGTCCCTTCTGCATGTTTCAGCATTCCTCCTACTCCATAAAACTAAGCCCCTGACACAGAAATGAGTTGTCTAACTCTTCATCTTCCTTTCTAAAAGGGTTAACCTCCCTTTGATCAGACAGTGTGTGTAAAAATACAACAATGATCCAATTGCATTAATTGAGAAAATCAAGTGAAAATTTTAATTATCATTTAGCAAATATGATTTATTAGATATTTAGTGAAACGAAGAATTTAAAACACATAAGCCCTATGTATGCTGCAGAGGTTTCAAGACTTTAACAAAACTACTAGTACTTGAACACCCAAGGGGTGTCCAACTGTTAATGTTGTCAACACTTACCAGACTAAAGTATAAGGATTAGTTTGGATATTCTCATGATTAGTTCTCAATAAAACCAAGTTAAAGTCCCACCAGTCTGGTCATAACTCATAAGGTATTTTCAAGAAGACAAAATATTCTCAAGACAGACAGTGTAAGTCGATTTCTTCCCTAATTGGTTTAGTAGTTGTATGAGTTACCAGAAGCACCTCAGCAATATTCCTGAGAGCTTTTGCTTTCAGATCACCATCTACAAATTTGGCCTTTGGTAAAATGTAAAGTGAAAAGAAGCATTGGCACTCCATAAAGCATCCAATATCCATACTGTTATAATCATAAGGAGAATACTTCTAGAGTATTTAAAGACTTCAGGGTTGTATATTATTAGTTTAGACCAAATACCGACCCAATCAACCAATTCCCTATTTGGTTCTCCTTTGATCTGATTCAGTTCCTTTCAGTTGAGACACTAGTATAATTATGGTTTGTTTTGGTTTATGGTTTTGGAAAACACGAACCAAAAACTGAATCGACCCGATAAACCTGTTAAATACATACCTACCAATAATTGGTTTTCAACGCTACCGTTAACTATATAATCTAAAACATTCTCACCTAACCCTAAGTTCTAACAGCCTCTTGTATATAGTGGTTCAAGAGGGCAGCAAGGGAAAATCAGATGGTGATTCTCTCTGTCACCGTCTCCATCTTCAGTCCTATCCTTCTCTATTTAAATAGCAACGCCGAGGATGGTGAGGGACTAAGATTCAACAGTGAGAAAGAAAACAAGGCAGGGAAAAGAGGACTTTTGCTGCTGGGATAGATCATAATTTTACCGCATTGTGCATGTCAGGATCATGACTAGTCCATTGTCTTCAATGGAAATCTCAAACGTACTCCAACGTACCATATTGAATACCAACCAACGAAATTCCTACAACTGGTTGGTTCGGTGTATCTCCATTTAGGACAAACAAGATTTGAGTTGATTTACATAATTTTTTGGTCTACACAACTGGTAAGATTGGACCGAAATGACTGGGAAAACACCCTAAGACATCATAGGAGCTTTCTATTCGTTCGATAATGAAATTACACTCGTACAGAATAAAAATGACACAGAATACTTTAAATACGCTACAACAAGGTTGGTCACGTGACCACAATGTTCCATATATCCAGGTCAACAAAGTGGTTGGATTATCTATTGGCATCCTGTAGTAAAATCAGTGAATAAGATGGCAATTAAATTCAACATTTAATGCACTCAATATGAGCATCAATATGATGGTGATTGGAACAATCAACATTAATCGTGGGATATGATAAGGGTTGCAACTCAGCCTCAGGAGCTACCATATCCAAGTCACAAGCTCCACATTAATAGCATTTACTAATCCCATTATGGGACTACCGTTCACTTTAGCAAAGTGTTGCATTCTTAGAGAAGAAATTACAATCCAAAACCAACACATACGTCGTTAACAGCAATTATTATGACTTCATCATATAAAAACAGCAACAACAACAACAACAACAGACTTTATCCCCAAATTTTCGGAGTCAACTGTTTGAATCCCAAGTTTTGGCTTCGTCATATACAAGCTAAATATCTCCTTTCCCCGGGATGTAACAGGAAAAGGAAGTCCAACATTAACGCTACAAGGTCAAACCATGTGCCTCTTCAGATGCATGTATGTGTAGTTTTAACTTAAAACTACACAATGTTTCCTTCTTTAAATACGAAGAAAAATCGCTAAAAATGTTAAGAAAAATGGAGTCAAGGTAACTGACAAAGAAATAATACCTGATACATGAAGAAATTTGGGTTTATCCAATAGGAAAAAAGAAGAAAAACATATTAATCTCAGTCCCTAACACCACATACACAAGCATGCAGGCACGCACAAGGACCCACACCACCGCAAGTAAACACATAAAGATACCACATACTGTGTCTGTGCGTGCACATAATAACATGTCAATTAGAACGCTATATAGAAGGTAAAATGTTTGGATGAACCTGTTATTGGAAATAGAATTTATGTGATAATCATGAGCATGAGCATATACTCTACGACATCTAGCAAGAAGGCTTGTCTCTTGACTTGCTACCTGAAAAAAGAAAGAGAAAAAGGCAAGGAAAAGGTATTAGGAACCCAATTAAAGATGTGACCAAAGGAGTCCAAAAAAAAAAGTTTTAATGGTTATGATATTCCACCAAATACAGAGTCATGTAAACTTGCATGCCAATCTGCCCATTCCATGCAAAGAAGAGCCTTAAAACTTCTAGTGTGTGCGATAAAATAAAATACAGTACAAGACTGCATTGTGCCTTCCTACCTTCTCCAGTTACATATTTGTACATCACATGTTTCTAAGATGTGTGTCCACATATGATAGGCACATTCTTAAGAGAACCTGAGTTAAGAAACCACAGGCAAACGAAGTGAGAGAACACGTGCCACATGTAAATTATGGGTCTGAACTTAAGATCTATATCCTATGCATGTAACATATCAGCATGGATTGAGCACAACTACCACAGGCAAACGCAGTGAAGGAAACCCTCCAGGAGGAAATGATAGGTCGTTGCTCAAAGAACTGTATGGCTTTTCTGAACATCCACCATTTGCAAGATATGCTCCAGGACTAGATATACTTGGGCTAGCAATGCTACCATTTCCTGCACCTTGTGAAGGATCAATATTCACCTCACAAACTTTTTTAACTTTCTTCTCTAGCACCTGTACAGAATATGAATAAATGAAAACCTGATAGCTGTCGGAAGGTGTCTTGAAGATAAACGATAGAGACAATTTACTGAAATTATCAAGTACCTCTAGGAAAATTAAATAGGTCCAATCTCAATATCTATTAAGTTATTTAATATATAATTGACAGGTGAAGGCATATAAAAAGAGATGTACACATGGTTGTCCTCTGTGGGTGTGTGTGTGTTTATGATGGTGCTGGTGCTCAAGAATTCATCACTCAGTAACACAGTAGACACAGGATAAATGCAGCTGCTTTTGAAGGAAAAAAATTAATCGGGAAAGTTTAAGAAAAAAATCAATTTGACCAACATGTATAAACCTAACCCAAACAACAGAAACATACCATAGTAAGAAAGCTAAAATAAAAATATAAAGCAACATACTTGAGGGCATTTGGTATCTTATAACTTTCAAATAAGTTAGGTACCAATAAAAGACTTAAGACACGGGTTCTAGTTAGATAGACAAGAAGAACAGGGCAAGTTAGCTTTACAAAAGAGTTTACTTATACCTTCCATGTTCAAAGGTTTTTTCATGAGCCTTACATGATCAAATAAAGCAGTATACCAGTGATTAATAGAGTAATGAATAAGAGGATAAATCGCTTGGCAAGAAAAAAAAGAGGAGATTTCCCTTCTCTCGCTGTCAGATTTCCAACAACCCATGCATAAAGGTCACTATACTGAATAATGTTTCCACAAAATAGTGAAAAAAGAATTAAGTATCAAACAGAAGTATGCAAGTATGACAAGAAGGTGGAAACAAAAGTATGCAACGAGAATCAACAGACATCAAATATCCACAGTTACTGGTTTAGGAAGAAGAATGCACTATAAAGAAGACTACCAAACTACCTTCCAATATTTGATTGTCTTGTCATTAGTGGACAGAAGAAAGAGGGCACCATTTCCTGTTTGGCACCATCTGATCTTATTAATCTTCTCTTCTATTTCCAAACTTTTAAGGTAGTCAAACTGCAGACATTTTAGAAAGAACAAATTACAAGGACGAACAAAAAGCAGTATAGTTATTGAGTGATAACAAAAAGTAGACTACCTCAGGTTCATGGCTCTGAAACTCTGTTTTGTAGCGAAATTCAGGATGCCTGCTATTTGGATGACCTAATTTCTCTAAATCCTTCTGAGAACCATGCTAGACAAGGAAAAACCAGAAGATATAAAATCACTTCAGATAAAGGAAGCAAAACAATGAACTATCACTGTCAAATGGCGCAAATTGTTAATCTTACATCCCTAACATCCGTCCTTTCGAATATAACTACACGCCCCCCTCTATCTCCAGTAGCAAGATGGTTGCCTGACTTGTTGAATTCTATTGCCGAAATAATGTCAACTGCAAGAGTGGCAGATCACTAAAGGTGTCAAAAAGCAAAAAGAAACACGATACTCAGGAGAAAAAAGATAGGTTGTATACAAGAGCACTAAGCAACTTAGCACAGTGTGCCACTAACTGAGGTATCAAAAACAAAATAAGAAATGCCTAACCTACGTGACATGGCATGCACAGAATAAAGAAATGTAAAAACATATATAAGATGAACATAGCACAATTACTTTCACATTACAATCACATATTATTTAAATTCTATTGTGAAGTAATAATTTTCTAGAAACTATAAGATCTGTCAGGTACCGAACACCAACAGATTAACACATCCTGTTAACCCTAGCAAAAATTGCATGTCAACTAACAAGCAAGGACACTTCAGATTTCATGCCATGTCTGTGTAGTGTCAGACACGTATCGAACACACAAAGACACTCCAAATACACTAGGGCACCAAAATAGGTGTTGAATCCATGTTGTGTCTAAAACGTCTCATGTTGAAGCCTTGTTCGTGCAAAATAGCCTGTCAGGCATGTAGTCAATTCCCCCATCTAAGAGCTCCCTATGTCTACCTATGCTGATCATTACGATGACTGGAATGCAATATATGGTTCTTGCAATGGAGTTGTGATACCTTACATTTAAATCAGCATAAAATATAAGACTGGAATTCCTGTCAACAAAATACAAGTCTGAGCAATCCAGTTCAAGGAAATCTAAGATTACACCTCGTATGTGGGGAGCAACCCCTCCAAATTGTTCTTTTTGCAAAGGATCTGTCCAGCCTACTGATTGACAATAGCATACATTTAACCTTTATCTCCAATCACATGCTTCCCCTATCAAAACTCAATGAATCCTGGACATATCCCAATAAAAGAAACATAATCCAAAATACTACAATGACATTGGGCTTTTCTTCCTTTCTCGACATTTTCCTAATATTTGAATTTCCTTGGTCCAACAAACAAAACTCATAATTTTCCACCATCCTCCTAATGATTGTCTCTCTAGTTCACTCATGTATCTCAGGAAAAAAGCTTCTTGCACATGACACAACTCACCTTCTCTCTTTCACAGGATACATATATATGAAGAAAAGATTGATGTATCCCATTCACTTGCATCAAACATACCTCCGAAAATCAACTATGTTTGGAAAGATACAAAACTGACATATTCTGTAAAAGCAAAATTGTAGATTCTGTATACACAGGGCTTCCATTCCCAACCCTTTCCAGGTTCCAAATAATCAATTTCAGCCAAGGAACTTGCCTTACTACAATACTTCCCCAAATGAACCCAATATGAGAGATCCTCGTCAGATGGTTATACGGCCACCTACTAAGGGTCTGCTTGTGGACTTGGAGTAGCATGACATAGCAAATATGGTCCAATTGAGAAAGCCATCAGTTGGTAATAATTAGAATAAATGATACCTTAATTGTCCTGGATTTCTTGACGTGGTATCCATTGTGTCATTTTTCTAGTCTAGTTTACTAACTGGATAGTTGGCAGGACGTATAGGCTCCTTGATGCACTCTAGCACTGTCAAACTTCTTCTAGAATAGAAAGCACAAGGTAATGTGACTTTACACAGATTATTTCTTACAACTGCTATGTGACTGGAGGAGTGAATATAAAATATGACAGTTTCTTCAGTGTCAAGTGTACTAAGACTAACTAGCAATATAAATGAGGTGAAGTGTTACTTTAAAGTAGGCAGCTCATTCAATTACATGATGTGCAGATAAGTTCCAAATCTAATAATGCAAATGAATATATGTGGTCAAATAGGAAATTTATATTTCAGAAATCAACCCAGGTAATACAATATATTTTAAAAAAACTAATTTAAATAACACTAACGACGGTCGGAAATAAAGTACTCCATGGAGAAAGTAAGCAAACTTCGTGGAACCGTGGCAATTAAGCATTTATTAGAAATATGCAAGGTGAACTAGGAGTTTCGTCGTAGAGAACAACTTCAGCAATCAAAACAGAAGGAACCCCCCACCAAAAGTGCAACTTTTCGACACCAAAACATAGTTCTATCGGAACAGAACAAAAAGGTCAACTCTGATGACCAACTTGTAAGGAGTTATCAATGTTCGTATAAGAATCCATGCCTTCCACACTCCCGATTCAACCAAGACTTCTTCTTTCCATCGATACCCACACTAAATCTATCAAACCCCCATCAATTCCCTCTCACTACTCCAACCGATTCGAGACAAACAGCGAAGAAGCTCGCGATCTAAGCAAAAGAAATGCGAGCAGGAAACCCTAGATCGGAAGATCTAGGAACAGGGACAAACTGAGTACCTTCCTGGACCTCCTCTCCGGCGGTCCGCTCCCCGAAGACCTGGGAGAACTTCCACTCGAGCGCCGGCAGCGCCGCCGCCGGAGACGAGCACGACGCTGCCTCCTCCGACCTATTCCCGTTCATCTTCCGGCGTAGATAGAATATTGCGGCGAAATGGAACGATCACTTACATCAACGGTCGGGATCGCTTTCAAGATCCGGTCATGGAGAAAGAAAAAAAAGAAGAAGAAGAAGAAGAGAGAATCGATCGATCGACCGAGAATTGATTGGAATCGAATGAGAAGAAACGAAATGAATTTTTTTTTTTTCCTTTCCTTTATCTATCAAACTCTTCTTTGTCGATGATGCTGTTCCTTACGCGCTGGAGACTAGAGGAAGAAAAAGAGGGCTCTGTGGCATTTTTACCCTTTTTTTTATTATTTTATGGGTTTTTTTTTTTTTTATTTTGAGGGTGTCCACTTCTTATGGGTCCTTCTTCCTATTTTGTTTTATGTCATAACTGTTAATGGACGGAAAAACCCCTGTCGTTTGTGAGGAATGACTAGTGGGCTGGTCATTGTCGACTGGTACTAATTATTACTATTATTATTAATTTATGACAATGATATCAATGTTTGTTGGATGCAAACGTATGGTTAATTAATACATTAATAATACTTTAATCTCAAGCTTGATATAGTGATTCAATTCAATTTCTTCGTAAATAAATAAAAAATATTAAAAAAAAAAAAAACTGGCTGTGGCGTTCTTTTAAATGTGGTGTACTTTGGACGGATATTCCCAGGTTATTGTGCACTGCCTGTACAGGACACTGTGACTGTGTTGTTTGTTTAAAACAAGCGTTGGTCAAGGATTTATATATCCGTTAATTGTAACTTGTAAATGGTTCTGACGGTTCTGAGATTTTCAAGATCAGTGTTCCATGAAATAAACTATTCAAAATAAAATAATAATTAAATTGGAAAAGAAAAAAAATACACTATCCCTCTTCCTTCATATTTATGGTTATTATTGGAGCTATTCCTTATTTTTAAACTATTTACACGAACTATTCCTCCCTTTATATAAAAAAAATAAACATAGGAGGTGGTTAGTACTTGGTACTAAAAAAATTTATAAAAAAATATAATATAAATGTGGTCCGTGTAATTAGTTTCAAAGTATAAATATGTAGTAAAAACAGAACATAGGGGTAGTTAACATAAAATATCCAATTAGAAAATATGGATGATGGATAGATGAATAAATTACAAAAGTGGATTGGAAGACAATATATATTGACCTTAGAAAAAAGAATCACCGAATACTCTCATGACCCGACCATGAGTATACATGATTTTTTTTTTTTTTGGTTTAATTGTCACATTTTTGCAACAACAAAAGATTAAATAAAGTTTTGCTAACTTTTACATTGTATTTGAGGAAACAAAAACAAATTCTATATGTATGTGTCAATATATATTGAACTCTTGGATTTTTTTTTAGGGGGTCCTATGCGGGCTGTGCATCCGCACATGTTGTTCCCCCTCGGGACCGGTTCTAGGTCATGGTATAAAATTTTAACGAAAGCAATAAAAATAATACTTTCGATGACGGATTCATTATATTTATATATCTTAGTCGTATAATCTCCTGGAGGCGAGTTGGTTCACCCGCAGCATATCTCCCACAATGATATAAAGAAAAGAAAAAAAAAGGATCATTATGACTTGGAGATCAAATTATTTTGGAGGTGGAGGCAAGTTTCTGTATTTTTGCATAGGGAGCTCTCTATACGAGAGTTGTCTCATATATATATAGCCAACTAGGAGAAGTCCAAGTAGTGCAATACTTATTAGTACATTTTATCGCAATCCTTGGATGCGCATAAAGTTTGGTCAGTGACTTGTCATAAGATGTGTTCACGAATGACCTTCATGTAGACATATTGTATCACTAATGATGTGTTTGTAGGAAAAACAAATGCTTATATTTGTTCGTAGAGAATGACAATTGGCCGTGGATAAGAATCATCGTTTGATCATAAATATTATTTTTTTATTCATGTCATATAAATTGTTAATTGACCATAAGGAAAAGATAGAATATCACTAATAATACTGTGTGTTGTCACAAGAATATTGTGTTGATTTAGGTGAGTTGGGTTGATACCATTCATCGATGCACTCCACGATGTATTGATCCATGTCTCTACAGGTGTTGTGATTATATGATTTAGCCTTATCTTAACTATTCCATATGCACGATAATAAATTTATATATCTCAGTTATTTTTAGAGTTTGCAATAAGTAGTGAAATTTTTATATCTATTAAAATTTAATACTTTCATAATTTTATATATATAACTATTCTTTAAACTTTATAATTAAATAATATATACTTGATTTATAGTATTTAACCATGCATATCTCTATAACCTATTTTGATTATGATCTTAGGTTAGAATTTTATTCACAATTGATTTAGCAATCACTACTAAAATCTGTCAAATCAGCGACGCCATAGGACGTCGCTAACTATGAAAAATACGTCGCTAAATCCAATTAGCGACGTATTTAGCAACGTTTGGACGTAGTCGCGATTTACCTAGTCGCTAAACACCATGACGTCACAATACGTCGCTATTGCGACGACAAGTAGCGACGCATCCGCGTCGCTAATTCAGCGACTACAAGCGACGTAAAACGACTGCGTTTGCCGACGTCAGCTAGCGACGTTTAGCGACGTTACATACATCTATGTTGACCTAGCATGTCAGCAAATTGGCGACGTTCTGCGACGTTGATAAGTCGCTATATTACCGACACATAGCGACGTATTAGCGACGTCATAGTTAGCGACGTTTAGTGACGATCAGCGACGGGGTGAATCATAGTTAGCGACGTTCTGAAACTTACTTAGCGACGTTAACGTTCGTCGCTAGACGTCGCTAAACGTCGCTGAACGTTGCTAAATGTGGTAAAAAAATTAAAAAAATACAGCATTTACAGCAGCACCTAAAGCAGCATTTCCCTGGGTTCGTCGACCCCTTCGGTGGAACACTACTCAATACCGGCTGATCATGAGGAGCATCACAAACACAAAGTATCAAACAATATGAAACACAATCACGAACACGTTTGAAACACAATCTCATCAATCAACACAGATATATTATCACGCCCCAGAACCAGAATACTGGAGAGCGGGGGAATAACTCAGCCAGCTACGTATTACGGGTAGATGAATACCGTATAATACGATCAATGCTGTCTAAAAGACGAGGGGGTGCATACTACATGAAAGTCTCACTATGGTCACTTCACATCTATTGTCTCAATCATTCAAATAAGAAACAGAAGTAGAGAACATGTAAGATAAAGCAGTAAGGCGTCCCAAACGCTCAGTCAAAATGTTCTCGATATCTGGCTTTATAAAACATAGCCAGATGATGTAGCAAAGTATATACAATTGTTATCAGCTGCAGTCTGACTTAATTACAATTATGTAAAAGTAAGTACAAGACAATCCGACTAACATGTCGGTGCCAAACGGCAAGGTATTAAGTAAATAACAAAACGAGTGGGGAAGTAAGGAACCCACTCGAGTCCTCCTGCGATCATCCCTCTAGTATTGACCATCTTGGAGGTGGAAGTAAGCTGAGTCCTCGGAAACCGGTTCTAGATCTGGCCATGCAAAACCAGAGAGGTTAGACCTCTAATAGCAAGTACCGCAAGGAAGCACGATATGAGGAATTTAAACCAGTAAATAAGAGAATATAATAATAGATCTCTGCTTGCTACTGGGATTCACATAACATCACGACACTTCGAACCAACCTTCCAACCAAACAAGGACAGAAGTTGGCCCGTCATGTCCTGACATTCTGATCATCTCAGTTAGGTAACAGAGTAGATACAGTACACAAACAAGTCAATTTAAAATAGCCATTCACTACTACGGCTTGCTATGGTGAGGTCCAAGTTATCCTGGAATTATGCGATAAAGGATTCCTCAGTTCTTACTATGTGCAAGCAAGGCTAGTCTACCCAGTCAATCAATTGCGCCAATCATGAATTATACGAGTCCTAGCGGGACGTCCGTCATCAATATACAATAAATAATATAAGCAGATACTGCTCCCTGCCCGTGTGACAGATTTGCAGTATCTGTGGGAACCAGTCGGCCTGTCGGGCACTAATAGTCCCAAAGAGGGCTGTCATGTAAGAACTCAAAAATCCATTCTCTCCATGCAATCATTATTTTATTTAACTTAGTAGCCTCTATGTTAAGTGAAATTCCATGCCGTGGATCATGGTCATTCAGAATGAGTACTTCCGTACAAAGTATGATATGCCCAACTCTATAACGATACTTGTACGGTTAGGTTATAGGTCTTACATAGCGTAATGCACAATTAAAACTAACCACGGAATAAATTATGCCTTGACCATAAAGTACACATGCTGCTTTTGTAGAAAAATAAATAAATTGAAGCCTATATATGCCTGTATACCAATATTCGGGATCGGCCAATCGATTACAATAGTTCATAATTAATATGAACGTGTCTCATTCATTCAATTTAAATAAGACGACTAGCCAGTCTCTTAGTTCCAACTAGGAACGCATGATCAATTATTAGTCAAGGTCACAATCAATATCAATCAATGTTAATTCGGGACAAGAATCAGTCAGAAGGCATCATGGGCTAGAGTTCATGTGGCCGGAAAATTATAGAAGTTCATGCGGCTGAGAATGCATATGTGGTCAGGATCTCATGCGACCAGGAAGTGCCATGCGGCCACGGAAAACAACAGTCAACAGCATGCGACCACGGAAAACAGCATGCGCCAGGAAACAGCATGCGCCAAGAAACAGCATGTGCCAGGACAGTATGCGCCAAGAAATAGGATGCGCCAGGACAGCATGCGCCAGCAAACAGTATGTGTCAGGAAACAGCATACGCCAAGACAGCATGCGCCAGCAAACAGCATGCGCCAGAAAACAGTATGCGCCAAGAAACAGCATGTGCCAGGACAGCATGCGCCAAGAAACAGCATGCGCCAGGACAGCATGCGCCAGCAAACAACATGCACAAGAAAACAGCATGCGTCAGGACAACATGCGCCAGCAAACAGCATGTGCCAGGACAGCATGCGCCAGCAAATATCATGCGCCAGGAAACAGCATACGCCAGGACATCATGCATCAGAAAACAGCATGCGCCAGCAAACAGCATGACAACAGTGTTTTGCCAGCAAACAGCATGCGCCCAGAAAATAGCATGCACTGCTCATCTTCCCCAACCAGCCTCCAATGGCCATGAAAACCCATGAACCAAAAGACCATAAATCACTCAAAATAAGTCAAAATCAGGACTTCCAATAGTCTAAATTGGGTAGAATTAAATTTCCTACAACATGGAACCATCAAAACTTGAAAAATAACAAAGTTACTAGATCAAAACCTAAAAATTCCGAAAATATATTAAACTTAGATCTACATGAAATGAGCCATGGGAATTGAAAATGCTAAGTACTAAAGTGTCTAAGAATCTTGAGAGAAAGACAATGGAACAATAAAAATAAAAATCCATCAAGAAGCAAGTTGGCACTTGCCTAGCCCTCCTAGGTTGGTGGGAGAGTTATGAGGAAGAAGAAGAGTAATGAGAAGAAGTAATGAAGAGAGAGAGAAAGGGGATGAGGCTTTAAATGAAGGAGTGGTGGTAGGTGGGTTCATGTTGAGCCATCCAAGGCCAAAAAATAAACCAACTCGGGCCGAACCCGAAAGCAAAGCAGAAAGTAAAAATACAGAAAGTAAAATATAGAAAAATAATTAGCAAGAAATTAAAGGAATTTAAATACAGAATAATACATGATAAATATTAAATAAATATATTCCAGCGGTACATGTATTTAGAATACGTATTCCGGGAACAGGAAGTGACATATATGAAAAAATTCAACAACAGTGTCAAACATAATAAAACACAATAACAATGCATGTATAAACACATAAAAGACCCAACAATGGGCCATCACACAATAATATATATATATCAACTACGGCTGATCAGGAGGAGCATCACCGCTCCTGGAAAGAAGGTAAGCATACTGCTCCGGTGTAAGAACCACCGACGACGATAAAGGATGAGGCAATACAACCGTTGTAGAAGGAGGCAGTGTAACCGCTGGAGAAGGAGGCAGTGTAACCACTGGAGATGGGTGCGTCCGCGTCTCCTCTAGGGCTAGCAGTCTGGCGCTGCATTGCTCCATGCAAGCCGCTATCCTAGTAACGGTGCCGTGAATGGACTCCTGCGTCCCCTGTACGTCCCTCACGGTGCGCTCGAGCTCGTCAAAGCGTGCGGTGACCAACGCAGCGTCCCCTTGCGCCTGAGACCCTGGCTGCTCAGAAATCCTCCTCAGCATATCGTCGTACAGCTCAGCAATCTGGCGGGCAATGGTATCCTTGACTCGGGACGACTCGGCCTGTGATGGCGGTGAATGCGCACTGGCAGAGGGAGCCCTGGATGCCTGTGTCGCAACAAATGAGCCGTAGGAACCCGTACCGTAGTACGTATCTCTATGAAGACCACCAACGGCGGTCTTCCAGAGCTCGTCCTCCGACTGAGGCGAAGAGGGCTGTGATGTACCAACCCCTCCCTCTGCCGGTGCACTAGCACTCGCACGCTCACGTAGCCTAACAAACTCGTCCTAGAAATCATTGTGCATCTCTATAAATCAGTACTTACCTAAATTAGCCTAATAAATGTCTAAAGTATTTAATTATTATTAACTATATGGTTATCTGTATATTCTTCAAGTTGTGTTAAAAATTAACGAAATCTAAATTAGTACTTACATAGCTCTGAGTAGCCCGGTCGTTGATGAGCTTTCCGTCCTTTCGATGGGTGGCCAGGAAGACGGTCACCATGTTTGCGTCCTCACCCCTCTGTACCTGCATGTTTGTTATACTTTATTCTTTAGTAAAATAAAAAATTATATACTCCTACTATCAATAAAATCTTATATATTGCAATAAATTACATACCAGACGACAGAAATGCTCCGTCATAGGAATCGATCCACCACACCACTTTCCGGCCCTCGTCCTAGCCGTCTTCGCCTTCTCCGATCGCTCTCTGTACCGGGGCTCCTCAAATCGAGTCCTCATCGTGGTCCACTGGCAAGGAGTGATCCAACCAACAATCGGCTTTCCGGAGCACTGACGAGCTTTCTGATCGTCAATTACATCACGGATCAACTTGGCGGCGACGGCAGGAAACTGCCTCTCAATCTGCTCGTCCCGGTGTGGTAGATAAAAATAAGTCCTCTACAAGAATTACAAATTAAAATAATAAGTTCTAAAAAATGCTTAAAATTATATTAATTATACTAAATTAACTATCTTTAATTACCTTGAAGTGGGCAAACCAGAATGCCTTCCTCTCTTCCGAGGCATCCGAGTAGTTGATCCACGGACCCCCATAGTTGGACCTTAGAAAGGAGCCCAACGCTCTCTGTACCGACGAGGGACGATATCTGAATACAACAATAATTATATTAATAAATATATATATATATATATATATATATATATATATATATATATATATATATATTCATTTAACTTACTTCGTAGGGCCGTCGGCCCAAATCTCCATCCTCGCCTCGTCCTGAGGTGCACATGGAGGGTCGCTCTGGTATGGATCCGCCTGGGCGGGAATAGGGACTACCTCCTCCACCTGTTCCTCACCCGCCATACTGCTGTCAGCGGTAGGAAGGCTAGGGGAAGGAGTATCAGTAAGCCTGGAACTGCTCGTCCCAGGTGTACTGCCACCCGGACCTGCGACCGTATGGTACAATGGAGTGCTCGGGTCAGACGATGGTCCGGAGCCATCCTCTGGTAACAGAGCTCTTTGTCCACCTAAGGACACGGCTCATCCTGACCTATCTCCGCGTCGTCCTGATATGCTTCCGCGTCGTCCTGCCATGCTGATAATAACATATGATTAAAAATATAAATAAATACAATGACAATTTAGAAATATCTGCATACATTGGAGTTCATAATTTAAGTGTACAAAAATCTGAATACTGATAGAAATGATCATAGTTCATAATTTAAGATTACAGAAATATGAATACATTAAAATCACAGTTTCTCAATCATCCTCTGAAAATTCATCTTCTTCGTTTGCCTCATCCTCCTCATCCTCTTCATCTTCTTCCTCATCGTCACTAGCATCTCCTTCATCTTCACCTTCGGATACTTGTACCTCTTCTACACAAGTAGATATGAAATGGGGAACTTCTGCTGAGTCAACATCAACTGTATTTGGTACAAGAGGTAGCTCGTCCTCCTGATAAGCCACTTCGTCGACGTCGTAGATATTTCTGGCTTTAGTCTTACATACTGCCCACCAGTTGTACCTCATTGTTCCCCGTCTAGGATATGTTGTAAAATATACAAGTTGAGCTTGACTTGCTAGAATAAATGGTTCGTATCCTTGGTATCGACGACGGTAGTTAATATCCACAAGACCATGCTTGTCAATTTTCCATCCTTGATCTTGTATCGGATCGAACCAATCAACTTTGAACAACATGATCTTGGCAGGCTCTATGCCATAGTTGTACGTCAATTCTACGATCTCTCGTAAGACGCCATAGAAATTATTGCCTGAAGTGACATCTTTGTAGTTTGTAGATTTGATACACAAGCAACTGTTTTTTGTGGAATCAAGATCCAGGAAGCTATCTCTGATGGGAGCAGATGGTCACACCAATATGGTAGGTGTCAGCCCCTGTTTTTCAAATTTGGTTTAATTAGTGTTAATTAGATGTTAATGACCTATTTAGCTTTTAAATAATTTATTATAATTATTGGGAATTTTTTTAGAATTTTTAAATAATTTTAAATAAGTTTTAATTACTAAAAATATAAGTTTGTAATTTTATAAAATATTTTAATTGAGTTTTGCAATTATTTAGATTGTTTAAATACTGTTTACAATTTTCTAGATGTTCTATGCAAATTTAATTTGCATATAAACCGAGCGGGAGGGGATTTGCAAATTCGTTTTTGCATTATACAGTGGGAGGGACCTAACTGTAATTACCTAAAACCTAGGGGCCTTACTGCAAACCTACCCTACCCCCCCACGCGACTTTCTCTCTCCTCCCCACGTTCTCCCGACCAGCCGTCCCCAACGACCGACGACCACCGACTTTTCTCCGCCTTTCTCGGCTGACCTAGCCACTAAAACCGACCTCCTCTTCCCTATAAATACCCTCCAGAACAAACCCTAACCCTAGCACACCACCACGAACCCCCCACAACAAGCTTCCACTCCTTCTTCCCCGACGAGACCCCACCGGAACCCTAACTCCGATGACCCCCTAGCATAATCTCCACAGCTACCTCCACCACCATCGACCACCACTACCAGGTTCGCCTCGCCGAGACGAACCCAGCGCCGCCCCTCATCGACGACGACGATGCTTCCTCCGCCGTCCAGTACCCTCCACAACCCCCAGCTTGCCGGACACGTACGTGTCAGTTCTATTTCGTGTCGTTCTGTGTCTCGTTTTAACATATGTCATTCGCCTGGACACGACTCTAGGGGTAAGTTTGGACACAGCAAACTCGTGTCGTACGTGTCGTGAATGACCCGGACACGAGACTCGTGTATCTTCGTGTCCTTAACTGTCAGGACACGAAGACACATGATTAAGGGTTAACGGGTTTACTAGACTGTTATCGGGTTTAAAACCCATTAACCTAATTCATAACAAAACTAAGTTAAACCCTTACCTAACAACAAGCCCGAGTTGGCCTACTAGTCAGCACGCGCGAATTAAACCCCCCTTCTCTGTGACCCGAGTTCGAGCCCCCCTTAGCTCGTTTTATTTCTTTTCCTTTTTTCTTTTTTCCTATTCTTTTCTTTATATATATATATATATATATATATATATATATATATATATATATATATATATATATATATATATATATATATATATATATATATATATATATATATATATATATATACTATTATACATACTATTTATATACTGTTATATATATTATTATTATATACTGATTATATATATATATACTGTATATGTATATATATATTTATATATATTTATCTTTCTTATATATATATATATATATATATATATATATATATATATATATATATATATATATATATATATATATATATATATATGTTTATATAAAGATAAATATATATACATATATTTATATCTTTATTTCCTTATATATATATTTTTCCTTAATACTTATAAATATATATATGTATACATTATTGTATTTTATTAGTCATGGCCATTTGGAGTCCAAACCTAGCATGGATTTTGGGCCCAAATGAGTCTAATACATTCAAGGTCTGTACAAGTCATATTGGACTTGATTCATGGCCTTGGGTCCCGAATTTGGACTTTGGTTCGACTTCGTATACGTGGACAAAATACGTAGATAAATAATTATTTAATTTCAGAATCTGTACTTTGCTGTTTTTGAATTTCTAAAAATACTTTTAATGCTGTAAAAATTCTGGAAAAATAGTATTCAAATACTATGTTAATTTAGATAATTTAATATATATATTCCAATATTAATTCATAGTTTTGCCACTGTTTAGGCATATGAAACCAGAACTCATTTTTTGTGTACTTTTGTAAACTGATTTTTTATATATATAAATACTGGAGTATAAATTCCAAAAAAATTATAATAAATTTCTATAATTAACAAGGTTGAGTTTAGAGCTTTGTTTTATAGTTATTAGAGTTATGTAACTATTTTAATAATTGCTAGAGTAAAGTGCACAGATTGATTATTTAATAAATAATTATAGTTAAGTCATGACTTGTGATTTTTGGGTATTTCTAATATTTGGAGCGTCGTATAGAAGACCCAGAGGTTGGTTTAAATACCATATCACCTCACACTGGATTGCTATGCAACTTTACTTAGCTAAGCATCCAGTTATGTCATGTCACACCCGTAGTGTTAGAATTCATATTTATAACTTAGACAGCTGAGATTATTTATGTTTATGACAGTGCCTGGACACCAGACATCTATAGCATTTCCATCACTTCATTGTTTTGCTAAAGGTAAGTACTTCTACAAACTTTACATACTGTTACATCAATGAACTATGATTTCCAACTATGTTAAATGCTGATCCTTGGGGTAGCAAGTTAAATCTTCACATGTTACATTATTTGTAGTACCTACCATGCTTATACTGCTCTCAGTATCCACCATGCTTTATACTGTTCTCGTATCACTCACATGTTAGAATATGGGTTATGGAGAAACTGATAGTTGAGTACGTGATCATGCCCCCTTCTCCGTATGTATTTACCGATCAAAGTTTTATTTTATATGATTACTGCACCGTACGCCTTTATCTCAAAGCTGTATTTATGCATATGTACATCTATCGCCTTTACACTTGTACAGTAGTACATTTTATTATGTGCCCCTGCATATTGTACACCTATTGACGATCACGTACCTGCTACAGTTTTAAATATTACATATACATCTGTCTCTATAACATATGTGTCCTTGCCATGATAGATTATGATGTGCCATGTTTTCAGTTTATTACATTCCTATTCATTTCATGTTTCATATATTTAGTTTGCTAGAATCAGTACTTGCTCCCGTCCTGACAGGATAACGTTGTAGGTATACTTACTGAGGAGGAGTTGCTTTGTGATTCATATTATGGAGTTACTGTCGAGGACCATGCTTTATCTTACGAGGATGTACATGCGGAGAAACTCGTCTAGTTGTCTATTTACTTTGAACTTTTGAGAGTAGCCTTGTATTAGACTATGTATTTTGTGACTGGACCTGTATCCAGCTTTACATTTTAGACTTGTACTTGGATCTTATTGATATACGAGGTGACTTTTGTGTTTGGTACATTTATGAATCTTTATTACATATAGAACTGTTAGCACATTTTAGTCTTATCTTGTTATCTTTAGAACACCTTACTACGCTTTATCTCAAGCATAGGCTGGACATGACTCGGCCCGGCCTAATAATTTGGGTAGCGGATCATGACATATTTTTAGTGGTGGCTCATGCAGGTCAAGACTAAATTGTTTGGTTACGTCATTGTACCAAGCATGCCTGCAATTAGGAACTTAAGGTAATTAGACAACATTAGGAATGACGCTTAGAACACCTAGAGGAATACTAGGATTGTAACATAGGAAACGCATCACATCATATGCTCGCTATTATAATTAGATTTTCTTGTTTATGATTGTTTACTTTAAATAGTCCTTATAAGTCCTTTTTATTTATTTAGATGGTGTTCACCCGCTCATCCCAATATGTCACACCTGAGAATGGCACACTCTCTATCCAGTCGGTTGACCAGTTGACCGATGTACCTCCACCTACCATACTCTCCCACTCCACAAATCCACCAACCCAGATGCCTCCACCACCTTCCACATCATAGTCCCAGCAGGACCCGATACTCCCACCACCACCCATCACTATACCTGCCCAGGCTTCCGTCATACTCGACGGGAACCAACTGCTCACTCTGATCGGGGGGTTCCTAACGACCCATCAGGAGCAGACCACCCTACTCCGTCAGAGCATGGAGCATTCTGAGGAGCGTACCGTAGTCCCACCACCTGTAGAGCCACGGCAGAGAGCAGGGACAATCAAGGACTTCATGGGTCTGAACCCCAAGGAGTTCTTAGGGACTGAGGGCATAGTAGTAGCAGATGACTGGCTAGACTCGGTAGAGAGGAAGCTCCTTGGAGCTAGGTTGCCGAGTGACCTCCAGGTCGAGGCAGCGGGATTTCTGCTGATAGACTTGGCAGGAGTTTGGTTCCGGAATGAGCCGCTATTCGCGAGAGAGAAGGCCACTTGGGATCAGTTCAAGACCCAGTTCAAGAAAAAATTCTTCTCGACCACCGCTAGGGTAGCCATGGGGCTACGATTCCAGAACATCTAGCAGGGGAACCGTTCTGTTGACGAGTATGCAGCGGAGTTTAGTCATTTGAGCCGTTTCGCTCCTAGTCTAGTTGCAGACCCTGAGGAGATGATGCGTAGGTTTTGCCATGGTCTAGTTCCAGACATTGGCATTCTTATAGTGGCGAACGGTACAACTGACTACTACCAGAGCCTAGAGTTGGCCCGGATCATAGAGGAGCATCTTCTGTCTTGCAAGAGGTCGGCTTCTGTACACCTCGAGGGACCGTCCAAGCGTCAGGCTTTCCAGCCGAGAGCACCGATGCCGCACCAGCAGACATACCTTCCTCCCACACCTCATCACCCGACCCTGCCAGTTAGAGCCCGGGGACCCCGACAGCAGCAGAAGGGAGCTTTGTGTGCATTCTGTAAGAGGCCAGGCCATGAAGCTTTCGTCTGTAGGAAGAGGTTGGGACAGTGTTTAGCTTATGGGTCTACCACCCATCAGCTTCGAGAATGCCCAGTAGTGAGGATGCTAGGTGCCGGACCCCAGTCTAGAGGACCGTCGCTTCCGACCCAGCAGCAGAAGTTTGGACAACATCTGCAACAGCAGAAGGGACCCCAGGGGAAGGCTTATAGCCTTGCTCTTGAGCCGGAGCCGGAGCAGGTTTTGGAGCCCGATTATTTGGCTGACGTCATCACAGGTCATATTTATTTGCATACTTCTCTAGCTCTATGCTTGTTTAATTCTGGTGCATCTCATAGCTTCCTGTCATTAGATTTTATGCATAAACACCACTTAGTAGCTACACCTACCGAGGAGATGAGTAGAGTAATGACGGGAGGAGGACCAGTGCCCATTAGAGCTATCTATCGATGCTCTATTACTATAGCCGGGAGAGAGTTTAGGGGACGATTCTTTGTTATGCCACTCCCTGGGTATGATATCATATTGGGGATGGACTGGCTTAGCTATGCCCATGCTGTCACGCCCCAGAACCAGAATACTGGAGAGCGGGGGCAGACATAGCCAGCTACGCAATTCCAAAGTACGTTAATACTCTGAAATCACGTATAAGCTGTCAAGACATGGGGGTTACTCTACAAGCCATCAGCCAATCCTATGGTTTAACAATCCTAGGTATCTCAATCACAGGCAGTTACATAAGAGCAAGGAGTACGATCATCATACATACAATAGTAAGGCGTCCCGAACCATATATATATGAATGATCATGAAGCCAGTACCACAGAAATGATGACTAGCTAGAGGGTTAGTTGTACATGATAAAGACTAGCTATAGTCTAGAATACACATATCATGTTTATGCCCGTAGGCTACATTATCAAGGAAAATATCAAAACACGAGCTAAACACGTGCTCGGGGCTAAACGTTACAAGAGAAGAATTTACATATCAGTGGAAGAATGAAGAAGAATCCCACTGAGGCACTCTGGTGCTCCGGCTGGTCACCGTCGAGTAGATGGTGCGGTAGATCCTTCGGGCTCTCCTATCAGAACCTGGCCATGCAAAACCAGTAGGGTCAGACCCCAAATATCAAGTACCACAAAGGAGGCTGAACTATGAACTTAAAACCAGCAGTCATAGGCAATCAACAGGGAGAGAAAGCAATAAGTAAAGAAGGATCGAGATTAATGCAGTACCAATGCACTCATCCCGAACATAGGAAGACAGTAAGTAAATCATCATTGACATAAGGTAAAGTGGAGAACATGTTAAATACATAGAACTGGGAAGGTGATATACGATGAGATAACCATGGGACTATTCAGATAACCAGGTTACAACCCGTAAACCAAACAAGGACCGGGGTTGTAACCCTTCGTCTGAACGGAACTTGGTTTCTTCCACCATTTATCGGCAAGATAAAATAAGAAATCAGGACATGTAACAATAATGTACCAGATCAAGACAATACTAGACAGATTGAACTCCATGCAACATTCACAGCCAAGCAATAAGTACGGCTTGATACTTTAACTAACTAGGGCTATCACAGGCCTAGTTACTAGCAAGATGTAATGAGATTATTCTACAGCCACAAGTCCTGCAGACCATCCAGGCTATCCGGACGCAATTAGGGGTTGAACTCAAGTGGGTGCATCGTCCAGGAAACGCATGTACCCTTAGGTGACTTAGAGGGTGCAACACATGACAGTGTGCTGGAAATGTGCCCTACTCGACGGCAGGCTACAGATCCCAAGTGGGGCGCCCAGATAACGGGATTGCCTGTAGCTGGAAAATCTCTTCATGACTACTAGATTACTCTAGTGATTAGCCTTAGTCGATTTTAGTGGGCATCCCTAACCGTGGTATTCAGGGGTCCCCATCCTAGACATGATGCAAGACAAGACGGGTTCATTTGTACAAGCACAATCGTCCACGGTGTCCAGGCCATTCAAT
The DNA here is from genome assembly GCA_029216955.1 of Iris pallida. NCBI lineage: Eukaryota > Viridiplantae > Streptophyta > Magnoliopsida > Asparagales > Iridaceae > Iris > Iris pallida. The sequence goes on from JANAVB010028398.1 coordinate 15,288,549, forward strand.
CTTATCGTGTCATGCTAGCCGTCGCAACAGCATTTCGAGAAATATCATGTCAGGTTTATCATATCAAATTGTCAAGTCAAGTTATCTTGTCAGGAGTGCACTACGGCGGGTCACTATCAAGTCATGCCATTTATCAAGGAGGGAAGAAACTTGTACAATTAAATAATAATATAATATAATATATATATTCTTGAAGCTAAGGATAAACTCTATAACTTTTATGTTGGGAGTGGGAAGAAATTCGGACCTCAAATCACACAAATAAGACATTTAAACAATCAAAGTGGGACCCATGTGGTCCAAAAGTGGGAGAACCTTCATGCGGCCAAAGAGAGTGGGAGGCCACCCATGCGGCCAGGAAACAATAAATAGGTCATGAAATCAATTAAGACAAAAGATAGTGGGACCCTCATTAAATGCAAACTCCCACTCAAGCAAGTCAACTAAAAGAAGCTATGTGGGACCCCCCACAATTAATGCAATAAGAAAAGTAAGGTTCACGTGAACCACTTGATTAATGGTTCACGTGGCAAAGCAAGTGGAAGGGGCCATGCGGCTAAGCAACTATTATAGGAGGGCATATGCGGCTAGGTACAACTTTCATGCGGTCAAGAAAGAATTAATGGCCAATAGCCTATGCGGCCACAATGATTTCCAAGCAAGAATACATGTGCTAAAAAATGCCTATGCGGCTGACTCTTTCCCTTCCATGCATGCAACTAATATTAAGGCGAGCCAACTTACTTGCTCCCATATGCGGCTGGATGCATATAATATAATATAATAATATATTAGCAAGCCATGCGGCTCAATGACCAACTTGCATGTATTGCAAATGCAAGCAAGGCATTAAACCGACTATTACACATAATATATAATATAATAAATACACGAGGCCATGCGGCCATGTAGTTAAAATTAATGCCATGCATGCAATCACAATAAAATAATGCATGGCTAAACATGCATTACGTATGATTTCATCTAATGCATGGCTGAGCATGCATTAATATACATTTAAATATGCATTAATCCAAGGCTTGACTGATCATGCATTAATATGCATTTAAATATGCATTAATCTAATGCAAGGCTTAACATGCATTAATTCTTAAGGCATATACTGCTGATACATGCATTAGTAATTGGAAAGAACCCATGCGGCCATGATACATAAGCATACAATGCTTAAAGGCCCTGTGGCTCACTAATAGTAGCCATATGCGGCTCAATAATTGTTGTGCCATATGCGGCTCAAGCTAACAAATATGTAGGCAAAGCAGGCTAGCAAAATATGCGGCAATTAAAGAATAGACCATACTAATGAATTATAAAAGCTAATGCAAGCTAGCTAATAAATGTGCATGGGCCAGCAACAAATGTTGTATGCGGCCAGGAGATACCAAAGGCCCTGCGGCCAATAAAATAATGTGCCAATGCAAGCAAGGCTAATTGCTAACAAATATACGCATGCATGCAAGCTAAGCTCATGCGGCCAGCAAGCAATGTTGCATGTGGTCAGCAATACAATTTATTGGCTTCCCACAGAGAACATGTCCATGGAAAATGCCATAGCTTCTCCACACCACCAAACTTCAATCCGGAGTCCAAATTGGGACTTTCATATGTCAAATTTGGGTAAAATGAAATTCTCTACAACATGGAACCATTAGTTTACAAAAATATACAAGTTTAACAGATCAAAATCTATGAAAAACGAAAGTACCACAAGGCTAGATCTACAACAATCCATCCGGTAAAACCGAAAACTCCAAGTTCTAAAGATGCTCAGAATATAACAAGGAAGAGAATGGAACAAACGAAATTGAAATCGTCCAACATTCGGTAAGATGTACTTGTCTCTCTCCAATGGCTAGGGTTTGGTGGAAAAGAAATGAATGAGGGTGAATGAGGAGGGAGAGAGAAAAGTGGCTTATATAACAAGCTCAAGCAATCTCCACCATTCATTCCTCTCCACTCAATCTAAACCATACACCTCATCTCATGAGAAACCAAACTAAACCGAGCCAAACCAAGTCAAAGTGGAACCGAACCAAATAAAACCAAGTCAAAGTTAAACCAAGGCATGAAAATCCTACACTTGGGAAAATTTTAAAATATCACAAAAATCGAAAAATACGAAATACCACTCAAATAAATACGTATCCGTATAAAATACTGATACGGCAAGATGAGCATTAAACATGCAGCCATAGACTGTCATGAGGATAGTATTCTGTTCAGTCCCCCAGGCACGGCACCATTCAGTGTCAGGAGGACAGGGCCGAAGATCAGCCTAGAGCTGAACTGTTGTGCGACAGTTGGGGAGATAGCACCGCCACACCCTATCATTAGGAAGTTTATAGATGTATTCCTAAAGGATCTTCCAGGACTTCCGCCTGACAGAGATGTGGAGTTCACTATAGATTTAGTATCGAATTCATCACCAGTATCCCGGGCTTGCTATAGAGTAAACCCCAAGGAGACCGTAGAGATGAAGGAGCAGATTGATGACCTGTTAAAAAAGGGTTTCATTCGATCTAGTACTTCCCATGGGGAGTGCCAGTACTTTTTGTGCCAAAGAAGGATGGTACAGTCCGGTTGTGTATTGACTACCGGGCGTTGAATACCATCACCATTAAGAACAAATATCCTCTGCCCAGTATAGATGATTTGTTCGACTAGTTGAGTGGGGCGAAGGTGTTTTCAATGATAGATTTCAGATTCGGTTACCACCAGGTGAAAGTCAGGGCTGCAGACATCCAGAAGACGACATTCAATACGAAGTACGGGCAGTACGAGTTTCTGGTGATGCCATTTGGTCTCACAAATGTGCCAGCTGTCTTTATGAACTTGATGAATAAGACATTTCACCAGTATTTGGGTAAGTATGTCGTAGTATTTATCGATGACATCCTGATATACTCAAAGACGCCGGAGGAGCACACAGAGCACTTACAGACAGTTTTGGGGATTTTGAGGCAGGAGAGGCTATTTGCCAAATTGTCGAAGTGCGAGTTTTTTTTGGATCGAGTGGAGTTTCTCGGTCATATAGTCACTGGAGAGGGGATCTCGGTGGATCCCAGAAGATTACTGTCGTTGAGACATGGAAGGCTCCGACGTCAGTTTCAGAGATCAGGAGCTTTCTGGGTTTAGCTGGCTATTATAGGAAGTTCGTCCAGGACTTTGCTAGGATAGCTGAACCCATGACGAAACTGACGTGGAAGGACGCAGAGTACATCTGGTCAGAGGACTGCCAGGCAGCATTTGAGGAGCTGAAGAGGAGGCTGACGACCGCTCCAGTTCTGACATTACCTTCAGGGTCTGGAGGTTTTACCATATACAACGATGCTTCGGAAAAGGGGCTAGGATGTGTCCTACAGCAGCATAGAAAAGTGATTGCTTATGCATCTAGACAATTACGGACTCATGAGCGGAACTATCCTACCCATGACCTAGAGTTAGCTACGATGATCTTTACACTCAAGTTATGGAACATTACTTATACGAAGAGCGTGTGGAAATCTTTACTGACAACAAGAGCTTGAAGTATGTGTTCACGCAGAAAGAGCTGAACATGAGGCAAAGACGATAGTTGGAGTTGATGAAGGACTTTGACATCGATTTACAGTATCATCCCGGAAAGGCAAATGTGGTGGCGGATGCGCTGAACAGGCATCCGATGGCATTGTATCTGATGATAGATCGACATTTGCGGGAAGATCTGGAGAAGCTCGGTATCGAGATAGTTTGGTCAGGATCAGTGATACAGATGATGGCATTTGACATTCAGTCAAGTTTGATGGAGCAGATCAGGGAGGCGCAGTCTACAGATGAGAGGCTTCGCAGACTTCGAGCCCAGGCTTTAGCTGGATTGCAAGATGACTTCACCGTAGCAGAGGATAGATCCTTGAGACATGGCAGCCGGTTGTGCGTGCCGAAGGGAGAGCTGATAGAGGCAGTCTTGCAGGAGGCACACCGATCGAGATATTCTATTCACCCTGGTGCCAACAAGATGTACCGTGACTTGCGGGAACATCTTTGGTGGCACGGAATGAAGAGGGATGTATCACGTTTTATTTTGAGATGCCTAGTTTGCCAGCAGGTCAAGACGGAGCGCCAGTGTAGTGCCCCATCCCGCAAAGTCGATCGGAGGAATCGAAACGCCGACGGCGTTGGAACTTAACCTTACAACGGCTGCTCGAAGGCTCGCTCGTCCGAGGCGACTCCTCGCACAGGTAGGGTAGTTTCGGTGAACTTGCCTCATCTTAGCCTTCACATAATAATGCACATGTTTTCAACTTGCACAAGTAGGCTAATCTAAAAGCTATGAACGCACATAGCTAAGGGAATAATCCCGTCGGATCGGAATGTCTTAGAACATGGAAAATGGTCCCACGGTCTTCATAGAAGTCGGCTCAGCGTGCTTTCAAATGACACTCGATCCTTCGATCCCGTGGCTTGGGAGAAGGAAGTTGGCTTAAGTTGCTAAGTTGTCCCGACACTTGAAATAGCCTAAGTCCTAGACGTCGTCTGCGTGAATGCTTGGTAAAGCATGCACGGTTCCGTCATTTTTCCCCAACACTCAAATCAGCCTAAGTCATAGGCGTCGCCCGCATGAATGCTTAATAAAGCATGTACGGTCCTGTCCTGCAAGGCTTGGCATAGCCTTCGTATGTTCCGCAAGTTAAGTCGTCTTGTACGGCTCGTTGGCTAAGTCTAGGCACCCAGCAGTTGGTTGTTCAATGTCGACCCCGTGCCTAGCACGTTCCCTCGATGCGAAGCTCGGCATAGCCTTTGCTCGTCGAGTCATTGCCCGAATAAGTTAGACAAGAGTTGTGCTGGGCTATCGAAGCCATTTTTAGCACTGTCTCGCTCTATCTGCGGTTGTCAAGTCGCGTAGTTCCTTGAGAACAAGGATCGTCGTATAAGTATATGACTTGAGCGATAGCATCGCCTAGAGAACCAGGTCTGTCTAAGGCACGAGCTGCGGTCAGTTTAGTGAAAAGCTTGCCACGAACAAAGGAAGCCCACGCGACTTGTTGTCGCCGAGATCGATCCCTCATACTTGGGAGTCTCGCTAAGTCTTGAAATATCCCGCACACGAGATCGGTCCCTCGTACTTGGGAGTCTCGCTAAGTCTTGATAGAAAGAAGAAATACATGGTCATGTTAAGGAAGGATTTGATAGATCGAATTGGGTCTTGCATGGTCATTGGACAACTTGTCGACAAGGTGTAGTCTTCTCGAATGATCTCCTCCGGGGCACCGGGATCATTCGCCCGGGAGAAGCGAGTGCGGCTCAACCAGGATGTCGAATAATCGTATGGGAGTATCGGCACTTCCGGGGCTAGCTACCCTTAGAAGGGCGGACCGATACCCCCGCCGAGCCGTGTCCAAGATAGCTTGATATTGCTAGTGACCACTCATGTAGATGTGTCGGCAGACAGCGGCACACCGCGTGTATGCCTTTGGATTGAGTCTAGAACTTGAAAAGGATGTCCAGTCGATAACATAAGGTCTGGGCCCAAGATTGGGCTGCAGCATAGGCACTGTGCTTGGCACGATAGATGGCGTCGGGATGTTCATGAAAGTGATACTATGGTCCACAAGTCTTGTCTAAGTTAGCAAATGGGTCTAACAGGAAGGCCGCAAGGCGGTAGCACGATAAGTCTTGATAACTTGCGAGGCGCGGCCTCATCTTGAAGCACGGACAAGTCTAAGCAAGGTCTAGAGGCATGGCCTGCACGAGTCATCCCATTGCCGTCCTTGGCACTTGAATCGTTAGCACGAGAATTGGTCTAGTGGCGCTGAAGTTTAAGTAAAGGTCTTGGCACGACCGAGTTCGCGTAAGTTGCTCCTCGGCATAGCATTGTCTCGAATATGTCTAAGTCGCGAATAGAATGTGGCACGACCCTGCCGTCCCGAGTTGTAGTTCGGTCATGTACCTAAACGATGAGGCACTGCCTCGATCGAAATACACGTTGGTATTGTAGCACGACCATGTCGTTGCACGTCGAGTTGGTTAGGCGTCGTGGTCTTAAAACTGATCCTAAGGCAAGACTAAAAAGACAATCGAAAGGGACTTAAGCTGCACAAAGTAAATAAACGTGTCGGTTATGTATGGGTGGGCGAGAAGCTCACTCCACCAGTACAGTTGAGTACTGACACCCACACAGTGTTCATGTGCAGGCACAGGTAGAAGCTCGTGGCGCGGAGCTTGCTTGGATGCGTCGAGGCACGGAGTTCCTTGGCGATTCTAAGCGTGCAATCGCGTGGATTGAAGACTTATACAGTACATAATGTATGGACATCGCCTTCCGAAGCTTCTGCTGACTCAAGCATTGTAATCGAGAGAATGAGAGAGAGCAGAGTGACTTGTAAATGAGAGAAAAGCGAGCACGAGAGACTTGTGATTTGGCCTTGCGTCCACAAATGTAATCTTGTATTCCATATCAATAAAAGATTTTTTTTGAATGACTTGTGTTCATGTGTACTTGCTTTAAAATTTCTGCTGCATATTCAATGTATCTGCTTGGGACTTCTGTGCGACGACCCTGTCGCCACCGCTGTAATCGGCCGTTATGGAACTGCCTTGCACAAGCGTAATCTATGCTTGTGCGGCATCATGCCTTGGCGAGGACGATCGCTCCTACGGGAGCGGGGCGTGACATAATGGTATCAGAGCACGGCTTTACGTTCTTGGACTTCACATCGAATGTCTCAGTTTTGAAAGCTCGTCGTTGTTAAAGAAGTGTGCGCTCTCTCTCGAATGTCCCTCGGCATGTCCATACAATAAGTCTAAATATTTCAAAAGCTCGTACAAGCGTTCAATCGAATGCATCGATAGGCGACGGACTTTTTGCCGAACGGTGTCAACTTGTCTTGAATGAAAACACATGCTAATGTTAGCAAAGTTGTGTGCGTGCCCAAATAGTCATACATCGACGTTAAAAATTGAGCGTACAAACTCGAATATAGTCCGTACGGGATAGCCATGCGCACGGCCTTTTGGCTAAGTTGCGTCGCGTGTCGTGCACCTCGACCTTTTGGTGTAAACGAATTACGAGCGATATCAAGTACCGCTCGGTCGGGAACGAGCTACACTTAGAGTGTCTATCGATAGGAACACTATCGAGTTAACGCTTAGGCGTACACGGAGGATTGACTTGGATTTCGAGGAAATAGTGCGAACAACTTAGTACGTCGATACGACGTAAGCGATTACGCTAGAGATTCGTCGAACGAATCCGAAGGATGTTTTAGCGAATAACGCAAACGTGATTGTAGACTAGATCGGATGGCTCGAATTCGAGTGGTGTATAGTTTGTCTTGGAAATCATTCGAGCAAATATTGAGGATTACGAGTATGTCGACGAGGCGATGCGATCGCACAAAGCCTTAGAACGCATCACGCTTAGTTGGTCGTGACTCCGAATGTCCCGAACGAGATGTCGTTCAGACAACTTGTCAATATGCAACGCGAGTTAGAAAATAATTCGGATCGATGAATACAAGTGAATGTCTTGATCGAAGAAACTTAGAGGATCATGCGTACGATTTTGTATTGATTCAATGAAAGGTGACTTGAGTTTTGAACGACGATCTTGAAACGAGCTTGAGGAATAGCGATCGAACTTGATCTTGAATATCGAGAAAATTGTAGAATATCCAACTCAGACAACAGCATCAACGCACGACTCGAAATTGGTCGCAAAGGAAGATCGTCAGGTTACGCATATCGTCGATGGTATTGAGGCGTATCAAAGATCGATATGCGATAACTCGGGGGTACTCTGACTCGGCTAATAACGATCGTGCAAATGTTATTGCTCTGATGGATGCTATACTCGGGATATTGAAACATGTCGAAGAAAGGATAAAACTTGTCTTGAGGATTTTCTGGTTGAATGAATGACGGTCGGACTATCAAATTGAAATCTTGGCTTGGATGAAAATGAAACGTTTGGATTTGCTTCGTCGATAACCACAACTTCGATATGCTTGTCTTATGCGAGCGCAACTCCAGTCTCGTACATGCATCGTACCGATTTGAGATGATCACTCTGCGTGAGCGCTGGTATGGTGATTCATACAGCAAGTGATTGAACTAGCATGGCATGGCAATTTGTATGCTTTGACTTGTGGTTTGACGCGAAGGTGATTCGAAAATGAATTGTGTGCTTGAAGAATCGAATTTGAGGATTGTATAGGTCCAATCCGTGTATCGAAAATGAATGAGTCTAGACTCAAACAAGAGTTACGTCCCGATGAGAATGATTATTCTGCGGGAGCGTTACATGGTGATTCATGAGCCGCCGTGGATAATCGGACTCGCGTGAGATTGGGGCACAATGTATTGTCAAAGCTAGACGATCTCGTGATCGAATACATGAATTGGTTAGAAGTGGTGAGTTGAATGGATTCGAATATGTGCAACGAATGCGTTGATGCAAATAGGTGATCGTGCTCGATGTTTAGAAATCTGAGTGACGCAAGCTTGGGTAGAAAATCCCGTACTATCGACTATGGTTTGACCCTAGGATTGAGGTCAGTGTTGGCATTATTGTTGGGGAACTATGATTCCAATCCTGACATTGACTTAGCCTCGCAAGGATTGGCATAGCGGTTAGGCGAAACGCCCATGTTGCAAGAGTTATCAATCGAAGAATTGATCTTGAGGATTGGTTTGAATGGATAGCATAAATCACGAACGTAGGAAACCCTGCTCACGAGACTCGGCTGACATGCATATATTTTTGGGACGCCTGGGTATGTGCACGAGGCGACTCGAGTGAGAATAACAAATTCTCTATCATACGGCTTGGCTGAACGCATATATTTTGGGGACGCTTGGAATGCGTGTACGATCCAGCCAAGTGATACAATGAGTTCAAGCAAGACTTGAAAGATGGGAGTGTGTTGAGATCTTGAAATCATGTTAACAAAATGATTGATAATAGTGCGAGCGTGGCTCAGAATTGAGGAAACGCATAGGCGGAGTGTGCTCAATTAAGTCTTGGCCATAGAAATGGTAGGATGGCTTGCCTTCAGGAAAGTCTCGAGGACGAGACTTGTTCTGAATGATGTATGTTGTAGTGCCCCGTCCCGCAAAGTCAATCGGAGGAATCAAAACGCCGACGGCGTTGGAACTTAGCCTTGCAACGGCTGCTCGAAGGCTCGCTCGTCCGAGGCGACTCCTCGCACAGGTAGGGTAGTTTCGGTGAACTTGTCTCATCTTAGCCTTCACATAATAATGCACATGTTTTCAACTTGCACAAGTAGGCTAATCTAAAAGCTACGAACGCACATAGCTAAGGGAATAATCCCGTCGGGTCGGAATGTCTTAGAACATGGAAAATGGTCCCACGGTCTTCATAGAAGTCGGCTCAGCGTGCTTTCAAATGACACTTGATCCTTCGATCCCGTGGCTTAGGAGAAGAAAGTTGGCTTACGTTGCTAAGTTGTCCCGACACTTGAAATAGCCTAAGTCCTAGGCGTCGTCTGCGTGAATGCTTGGTAAAGCATGCACGGTTCCGTCGTTTTGCCCCAACACTCGAATCAGCCTAAGTCATAGGCATCGCCCGTATGAATGCTTAATAAAGCATGTACGGTCCTGTCCCGCAAGGCTTGGCATAGCCTTCGCACGTCCCGCAAGTTAAGTCGTCTTGTACGGCTCGTTGGCTAAGTCTAGGCACCCAGCAGTTGGTTGTTCAATGTCGACCCCGTGCCTAGCACGTTCCCTCGATGCGAAGCTCGGCGTAACATTTGCTCGTCGAGTCATTGCCTGAATAAGTTAGACAAGAGTTGTGCTGGGCTATCGAAGCCATTTCTAGTACTGTCTCGCTCTATCTGCGGTTGTCAAGTCGCGTAGTCCCTTGAGAACAAGGCTCGTCGTATAAGTATATGACTTGAGCGATAGCATCGCCTAGAGAATCAGGTCTGTCTAAGGCACGAGTTGCGGTCAGTTTAGTAAAAAGTTTGCCACGAACAAAGGAAGCCCACGCGACTTGTTGTCGCCGAGATCGATCCCTCATACTTGGGAGTCTCGATAAGTCTTGAAATATCCCGCACACGAGATCGATCTCTCATACTTGGGAGTCTCGCTAAGTCTTATAGAAAGAAGGAATGCATGGTCATGTTAAGGAAGGATTTGATAGATCAAATTGGGTCTTGCATGGTCATTGGACAACTTGTCGACAAGGTGTAGTCTTTTCGAATGATCTCCTCCGGGGTACCGGGATCATTCGCCTGGAAGAAACGAGTGCGGCTCAACCAGGATGCCGGATAACCGTATGGGAGTATCGGCGCTTCCGAGGCTAGCTACCCTTAGAAGGGCAGACCGATACCCCCGCCGAGCCGTGTCCAAGATAGCTTGACATTGCTAGTGACCACTCATGTAGATGTGTCGGCAGACAGCGGCACACCGCGTGTATGCCTTTGGATTGAGTCTAGAACTTGGAAAGAATGTCCAGTCGATAACATAAGGTCTGGGCCCAATATTGGGCTGCAGCATAGGCACCGTGCTTGGCACGATAGATGGCGTCAGGATGTTCATGAAAGTGATACTATGGTCCACAAGTCTTATCTAAGTTAGCAAATGGGTCTAACAGGAAGGCCGCAAGGCGGTAGCACGATAAGTCTTGATAACTTGCGAGGCACAGCCTCATCTTGAAGCACGGACAAGTCTAAGCAAGGTCTAGAGGCACGGCCTGCACGAGTCATCCCATTGCCGTCCTTGGCACTTGAATCGTTAGCACGAGAATTGGTCTAGTGGCGCTGAAGTTTAAGTAAAGGTCTTGGCACGGCCGAGTTCGCGTAAGTTGCTCCTCGGCATAGCATTGTCTCGAATATGTCTAAGTCGCGAATAGAATGTGGCACGACCCTGCCGTCCCGAGTTGTAGTTCGGTCATGTACCTAAACGATGAGGCACTGCCTCGATCGAAATACACGTTGGTATTGTAGCACGACCATGTCGTTGCACGTCGAGTTGGTTAGGCATCGTGGTCTTAAAACTGATCCTAAGGCAAGACTAGAAAGACAATCGAAAGGGACTTAAGCTGTACAAAGTAAATGAACGTGTCGGTTATGTATGGGTGGGCGAGAAGCTCACTCCACCAGTACAGTTGAGTACTGACACCCACACAGTGTTCATATGCAGGCACAGGTAGAAGCTCATGGTGCGGTGCTCGCTAGTCGTAGACCGATGGAGTTCGCTGACGGAGATATGGTGCTAGTAAAGATATCACCTACTAGAGGGACGATCCAGTTCGGACGATGAGGCAAGTTGAGCCCCAGATACATTGGACCGTTCGAGATACTTGGCAGGATCGGAGAGGTAGCTTACAGGATTGTACTTTCTCCCAATCTAGCAGGAGTTTACGATGTCTTTCATGTATCTCAGCTAAGAAGATATGTTCCGGACCCCAGCCATGTACTAGATCATTCAGAGTTGGAGATCGGACCGAGCCTTGCAGTCACTGAGCAGCCAGTGAAGATATTGGACAGGAGGGAGAAGAGGCCGAGGAACAAAGTTATACCCTTAGTACGAGTAGCTTGGAGCCGTCACTCTCCGGATGAATCTACTTGGGGGAGGGAGTCGGACATGAGGGAGAGATATCCTTACTTGTTCGACCCAACAGCTGCGAGGGAACCACCCGTTCCCGCTTAATACCCTAGAGGTTAGTCTTAATAATAGCCTTAGTCATTCTTTGCATTGCTTGTTATATTAGAATGATTGTAGAGTTTTCTATCCTTGTGAATTTTGAGGAAGAAATTTTTCAAGGAGGGAAGACTTGTCCGTCCCTGTTTTTCAAATTTGGTTTAATTAGTGTTAATTAGATGTTAATGACCTATTTAGCTTTAAAATAATTTACTATAATTATTAGGAATTTTTCTAGAATTTTTAAATAATTTTCAATGAGTTTTAATTACTAAAAATGTAAGTTTGCAATTTTACAAAATGTTTTAATTGAGTTTTGCAATTAGTTAGATTGTTGAAATATTGTTTACAATTTTCCAGATGTTCTATGCAAATTTAATTTGCATATAAACCGAGCGGGAGGGGATTTGCAAATTCGTTTTTGCATTATACAGTGGGAGGGACCTAACTGTAATTATCTAAAACCTAGGGGCCTTACTGCAAACCTACCCTATGCGACTTTCTCTCTCCTTCCCACGTTCTTTCGACCAACTGTCACCGACGACCGACGACCACCGACTTTTCTCCGCCTTTTCCGGCCGACCTAGCCACTAAAACCGACCTCCTCTTCCCTATAAATATCCCCCAGACCAAACCCTAACCCTAGCACACCACCACGACCCCCCCACAGCAAGCTTCCACTCCTTCTTTCCCGACGAGACCCCACCAGAACCCTAACTCCGACGACCCCCTAGCACAACCTCCACAGCTACCTCCTGTGAGACCCGTCTCACTGTATCGATATTTTATACAGATACGTATTTTAATTTGAGCCGTATTTCGTATTTATCGATTTACGTTATATTTTAAAATTTTCCTAAGTGTAGGATTTCATGACTTGGTTTAACTGGATTTGGTTTTATTTGGTTCAGTTCCACTTTGACTTGGTTTGGTTTGGTTTAGTTTGGTTTCTCATGAGATGAGGTGTAGGGCTTAGATTGAGTGGAGAGGAATGAATGGTGGAGATCACTTAAGCTTGTTATATAAGCCACTTTTCTCTCTCCCTCCTCATTCACCCTCATTCATTTCTTTTCCACCAAAACCTTAGCCATTGGAGAGAGGCAAGTACATCTTGCCGAATGTTGGACTATTTTCAATTTCGTTTATTCCATTCTCTTCCTTGTTACATTCTAAGAATGTTTAGAACTTGGAGTTTTCTATTTTGATGATTTATTTGTAGTAGATCTAGCTTTGAAGAGATTTCAGTTTTCATGGGTTTTGATTTGTCAAACTTGTATATTTTTGTCAACTGATGGTTCCACGTGGTAGAGAATTTCATTTTACCCAAATTTGACCCATGGAAGTCTGGATTAGGGGTTCCCATTGTATCTTGGTGGAGCATGGAGGCCATGGTATTTTCCATGGACATAGTTTCTGTGGGAAGCCATTGTTTGCATTTTTGAATTGCATGCTTGCTTGTATTTTTGGAGCCGCATGCATGAAATTTTGTGTTGGCCGCATAGGCATGCAATTATTTTATTAGTTAGTTGCACTTATTTGGGCCGCATGGCCATCTCTTATTTTTGTCGCATCGGCTTTAGCCATTTTAGCTGCATAGGCCATAGGATGGAGGCTGGAGCCGCATAGGCGCTTGTAGTATATCATGCATGGTTGCTGGTATTAAATAGGCATTTGTATTATGCATTAATGCATGAAAGCTGGCGCCAACATTTAGCCGCATGACACCAAGGAGTGCATTTAATATATTTGATGCAGTGTCCATGCATCAGCCGCATGCATGCATTTAAAGAATGCATGTAGTGTTTTCTTTAATGCACTTTATGCATTAATTAATACCTTCTTTTTTCTAATGCATTTCTTTCCTAAAAGCTTTCCCTGGAATAGTAAGCCGCATAAGAATACATTAAAGGCATGAAATGCATTTTAGTCCTTAAGAATGCATAAAATGCATTTTAGTCCATAGGAATGCATTACATACATTTAATGCAATTAAGTCCTTATGAATACAATTAATACATGCAATGCATTTAAGTCCATAAGCATGTAATGTATTATTTATATATACATTTTTCTTGCTGCAATTCTTTTGCCGCATGGATTGAGCTAATGGCTCATTTAATATTGGAGCCGCATAAGGAAGTTATGGGTGCATGTTACATGCATTATTATTTAATGTATATTAGCATTAGTCTTTGCTTGCAATCCGCATGATAAATATTCCCTGCATGTATTTAGCAAGGAATATTATATTCCTTTCTCTTGCTTGCATCCGCATGAAATTATTGCTTGCATCTGCATGGCCTTGGCCAGTTGGCACTTGCCTGGCCATATTTGGGTAAAGCATTAATTGCCGATAGTTGGCCACCGGAATATAGATGTTGGTAGCAACTTGCATTAATTATTTGCCATAGCAAGCTTCCATTTCTTAGCCGCATATGCAACAATTGCATGCGGCTTACTTTCCTTGCTACATTAATTCTAGCCGCATGGCCTCTTCCTACTTGCTGGCAGCATGGCCATTGTACTTTTGGACTTTGAATTTAATATTGGATCGCATGGCTTTTATTGAGCTGTATGTACTTGCAGGATATTATATATATATATATATATATATATATATATATATATATATATATATATATATATATATATATATATATATATATATATATATATGTCATCATTGCTTGGCCACGTGAACCAATATTTAAATGGTTCACGTGAACCTTTTCTTATTGCATTAATTGTGGGGGGTCCCACATAGCTTTTTTTAGTTGACTTGCTTGCTGAAGTGGGAGTTTGCATTTAATGAGGATCCCACTGTCTTTTATCTTATTTGATTTTATGGCCTATTTATTGTTTCCTGGCCGCATTGATGGTCTTCTACTTTCTTGGCCGCATGGGTCCCTCCCACTCTTGGCCGCATGCACAATTGTATGCTAGCCGCATATGGCTTGCTGGCCTTAAATGCTTGACTGATTTCATTTAAATAATTTCAGAGCCGCATGGGTGGCCTCCCACTCTCTTTGGCTGCATATATGTTCTCCCACTTTTGGACCGCATGGGTCCTACTTTGATTGTTTAAATGTTTTATTTACCTGAATTGTGGTCAGAATTTCTTCCCACTCCCAACATAAAAGTTGTAGAGTTTCTCCTTGGCTTCAAGAATATATATATTATAAATATATTATTATTTAATTGTGTAAGTTTCTTCCTTCTTGATAAATGACATGACTCGACAATGACCCGTAGTGGTGCACTCTTGAAATAAACTTGACATGATGAACTTGCCATGATAATTGACAGTGATAACTTGACATGATAATTCTTGATAGTGGTCCATCGTGGCGCACTCTTGATAAGTAATAATGATAATGATAGTGGCCCGTCGTGGCGCTCTCTTGATATGTAATAATGATAATGATAGTGGCCCGTCGTGGCACACTCCTGACAAGAATTAATTAGTATCCTGACACCGTGGGTGTTGTATTGAATGTGCTTGTATAAGCTACCGTCTAGTCTTGCATCATGTCTAGGACATAAATTCCTGATTTCCCACGGTCAGGGAGTCATATTAAATCGGGCTAGGCTAATGACTAGAATAAACAAGTAGTTCATAAGAGATTTCCCAGTTACAGGCAATCCCGTTATCTGGGCATGCATGTGGACTTGTAGCCTGCCGACGAGTAGGGCACATTTCTAGCACACTGTCATGTGTTGCACCCTTATTGTACTAAATGTCGCCTGGATAACCTGGATGGTCTGCAGGGCTTGTGGCTGTGGAATAATCTCATTACATATGGCTAGTAACTAGGACTGTGATAACCCTAGTTAGTTAAAGTATCAAGCCGTACTTATTGCTTGGCCGTAAATGTTGGATGGAGTTTACTCAGTCTAGTCTCGTCTTGATCTTGTACATGATTGTTACATGTCCTGATTTCTTATTTTATCCTGCCGATAAATGGTGGGAGAAACCAAGTTCTGTTCAGACGAAGGGTTACAACCCCGGTCCTTGTTTGGTTTACGGGTTGTAACCTGATTATCTGAATAGTCCCATGGTTATCTCATCGTATATCACCTTCCCAGTTCTATTTATTTAACATGTTCTCCAGTTTACTTTATGTCAAATGATGATTTACTTACTGTCTCCCTATGTTCGGGATAAGTGCATTGGTACTGCACGAATCTCGATCCTCCCTTACTTATTGCTTTCTCTCCCTGTTGATTGCCTATGATTGCTGGTTTTAAGTTCATAGTTCGACCTTCTTTGTGGTACTTGCTATTTGGGGTCTGACCCCACTGGTTTTGCATGGCCAGGTTCTGATAGAAGAGCCCGAAGGATCTACCGCACCATCTACTCGACGGTGACCAGCCGGAGCACCAGAGTGCCTCAGTGGGTTTCTTCTTCATTCTCCCACTGATATGGAAATTCTCCTCTTGTATCGTTTAGCCCCGAGCACGTGTTTAGCTCGTGTTTTGGTATTTTCCTTGATATTGTAGCCTACAGGCATAAACATATGTGTATTCTAGACTATAGCTAGTCCTTATCATGTACGACTAATACTCTAGCCAGTCATCAGTTTTGTGGTACTGGCTCCATGATCATTCATGTATATATGGTTCGGGACGCCTTATTATTGTATGTATGATGATCGTACTCTTTGCTCTTGTATAATTTCCTGTGATTGAGATACCTAGGAATGTTAAACCATAGGATTGACTGATGGCTTGTAGAGTAACCCCTATGTCTTGACAGCTTATACGTGATTTCATAGTATTAACGTACTTTGGGATTACGTAGCTGGCTATATCTGCCCCCGCTCTCCAGTATTCTGGTTCTGGGGCGTGACACCTCCACCACCATCGACCACCACTACTAGGTTCGCCTCGCCGAGACGAACCCAGCGTGTCACGCCCCAGAACCAGAATACTGGAGAGCAGGGGCAGACATAGCCGTCTATGTATATTGAAGTGCAACCCACCTCGCTATACGGTCACGGCTGTCTAGATACATGAGGGTTTACTACAAGCCAACAGTCTCCTATGGTCATGAACAAGCCTAGTGTCTCAATCACACGCAAGTAAGTAAAGTCACAAGATGTATGATCATTAAATATACAATAATAAGGCGTCCCAAATATTACATATTCTGCTGATCATGAAGCTAGTCGTTACAAAATGTTAGGACTAGCAAGAGTTTAGTCATACATGATCAACCCTAGGATCTGTCAATCATGTTACAGCCCGTAGGCAAACAGTAAGTAAATGCAATCGAGCTAAACAGGTGCTCGTCAGCTAAACGCCTCAAAAGAATATTTTTACAATAAAGTGGGAGATCAAAAATAAACCCACTCGTTGCCCGGGTTACATCTAGTCGCCACCATCGGGCTGGAAAGTTGGTAGATCCTCTGGAGCTGCTCTAAAATCTGGCCATACAAAACCAGCTGGGTCAGACCCCAGAAAGAGCAAGTGCCACAAAGGAAGCTTCACTTAGGAACTAAAACCAACAATCAGCACAAGAGTATAAATAAAAGTAAGAACTGAAAATAAGAAAAATACATCAGGATGATATACGACGAGATAACCATGGAACTATTCAGATAACCAGGTTACAACCCGTAAACCAAACAAGGACCGGGGTTGTAATCCTTCGTCTGAACAGAACTTGGAATTCTTACAATTTATCGGTAAAAAAATAAATATAAGCATTCTGGTCATGATGTAATCTGGAACAGAATCAGGACAAGACTAGACTGGTTAGACTCCATCCAATCATTTCACGGCCAAGCAAGAATTACGGCTTGATACTTTAACTAACTAGGGTTATCACAGGCCTAGTTACTAGCAAGATGCAGTGAGAATCTTCCACAGCCACAAGCCCTGCAGTCCATCCAGGTTACCCGGGTTAAAAGAATTAGAGTTGAATTCAGGTGGGTGTAGAAGCATGGAATTTCACAACCAAGAAAGCCCATGCGCCAGACACTACATGCGCCAGAACTCGGACAAAACACTTCACAGCAAAGTCAATAAGTATAGACATTCGAAGAAGGACTTTTTATTTATATACAAAAGTCTATTACATGTCTAGAAAAGGTTGTACAAAGGAGAATTTCTACAAAGGAAAGATACTAAGTCTACAGCCAGCGGCTACCATGCGCCTCCAGATAGGCGCAGCAATCACCATGCACCGCCAGTTAGGCGCAGCAGATACCATGCGCCTCCAAACCAGGCACATCCCACCATCTCTTCAGCAGCTCGGTTATGTGTATCCAGTTCAGTGCATCCAGCTCAGTTATGTGCATCCCTTCAGCAGCCCAGTTATGTGCCTCTCTTCCAGCCAGGCTCACCTGATAAGTGCTTCGACTAAACAAAGCATTTAACCCTCTGGCTGGAACCAAGGAAGAGAAGAGCACCGCAAATCTGTGGCCAGGGGAGGCTTCGAAAGAGCCTCCAAAGACCAAGGAAGACCGTGATCAAAATACGGCTAAAGGAGCAGCTTTCAACACAACCAGAGTGGGCGACACCCACTTTGAAGGAAGAGAGAGCCTAGCACCGCCATTCCGATCTACGGCTCTTCCGGAACAACGGAGACGAGGCCCGAGCATCCCTATCTTTGGATGCAACAGGCACCTTCCGCCTGCCTCGGAAGCCCTCGACTCCGTCTTTTGGATGTAACAGTCACCTTCAAAAGCATCAACAACGACATGGCATCTCATCTTCACCCTCGGGAGCACTTCGTCAACAGAGTGCACCCGAATACCCAAGTTTATGTCGGAAGTACGTGAGGGAATGAGAAGCAAACCTTCTCTCTATGCCACTATTTATAGGCCGGGCAGATCAAACCCACGCGCCAAGTGGATGGCTCTCCGAATTCCGTGCAATGAACTCACATTAAATGGATGAACCAGCCGCCTCGACTTCAGCCAAACGGCTATTTAAAGGCACTCGAGAAGCGAAACAGCCGCATCATTAAAGACGTGTCGGATGCGCCGGCTGGACAGCACATCACACCCGTTCAAACACCAAGCGCCTCCCACAGATGCGCCCTGTACCGAGCGCATCACAGAGGATGCACCCCCATACGTCCCCATACGCCTAGTGGAACGTCAACCAACGCGCCCACTCAGCTGTCCATCGAATGTCACCAACATTAAATGCTGAACTGACAGAATTGGCAGCACGCCTCCCCAAGTCTGAACGGTTGACAGCTTTTGCAGAAAACGAAGCATCCACAACGTCAGCATCATCATGACTTTACCCCGACGGCTACTGCCACGTAGCCACCCAACCATTCGCATGTGCCTCAAAAACCATGCGCCTCAGACCCTTCACTGATCCCTAAAGACAGAAGAAGAGTCTCCAGTTGAAGCTTTGCATGCGCCTCAAAAGCCATGCGCCCCAGACTGATCTCTGATCCCGAAAGACAGAAGGAAAGTCGCCTGCATGCGCCTCAAAAGCCATGCGCCCAGAATGGTTCGTGACTCCTAAAGGTCACGAGCCAAAATCTCATCATGCGCCCAATCCAAGGCGCATCCCACCAAATCATCCCCCCATCAGATCCGAGATCTCCGAGCCATGAGTCGATGATACGTGTCCTTTGACTCAACTCATCCATGATTTCAGCAACGGAAAGATCTTCTCCTCTGCTACGTGCCGGCTCACAACAGCAGTATGAAGAATTCAACCCCTCGAGTAGGGCGCATCATCCATGCGCCTCCATCAACAATCTCCACGTGGCGTCCCCACGTACCGGCGCATCCTACATATGCGCACATGAGCAGCCAACCTGCCCAGCTATAAATAGAGGAATCATTTCCTTCTTAGACACAGAGAGATACGAAGGAACATACCACCAGAGAGGCAGATACAGACACTCAACGTCTTTCTCCTCTCAGCAAGCTCCAGCACCCAGAGCAATCTACACCTTCAGAGAACCGATAACCGTCGTCAGCCCGTCAACGGAGTCAACGCATTACCACTCGCTCCATTGGCACTAAGGACCCAGATTAAACAAAAGTGTACTCCTAGGACTACATCTAAGTCCTATATTGTAACACTGTTCTGTTTGTATTAAGATTTGCAATCAAACAATTTTAATGGCAAACAAGCTGGCGACTCTGCTGGGGACCTCTTTCTCCTCTTCCGAGAAAGTCGTGTCATAGGCCGACGACGTGAAGGTGGGCTCCTCCCACAAGACGCTGGTCGTGCGCCTCAATCAACAGGCGTATGAAGAGTTCATTTCTGAAGGAAGTGCGAGTCCTTCGAAGCGGCTGCCGAAGCCGAAGAAGACCCGTCGTGTCTGGGTGCGCAAGGTCGACGCCTCGGGCACCACCACTGAAGGGAATGCACCAATCCAGCCCTCCCTTCCTGCTGACGTTCTCAGCAACCAAGGTGCGCTCGCTGATGCAGCGCATCTTTCGGGAAAGCGTGCGGCTGACCACGTTCCCCAGCCGTCTCCCTCTCAGGCGAGGAAGATGCGTCGACGGAGCAGGGGCGCGGCCAATGCCCCGCACATCACCTCTGATGCGCCACAAAAAATCTCTGTCTTCGACAGACTCACTCGCTGTAATGGCGAGGAGAATTTGGATGCTGAGTACTATGCACCCCAGCGGGCTAGTACAAAGAAATCCAAGACGGCACGGGCCATGCGCCACAAACATGCTATGCCAGCAGCAAGCCAAAAGCATGCGCTCACAATCATGCGTGCTGCTGATGGCAAGCTGTACAAGGTCGGCTCAGGTGCTTCGGCACCTAAAACGAGCCGATCTTCAAAGTCCTCATCTCACTTGGGCGCATCTACTGCGTGCACAACCAAGTCGAGTGAGGCAAATTCAGTGGTCTTGAACTCCCGCACCTCCTCTGGTTGTGCGTTTGAGGTCCGTTCAAGTCACTTCAAATGTTGTTGTTCCCCCGCTACTGATCGTGATACCTGCTTGGTATTAGCTCAGGGGGCACAGCACTCACCTGTCCATCCCGACGTTTGGCCTTGCCATGCGCCTGAAGGGGGTGTGAAGGTAACACTCTCCCCCAACGACCTGCGTAACGTGATCACTCACAAGCGCCGGTCAGGAGAGTCGACCAACAGGCACGATGCGCCTCTCACGGGGCATACTTGTGCGGTGGTCACCATCAACTGCTATTGCAAGGCAGCAGTACCACCTAGGCAGTCAGTCTTCCAGCGGCTGCAATCATCGACACCCCTTCCACATCGTCTCGGGATGAAGGTGTCAACAGAAGAGGAGCCAAGAGTTGTTTCATGCAACGTGGTCTACAACTCCTCATCACTCCGAAAGGCGACTGGCAATTCCTCATCTTCATCCAAAAGCCAGCCGAGGAAAACTAAGGCAGCTGTCTCGACCTCTGGAGTGTTCGAAAGCACTCGGTCGAGGAAAAAGTTCTTGGAGGAAGCTGGGGGTAGTCAGACCCTTGCTGAGCCTCCTTCCGAAGACGAAGATGTCCAAAGCACAGCTGCGACGGATCTTCATCCTCGAGACGAAGTCAGCCTCCCAGAAGCCCCTCGAAACGAGGATGTCCCCCAGGACACAGCTGGGGGTAGAGACGAAGAGGCCCTTCAAGACGGAGCTGAGGGCAATCAGGCCCTTGCAGATGCGCCCGTCGAGAATGACCTCCAGAATATGGCTGGGGGTGGCCAAGGTGAAACACCAGGAGAGGTGACTCCCCCACATGAAAGTGAGGCCGAGAGCGAAGCCTCAACCAATCCATCCACTCTCGGCCGTGTCAGGACAGTATACATGACTGGGGGTGATTCCGAGTCTGATGCGCCACCGCAAGACATTGTCCAGCGCATAGACTCATTAGAGGGAGGACTCAAAACCCTCTCTGCCTCTATGCAAGCACTGACTCAAGCAGTATTTGATATTTGGTCGGCCTTGACCAGAACACCTTCAACCGGTCCCGACCCAGGAGTCAATGGGGAGTCGAGTGTACCCCTTCAACGGGCACCCTCCGACACAGAAGCACCCTGGACGTCGGAGCCTTCAAACGCTCCACTCCAGGTAGTACCACCTTCCCCGACTCCTAGCTCCACGGAGGATGTGGTCGAAATGATCAAGGACTTGCGTGAGCGCTTCGAGTCCAAAACAGGCAAGTGGAGCGCCAGAAGATGGGCATTCCCCAGCCTTATCCCCTCGAGTGGAACAAGGTGGTTTATTCTCCGAAATATAAACCACAAACACTCACGCCGTACGACGGGAAGGACTCTCCGCGTCGGTACCTGACATATTTTCAGTCGCAAACGGGGCATCTTCCAAAGGAGGACGCGCTCCTCACCAGCATCTTTGTTGGGGCCCTAAAAGGGGTGGCATATGACTGGTACTGCAGCCTCCCTGACAATTCTATATCGTCCTTCGATGACTTGACGCGCCTCTTCCTCGATCGCTTCTACGACGGCGGGAAGGACATGACGATGGCATCTCTTATAGAAATACGCCAGAAGGAGAAAGAAACGGTTCGGGTGTTCATCGAACGCTTCCGACAAGCCTGCTTCAGGCTACCTCCAGGCATGCCAGAACATGCGCTCATCTCCTCTTGCAGCATGAACATGCTGCCCACAGTTAAGCTCTGGCTCAACTCTACTCCCCCTCCCGATTGGAGCTCCCTGATCATCGAAGCTGAAGCCGCAGAAAAGAAGGCGGCCAATGCACGTCTTCTGGGTGTCAGCTTCCCCGCCTTTGATGATAAGGGAAAAAGGTCAGCAGCCAACAATTCTGGACGAAAAGCAAAGGGGAAACATGCATTGACTGTTAATGCCTCGAAGGGCGCATCTGCGCCTACTCAGAAGCCTCCACTGGCACCGAGACCCAAGGAGGTGTATTCATTCAATGACGAAGACACCCTGCAACTCTTTGAGATACTGAAGCAGGATGACAAGCTCAAGCTCCCGGACCCAAAGCGGCCCGATGAAGTCGGGAAAGTGGACAACCCGAGGTACTGTCACTACCATCGGTTTGTCGGACACCCGACCAAGGACTGCTACGTCCTCAAGAATTACATCCAGTGCATGATCAATGCCGATGTAATCTCTGTCGACTATGAAGAGAAGACGGTGTCAGCCAATGTGGTGTCGCTTCAGTTCGATACTTTGCCACCGACCACCACACAAGATGGCATCGTCCCCATCCCTAAGGCGACAATGGAGGTGGTGAACTTGCCACCTACCCGTGACAATGCGAGTGGACTCATCCCACTCACCACATCTCGAGGAGAGGTCCTCTGGGTTCACCCCGACCTCGTCTCCGAAGTGACTCAACCGGAGGTACGCTCTACCTCCAAATCAAAAGGCAGGAAGATCAAGTCTTGCCGTACGGTCTCTTCTTCAACAAAAGAGGCACTTCCAGTACAGACACGTGCACAACAGAACGCTCAGCCCGACGAAGCTGCCGCCGACGTGGTGCCTCCCGGCACCATCCCTGAAGAAGGCCCGTCTAAACCCTCAGCAGCCAATAAACAGAAGCAGGTGGAGGCTCGTTTCGACACACCTCTACGGAAGGAGAATGCTTCGGGGCTAGCCAAGCCCTACAACTTTGACATACTGGCACAACTGGCCAGTACTCCTGCACGCCTGTCTTTGTTTGAGCTCATGCGCCTTTCCAAAGACTCCCGAGAAGCTCTCTGTGAAGCTCTGAAGGACGCCGAATCTTTTCTCAGTCAGGTCAAGCAGCCTGAAGACCTCCCAACTACTTGTGCGCACTGTCATTGTGCGGATGAAGTTATCCCAAACATAACTTTTACCCAACAAGACATGCTGCTCAAGCACCACCGACATAACCGACCGCTGTATTACACAGGGTATATCGGTTCGGTCAAGGTGAGCCGGATTCAGATCGATCCGTGGTCTTCCCTCAGCATCATCCCGAAGACGCTGCTATCAAAACCGGAGATCCCAATGTACCGGCTGGCGCCCTCCAACACAACTATCAGTGGCTTCAACGCTAGCAAAAGCGAGCCGCTGGGCAAGATCCGACTGAAGTGTCACATCGGCAACCTCAAAACTGAGGTAACTTGCTATGTGGTGGATGCCGAGGTCAACTACAACATCCTGCTCGGTCGACCATGGCTACATGAGTACATGGTGGTGCCTTCCATGCTCCACCAATGCATGAAATATGTATCCACCAACGGCGTCATCCGGACGGAGTTCGCAGACATCGATCCTTTCAAAGGGATTGAAGCCTACTTCACCGATTCCGACTTGTACAAGCCACTTGACGAGGAGGAAGCCAACGATGCTGATGATGAGGCAGAGACGGCAACTGAGCCGGACACGGAGCCTGAGATGACTCCCGATGCTCCCCTGAAGATCCGACTGAAGGGCAAACCTCCCCAGAAGGTGCCTCCAATGAGCATCAAACTATCAAGGAAAGCACCGACTCCTGAGGCTCCCCTGAAGATACGTCTCAAGGGAAAGCCGCCTCAAACATTGGCTCCCCTGGTGGCAAAATTATAGGGGAAGGCACCACTCACAGGAGGCGCAGTTGAGGCACCTCTGAAGGTGCGTCTTAAGGGCAAGCCCCCGCAGCCATCCAAGATGCCAGAGAGGGCTCACATAACTCTCTCAGACCCCAAAGTCAAAGCTGTGGTGGATTCTCCTGATCCGACCCCAGTACTTACAGATGAGGAGCTTGGCGAATACATCTCTGCTGATGTAGATGCACCCTCCTTAGACAATGTAATCCCACGGGATAAGATCTCGTATTTTATCAATAATAGAGTGTCTTTTAATTATTCTTGTCTTCCGCACTGGAATGCCATGTATACATTAGATAACACTCTACGGTCGTTGCAAACACAAATAACGACCGTCCATCATGTAAATCGAGTAGTCCCGTCTCAAGGAGTCTGTTTCATAGCCCCTCCACGAAGTCGAGACGAAGGATCCATCATTTTGGGCAAGGTCGAGCGTCATCAAGACCTCCCGCCACTCGAGCCAGAACCTGATACCGGTAGAGTACAAGTCTATCGGTATACGGATACGGCAAAGCACATCATCCAAAAGATGGGCTACGACCTAAAAAGCAACAAAGGCCTAAACTACGGCAAAGGTCGACGTCTCCCTCTCCGGCTTCCAACACCCAAAGGAAAGCCGCAAGACTACTACAACAAAACTCGATGGGGGATAGGCTATGTCACGCCGCCATCAACTCCAGAGAGTTCAGACGCAGAAGACGTAGAACATTCCCACTCGTCCGAAGCGTCGACTTGGGATTCCGATACCAGTATCGGATCAGTCTTCAGGAAAGTGCTGTCAGCTAACATGACGTCAGCACAACCTCAAAAAGGTGAAGGCGAAGACCAAGCGCCGGAACCCTTCGAAGAAGAACCCTGGGCTCAACGCCTAGGAGAACAATGGGAGTCTCATTTTGAGTTACGTGAACCTCCCACCGAAGACGAAGTCGAGCAGATCTACCTTGGGGACGGATCTTCTTCCAAACCCATCTTTATCAGTAAAATCTTAGAAGAAGAAGACCGAGAGTCTCTGGTCCAGCTGGCTAAAGAGTATATCGACGTCTTTGCTTGGAGCTACGAAGATATGCCGGGACTCGATCCACAGATCGTAATGCATAGGTTGAACATCTTACCCGATGCCAAACCTATCAAACAACAACAGCGACGTTTTCGTCCGGACATCATGAATGCTATCGATCAGGAGGTGGACAAACTCTTGACCAGCGGCTTCATCCGCGAGGAACAGCACCCAGATTGGGTAGCCAACGTCGTACCTGTCACCAAGAAGAATGGAAAGATACGAGTCTGTATCGATTTCAGGGACCTCAACTCTGCTTGCCCGAAGGACGAATTCCTACTTCCAATCACCGATGTGATGATCGACAACACATGTGGCTTTGAACGCATGTCCTTCATGGACGGATATTCAGGCTACAATCAAATCAAGATGTTCCCCGATGACACAAAACACACGTCATTCAGGACTCCGAAGGGTGTCTTCTGCTACACAGTGATGCCTTTTGGCTTGAAAAACATCGGTGCAACATACCAACGAGCTATGAGCACCATCTTCCGTCAACATCTTCGCAAGACAGTCGAATGCTATGTTGACGACATCGCAGTCAAGAGCCGCCTCAAAGGAGATCACCTACAGGATCTGAAGACAGTCTTCGATCTCATGCGGGCACATCAACTCAAAATGAACCCCGCTAAATCCTTCCTGGGGTTTCCAGCGGAAAATTCTTGGGCAACCCCGCTAAATCCTTCCTGGGGTTTCCAGCGGCAAATTCTTGGGCTTTGTCATCACGGCAAAAGGTATTCATGTTGATCCCGAGAAGACCAAAGCCATCCTCAACATGGACCCTCCGAAGAATCTTCGAGAACTTTGGGGCTTACAGGGACGTCTGACATACATCCGGAGGTTCATAGCAAACCTCTCCGGTAAATGTTAACCCTTTACTCAACTTATGAAGAAGGGAGTTTCTTATGTCTGGACAGAGGAGTGCCAAAAGGCTTTCGACGACATCAAAGCCTACTTGACGAGCCCACCAGTCCTGGTGGCACCAATCGCCGATAAACCATTTCTCTTCTACGTCCGTGCCATGGATCATTCTTTTGGCGCTCTGCTGGCTTAAAACAGCGATACAGGCTATGGGCAAGCAATCTACTACCTCAGTCGAACGCTCATCGGGGCCGAACACCGGTACAACCCCATTGAAAAGGAGTGCTTGGCTTTGGTGTTTGCCATCTAGAAGACTCGTCATTATGTCTCGGGCCAGACAATTCATGTCATTTCCCGAGTCAATCCGCTCAGAGTCCTCATGACGAAGCCAGGATCATTGAACTCCCGGCTAGCCACATGGGCGATCTTGCTAACACCGTATAATATGGTGTTTGTCCCGCAAAAAGCTGTTAAAGGTCAAGATCTGGCTGACTTTTTAGCTGCACACCCCTGTTTGCCATTAAAATTATTTGATTGAAAACTTTAATACAAACAGAACAGTGTTACAATGTAGGACTTAGATGTAGTCCTAGGAGTACACTTTTGTTTAAGCTGGGTCCTTAGTGCTAATGGAGCGAGTGGTAATGCGTTGACTCCGTTGACGGGCTGACGACGGTTATCGGTTCTCTAAAGGTGTGGATTGCTCTGGGTGCTGGAGCTTGCTGAGAGGAGGAAGACGTTGAGTGTCTGTATCTGCCTCTCTGATGATTCCTTGTATGTTCGTTGTGGATTCTGTCTGTCTGTGTGAAGGAGAAGATCCTTCTATTTATAGTTTTGCAGGCTGGCTGCTCATGCACGCATGTAGGATACGCCGGTGTGTGGGGACGCCACGTGGAGGTTGCTGATGGAGGCGCATAGATGATACGCCCTGATTGAGGGGGAGAACTCTTCATACTGCTGTTGTGAGCCGGCACGTAGCAGAGGAGAAGATCTTTCTGTTGCTGAAATCGTGGACGAGTTGAGTCAAAGGACACGTGTCATCGACCCATGGCTCGAAGATCTCGGATTTGGTGGGGGGGGGGGGGTAATCTGGTGAGCTGCGCCTTGATTGGGCGCAGGAGGAGGTTGCGGCTCATACCCTTTAGGGGTTACAAACTGTTTAGAGCGTATGGCTTTTGAGGCGCATGCAGGCGACTTTCCTTCTGTCTTTCGGGATCAGAGATCAGTCTGGGGGCGCATGGCTTTTGAGGTGCATGCAAAGCTTCAAGTGGAGACTCTTCTTCTGTCTTTAGGGATCAGTGAAGGGTCTGAGGCGCATGGCTTTTGAGGCGCATGCTGATTTGGACGCATGGCCGTAAAGGCGCATGCGGATGGCCACGTGGCAGTAGCCGTCGGAATAGAGTCATGATGATGCTGACGTTGTCGACGCTTCGTTCTCTGAAAAAGCTGAACTGTTCAGACTGTCAGTTCAGCATTTAATGTTTGTGACGTTCGATGGACAGCTGAGTGGGCATATTGGTTGGTGTTCCACTCGGTATGGAGATGTGAGGGGGCGCATCCTCTGTGATGCGCCGGGTATTGTGGGGCGCGTCTGTGTGATGCGTCTGATGCTGTAGGGCGCGTCCATGTGATACGCTGTTTGGCTGGCGCATCCGACATGTCCATTAATGACGCGGCTGTCTCGCTCCTCGAGTGCTATAAATAGCCGTTTGGCTGAATTCGAGGCGTCCCGTTCATCCATTTAATGCAAATTCATTGCACAGAATTCGGAGGGTCATCCACTTGGCGCGTGGGTTTGATTTGCCCGGCCTATAAATAGTGGCATGGAGAGAAGGTTTGCTCCTTATTCCCTCACATACTTCCAACATGAACTTGGATATGTGGGCGCATTCTGTTGACGAAGTGCTCCCGAGGGTGAAGATGAGACGTCGTGTTGTCTTCGATGTACTTGAAGGTGACTGTTACATCCAAAAGACGGAGTCGAGGGCTTCTGAGGCAGGCGGAAGGTGCCTGTTGCATCCAAAGATAGGGATGTTCGGGCCTCGTCTCCGTTGTTCCGAAAGAGCCGTAGATCGGAATGGTGGTGCTAGGCTCTCTCTTCCTTCAAAGTGGGTGCCGCCCACTTTGATTGTGTTGAAAGCTCCTTGTGCCATGATTTCGATCACGATCTTCCTTGGTCTTTGGAAGCTCTTTCGAAGCCTCCCCTGGCCACAGCTTTGCCGTGCTCTTCTCTTCCTTGGTTCCAGCCAGAGGGTTAAATGCTTTGTGTAATCGAAGCACTTATCAGGTGAGCCTGGCTGGAAGAGCGGCACGTAACTGGGCTCTGCTCGGCCAGGTGAGCCTGGTTGGAAGAGTTGCTCATAACTGAGCTGTTGAAGGGATGCACATAACTGAGCTGCTGAAGAGATGGTAGGATGCGCCTGGCTGGAGGCGCATGACATCTGCTGCGCCTAACTGACAGCGCATGATGACTGCTGCGCCTATCGGAAGGTGCATGGTGGTTGCTGCGCCTATCTGGAAGGTACATGGTGACTGCTGCGCCTATCGGAAGGCGCATGGTTGCTGCTGCACCTATCGGAAGGCGCATGGTGGTTGCTGGCTGTAGATCTAGGATCTTTCTTTTGTAGAAATTCTCCTTTGTACAACCTTTTCTAGCCATGGAATAGACTTTTATATATAAATAAAAAGTCCTTCTTCGAATGGCTTATTTGATTTTGCTGTCTGAGTTCTGGCGCATATAGTGCCTGGCGCATGGGCTTTCTGGCTGTGAAATTCCATGCTTCTACAAGACCCCCTTCAAAGTTTTCAAAAATTTTGAATAAGTTTTAGAATACTTTGAATAAGAAGCATGGAGGTCAGGGCGCATGATTGTTAGGCGCATGCTCGTTCGGGC
This sequence comes from Iris pallida, assembly GCA_029216955.1. NCBI lineage: Eukaryota > Viridiplantae > Streptophyta > Magnoliopsida > Asparagales > Iridaceae > Iris > Iris pallida. Next base: position 15,317,510 of record JANAVB010028398.1, read on the forward strand.
GTATGCTCCTTCCAGTTGATGATGATGACGCCTTGGTAACCCAAAAGATTAATGATGATCTTTCGGTTGTATTTGTTGTTATCTTCTCACGGAACCCGAAGCGACGACTGAGATTACACGTCATCGGTTCACGCGTGCGACCAAGCCCTATAAATAGGTAAGGGTTGGAGAGAGAGAGAGAGAGTTCATCTGCTCTGTGCCTTTGCTTTCTTTAGAGTTTTTCTTCAAAACCCTAACTTTTTCTTCTCTGAGAGAATGGCTCCCAAGACTCCTCGCGGTGGTGCCGGCAAGGGGAAGGAGAAAGCGAAGGAGTTCGTTGATGAGGATGCACCTATCACCCCTGCAACTCCGGCCGACGTTCGTCCTGAGGTGACGGGTGGGTTTCATCTCCTTCACATAAGCTTTTGGGCCAGACTGTGCCCTAACTCAGATTTGCTGACGCGTATGGACTTTTGTCCTGATGATACGCCGAGGTTCTACCCCGCCGACGTGCATAGGTTTACACCTTTATCATGCACCGAGGTTTAATGGCTGACGCGCATGGGTTTCGTACCCTGATGATGCGCCGAAGCCTTCGCTGACGCGCATGGGCTTACGCCCTGATGATGCGCCGAAGCAAGTTGACGCGCATGGGCTTAGACCCTGATGATGCGCCGAGGCTGCTGACGCGCATGGGCTTAAACCCTGATGATGCGCCGAGGCTGCTGACGCGCATGGGCTTAGACCCTGAATGCGCCGAAGCTATTTGACATTTTTGCCTGACTTCCACCTTTGTTGTATCAGTGTCGATGACGATCCCTTTGTTGAATGAGGTCCTTCTGGATGCTTCTCTTTGTCAGATGGGAGTTGATTTTAACGAGGCGATGATCAATCATGCGAAGGATGCTATCTTACAGGACCAACCTCGTGAGAGAATGCTACAAATCCAGACCCAGTTGCCTCTTTTCCTCCAGAATATGATGGAGAGTGGTAAACTGAAGTCTGCCGAATCCGAAAGTGTAACTTTCTTAAAACCTGTCTTTCTGTTTGGTGACCGACTAGTCTCTTTCGAAGCGAAGATACTGAGGATTAGAGAAGACTGGTTCTTTTCTGCCAAAGGCATGGTTTTGTACATGCGGCAGGTTGACCGTCAGTTGCCGCTGACGGCTTTTTATCGTCTAGCTTCGAAGAGAAGGATGGGTTGGGAACTTACTCCCTCTCAAGGAGGGGCCTTGGGAGGTACCCTCTCAATTGACGCCTCCTCGAACCAGCGAGATACTTTGACTGCTTCACGAGCCGGTTCTTCTTTTAGTTACCGAGCCTTGCGTCCTGGGAGCATCTACAGTGAGGTCCCAAATGACACGTTTCCCTTCAGTGCCCCGATCTTTGCAAATCGGATGCTGACATCAAAGGTGATGTATCCGACAGGTAGCTTCAGAGTTGAAGGCTGGTGTCACTACATCCCGAAGTGGGACGAGTTGACCACTTGGGTGCTTTCAAGGTTCGAGGTTGAACTTAAAGAGATCGGGCTGACAGCCGCCATTCGGGCCACGCAGGCAGGCGTGGACCTCAATAAGCCTATGTTCCTTGCGCTCTTGGAGCTTTTCAATGCCCATACTGGTAGCTTCTTTACTCCGGTGGAGGAGTTGGGATTGGCCCTTCATGAGATGTACGAAGTATCCAAGCTTCCTTGGGGCTCGGAACCGTACGAGGAATATTTTCCATCAAATGAAGAGATCCAAGTTCTGGAGGATAAGGATCCGGAGATGATGGCTGTTTTCAAAGAGGTGACAAGCCATCATTATCTGATGCACCGGAGGGACAAGGGCAAGACCCAGCCTCATGTGACTGCTTGGAGGGACTACGTCTTCAGGCAGGATTTGACGGATCCTTCGAGGATTCGGTTTGCGACTCCGCAGGGATTGAAGCCCGCAGAAGTGAGTTCTGAAATAAGCCGACTGGACGAATGGACCCCACATTCTAATGAGGGCGGCAAGGCTACGTACAGCTGTTTCTGGCACTGCGGGCACCGGATGTCATCCAAGGCAGTGTTGACGTCCTACTTGATGATATGGCTCCGGGATTGCGTATTTACAGGTGGATCCGGTGCCGTCGAGAGGGGTACATCGGAATCTCATTTTACCTGTGGTGAAGTTGGCCTGTGGACGGCCTTTGGCTCTTCTCCCCGCGATGGTGTACAACCTGTTGGACGGCCTTTGCCGATGATGTGATCCACGAGAGAGGTAATAATGATAACTTTCCCCGGGCCGAGCTGCCTTTCCATTATCTTATGGGATGGCTGATCTTGCATCATCCGAACGTGATGAGTCCCGGTCCGGAGGAGGACCATGTCGAAGGAGATGCCTTCATTCGCCGCTTCTATAAGAGGAAGTGGTCTTACACTGGCGTCCCCGTTTGCAGGAGAGTCTTGTCCTATCTTCAGGGGTGGGAGATTGTCAAGGTTGGCCCGATCTTCAAAGATTTCGAGGCCGACCAAGATTTAGTTGACTCTGGCGAAGATGCGGTCACTCTGTCGAAATGGAGTTTTCGTTGGTTGCAGAGTATCCGGCCTTCTCACCTGGTCTACCGCAACCAGAATAGGTGTTATCTGGAGCCTTATCTGCCAAGCCGATTTGCTCGTCAATTTGGCTATACCCAGTTAATGTTGCGGAATCCCAGTAGTAGTTTAGGCTTCATCGGGAGTTTGCTGGATGGAGCCCGGGGCTGGCAATATTATAACGCTAGATGCACTAGCGTTAAGTTCACCACGCCAGTTCGCAATCCTCGGCCGCCGATCCTATATCCGGCCGCCAAGCTGTATTGCACGATAACTGCTATGTCTCCTGGTTATGACAGGGAGACTAGTTTCATTATTGGAACCCAGCTGGAGGCGACAGCGAATATGTTGATGGCAGCCCGATCATATCGTCCACCAGAGTTGGCGGGGTATCGGGCTGCTGCTGCAGTACAGTGGGGGACCCGTCTGTCGGGAAAAGGCGTGCTGACACAGAAGCTGGTTCTTCTGTACCAAAAAGGTCGAGAAAGGCGCCGACCCCGAAGGTTACGGAAGTGCCACTTATAATGCCAGCAGGATCAATCCCTGCTGAGGTAAGGAATATTTCATAATTCTAATTCTTTTCGTCATTGTGGCGACTTATGCTCTTCTTCTTGTAGGGATTGAAGAAGAAGTCCCGTGTTTCAAAATCGGGCACTAGTAAATCGAAGGAGGTGGCAGGCTCTTCTGACGAGCGTATTCCACCGATGCTAATGTCTCCCGTGGAGGAAGGTCCCGAAGATGTTCCTGCGGAGGTTTTAATATCTCCCGACTTCGAGGTCGCAACAACTTCTGGGAGAGCACCGTCTGCCGTGGAGGCCTTGGATGCTGAGGGTCCTGTGGACTCGAGGCATGCATCCTGATGATAAAGTGGACTGAAGTTCGTCGCCTTCCGATGACGTTCCTCCGGTCTTGCAAGAATCTGCTGTGGGGACAGCAGATATGGTTGAGACAGAGGAAAGGGTTGAATCCCCTCTTCATCATATTGAGGGGAGGTCGGCTGCATCATTGCCGAGTCCTACCCCGGCTTCAACCATGGAAGTTGAGGCGGCTACCACTCAGGAGGTAGCGACAGATTATGTTCCTGTTGAGGGACTCGATGATGAGACTCGTCTGTCGGTCAAGACCGCTACGACGGGTCAAGAGACAAGTGATAATCTCCCTATTCTGCCAAGGGAGGTACCAACCGTTGCTAGGACGTTGGGGGTAGAAGAGGTGGCTGTTGACGTCGGAGGTTCCTCCGGGCTTGAGAAGGGTAAGGGTGTAGAACCCTCTGTAGCTCCTTCTACTTGGGGGACCATCTCGACGCCTGTGCCGGCTCCTTCTGTTGCTTCGGCTCCTCGGGCTAGAAGTCCAGCCCCTGTTGATGAAGAGCCCATTGATGCCGAGGTTCAAGCCTCGCTGGTTGAGGTTGGCGGATCTTCTTCCGGTCCGCAAACTGCAGTAGCTCCTCCAACTCCTGCCATGACACCGCAGGTCCTGGCGGATGCAGATGAGTATGTAAAATTCCTCGTCGAAGGGGTGTACAAAATATTGCAGAAGGGTATATCTGCTGTGATGGATGCCAATGGGAGTTTTGCGACGGCAAAAGCTCTGGCAATGCCCTGCATCGAGCTGATTAGTATTCACCAAGGCCACGACCATATGGCCAAAATTCTGGAGGCTTCGGTGATTGAACTGGATGAGCGGCTCGCGGAACTTCAACGCATCCAGCGAAACGACCTCTCTGTCCTGATAGATGCGGAGAAGGGGAAGCTGATTGCCGAGATCGAGTCTTCGTACCAGGCCACCGTGGGCATTTGGGAGGGCGAGGTGGCTGAGACCGAGGCTGCGGTAGAGCAGTTGTCTCAGTCCATGAAGACGACGGTGGAAACTCGAGCTGCATTGGAAGCTAATATCGCGGATATCGACACCCAGATGCGCCGTCTTGAAGACCAACGGGCCCGACTCCAATTAGAGGTCGAGCGTGTCCGGGCTGAACATGCAGCTTTCAAGAAGGATGAAGCGACTTTCACTCAGCGGACTCTTGCCTTGGCGCAGCAACGACAACAGCTTGATGAGAAGCATGCAAGTGATACTTCTGTTGGGGCCGTTGAATTGATGCGCCAGGAAGCAGAGCGACGAGTCCTGGCGACGGTGGAGGCCCGCGCAGTCGACTTAAAGCTTCGAGTCAAGGAGCTCTCAGCCCATCCTGGGGAGATTCAGGGACCATAGCTTTTTTCCCTTTTTCTTTTGTGTTCTTTTGCAACCCTTGCTGGGGGATGATGTAGCTTCTTGTACTCCCTTTTTTGAAGAATAAAGAAGTCTACAACTTTTTATGTGTTCATCTTTCGTTGTCATGAACTTGATGATTTGTGTGGACCTATTATCTTTTGCGCACCTTGGTTTTCAGGTACAGATAATAAGTTTGAAGGAACCATTATGTTTGCTCAGAGGTAATGTGGACATGGCAATCATTGGGTTCGAAATGATAGAATCTCCCTACTCAGAGGTATTATGGACGTGGTAGGAATGATCTTGGGGGATACGCTGAACAACTCAGAGGTTATATGGACGTGGAAGTTCTGCGATAAATGTACAATAACGCAGGGGTTATTTGTACAAGATGTTTACTCAGAGGTAATGTGGACGTGGTAAACATGAAGGGTAGCGTAGGCTTACGAAGTGTAAGATTCCGCTCTGTAGGGTATAGAGAGACAACTCAGAGGTAATATGGACGTGGTTATCTTTCTACTGGAAGATGCCACAGAACAGCTGGGTTCCGGAAGCGTATGAGGGAAAGTACATGTCTGGAGGATGTCAAGAATAGTACTTCTTTAGGAACTTGCCGTTGATGGGCATCATGAACAAGTCCCCATTGGGTTTGGCGAGGCGGTAAGCACCGTTTGAGTATACCGTCTCTATGATGAAAGGTCCTTCCCACTTTGGCTCGAACTTTCCTGGTGTCTTGTGGGTCAACACCATTGGTCTTCTGACTGCTAAAACCAGGTCGCCAACTTGGAAAGTCCTCTGTTTGACCTTCTTGTTGAAAGCCTGTGATATACGGGCTTGGTAGAGCTCGATGCGTTGTTGAGCTAGGAGACGCTTTTCGTCAAGTGCCTCCAGTTCCCGCAGACGACGACGTTGATTGTCCTCTTCTGTGAGTTTGTTTGTGATTGCTACGCGGAGCGAAGGTATCTGTATCTCGAGAGACAGTACTGCTTCGCTCCCGTAGACCAGGGAGAATGGAGTGTTGCCTGTTGGGGTCCATACCGTTGTGCGGTAGGCCCAAAGGCATTCGCCAAGCTTTTCGTCCCAATCGCGTTTGTTGGATGACACGACCTTTTTGAGCAGCCTAACGATAGTTTTGTTGAATGCCTCAGCCAATCCGTTTGCTGCCGGATTGTAGGCGGTTGAGGCCACGTTCTGAATGCGATTCTTGTCACAGAACCTGCTGAAAATGTGGCTGATAAACTGAGGACCATTGTCATGGATGATCCGCCGGGGTACTCCGAAACGGTAAATGACATGGTGTTTGATAAAGCTGACCACCCTGGAGCTTTTTACTTCTACTAGTGGAACTGCTTCCGCCCATTTGGAGAAGTAGTCGGTGATGGCCAGGATGAAACGGTGTCCTCTCGATGAAGGAGGGGTGATTGGCCCTACAATGTCCATGCCCCAGGCTTCGAAGGGCCAGAAGGCGACTGTAGGATGTAGCGGCTCCGATGGTGTATGTATGAAGTCTGCATGAAGTTGGCACGCATGGCACTTCTTAGCATATTCGACAGCGTCGGCAGCCATGGTTGGCCAGTAGTAGCCCATACGTCGCAGTCGATCTTGCAACTTAGGACCGGGTTGATGAGCTCCACAAGTTCCATCATGAGCTTCTTGAAGAGCTTCGGCTGCTTCTTCATTGGACAGGCATCGAAGGAGGAGCCCATCGAAGGAGCGTCGGTACAGCATTTTGGTAGCTGTATCGTAGTAGAATCGAAGAGAGCGTCTCCTGACTGAGACGGCTTCTTTCGGGTCCTCTGGAAGGATTCCATAGACAGTGAAGTCGATGAACGGGAACCTCCAGTCTCGGACATTAACACCAGTGTTTGTCGGCATGGCGTGAGCCACCCGTAAGCATAGGTTGTTTCTGGGACAAATCAGATCTCGTTCTGTTACCGTGATATAGTGTTGAGTCCCAAAGGGCGCTGCTAATGAGGCTGCGAGGCCGGCCAGAGCATCGGCCTCCAAGTTTTGTAAACGGGAGACATGTTCAATGAAGAACCCGGTGAAGGTTGAAATGATGTTCAACGCGACTTCATGATAAGGGATTAAATCTTCATGGGGAACTTCGTATTGTCCCCGAACCTGGTTTACGACGAGTTTTGAGTCGCCGTAAGCTTCCAGATGGTCGACCCCCAGCTGTTGTGCGAGCTGGAGTCCCATGACGAGTGCGTTGTACTCGGCAACGTTGTTGGAGCACGGCTTCAAAAGAGAGTACGCACGCTGGATGACCAGCTGATCGGGGGAGACTAAGACCACCCCCACTCCTGCGATGATTTGGCCTTTGGGGCCTGTTCTCGAAGCGCCGTCGAAGAACATCCGCCAAACGGAGCTTCCTTCGGTGACGTTGGATTCTTGGACCTCATCCGGGATGTCTTCATAGAGTTTTGAGGATTCTGGGATGGGGTGTGCAGCTAAAAAGTCAGCCAGAGCTTGACCCTTAACAGCTTTTTGCGGCACAAACACCATGTTGTACGGTGTTAGCAAGATCGCCCATGTAGCCAGCCGAGAGTTCAATGATCCTGGCTTCGTCATGAGGACTCTGAGCGGATTGACTCGGGAAATGACATGAATTGTCTGACCCGAGACATAATGACGAGTTTTCTGGATGGCAAACACCAAAGCCAAGCACTCCTTTTCGACGGGGTTGTACCGGTGTTCGGCCCCGATGAGTGTTCGACCCCGATGATCCATGGCACGGACGTAGAGGAGAAATGGTTTGCCGGTGACTGGAGCTACCAGGACTGGTGGGCTTGTTAGGTAAGCCTTTAGGTCGTCGAAAGCCTTTTGGCACTCCTCGGTCCAGACGTAGGAGACTCCCTTCTTCATGAGCTGAGTAAAGGGTTGACATCTACCGGAGAGGTTTGCTATGAACCTCCGGATATATGCCAGACGTCCCTGTAAGCCCCGAAGTTCTCGGAGGTTCTTCGGAGGGTCCATGTTGAGGATGGCTTTGGTCTTCTCAGGATCAACATGAATGCCTTTCGCTGTGATGACAAAGCCCAAGAATTTGCCGCTAGAAACCCCCAGAAAGGATTTAGCGGGGTTCATCTTGAGTTGATGTGCCCGCATGAGATCGAAGACCGTCTTCAGGTCCTGTAGGTGATCTCCTTTGAGGCGGCTCTTAACTGCGATGTCGTCAACATAGCATTCGACTGTCTTGCAAAGATGTTGACGAAAGATGGTGCTCATAGCTCGCTGGTATGTCGCACCGACGTTCTTCAAGCCGAAGGGCATTACTGTGTAGCAGAAAATACCCTTTGGAGTCCTGAATGACGTGTGTTTCGCGTCATCGGAGAACATCTTAATTTGATTGTAGCCTGAATACCCGTCCATGAAGGACATGCGCTCAAAGCCACATGTGTTGTCGATCATCACATCAGTGATTGGAAGCGGGAATTCGTCCTTCGGGCAAGCAGAGTTGAGATCCCTGAAGTCGATACAGACTCGTATCTTCCCGTTCTTCTTGGTGACAGGAACGATGTTGGCTACCCAATCCGGGTGTTGTTCCTCACGGATGAAGCCGCTGGTCAAGAGTTTGTCTACCTCCTGATCGATGGCATTCATGATGTCCGGACGGAAGCGTCGCTGTTGTTGTTTGATAGGTTTGGCATCAGGTAAGATGTTCAACCTATGTATTGCGATCTGTGGGTCGAGTCCCGGCATGTCTTCATAGCTCCAGGCGAAGACGTCGATATACTCTTTAGCCAGTTGGATTAAAGATTTTCGATCTTCTCCTTCCAGGCTTTTACTGATGAAGATGGGTTTGGAAGAAGACCCCTCCCCGAGGTCGATCTGCTCGACTTCGTCTTCGGTGGGAGGTTCACGAAGCTCAAAACGAGATTCCTATTGTTCCCCTAGGCGTTGGGCCCAGGGTTCTTCTTCGAAGGGTTCTGGCGCTTGGTCTTCGCCTTCACCTTTTTGAGGTTGTGCTGACGTCATGTTAGCTGACAGCACTTTCCTGAAGACTGATCCGATACTGGTATCGGAATCCCAAGTCGATGCTTCGGACGAGTGGAAATGTTCTATGTCTTCTGCATCTGAACTCTCTGGGGTTGATGGCGGTGTGACATAGCCTAACCCTCGTCCAGTCCGATTATAATAGTCCTGTGGCTTTCCATTGGGCATCGAAAGTCGGACAGGGAGATGCCGACCCTTGCCGTAGTTTAAGCCTTTGTTGCTTTTTAGGTCGTAGCCCATCTTTTGGATGATGTGCTTTGTCGCATCCGTGTACCGATAGACTTGTACTCTGCCGGTATCAGGTTCGGGCTCGATCGACGGGAGGTCCCGATGACGCTCGACTTTGCCCGAGATGATGGTGCCTTGGTCTCGGCTCCGTGGAGGGACTATGAAGACTCCTTGAGATGGGACTACTCGATTATGATGGACGGTCGTTATTTGTGTTTGTAACAACCGTAGAGCGTTATCTAATGTATACATGGCATTCCAGTGTGAAAGACAAGAATAATTAAAAGACACTCTATTATTGATAAAATACGAGATCTTATCCCGTGGGATTACATTGTCAAAGGAGGGTGCCTCTACGTCAGCCGAGATATATTCACCAAGCTCCTCGTCTGTAAGAACTGGGGGCGGACTAGGAGAGTCCACCACAGCTTTGGGGTCTGAGAGGGTTATATGAGCCTTCTCTGACACCTTGGATGACTGCGGCGGCTTGCCCTTGAGACGCACCTTGAGAGGCGCCTCGGCTACGCCTCCGGTGAGTGGTGCCTTCCCTTGTAATTTTGCCACCAGGGGAGCCGATGTTTGAGGTGGCTTTCCCTTGAGGCGTATCTTCAGGGGTGCTTCGCGAGCCGGCGCTTTCCCTGATAGCTTGATGCTCATTGGAGGCGCCTTCTGGGGTGGTTTCCCCTTCAGTCGGATTTTCAAGGGGGCGTCGGGAGTCGTCTCAGGCTCCATGTCCGGCTCTGCTGCCGTCTCTGCCTCATCATCAGCGTCGTTGGCTTCCTCCTCGTCAATGGGCTTGTACAAGTCGGAATCGGTGAAGTAGGCTTCAATTCCTTTGAAAGGATCGATGTCTGCAAACTCCGTCCGGATGACGCCATTGGTGGATACATACTTTATGTACTGGTGGAGCATGGAGGGCACCACCATGTACTCATGCAGCCATGGTCGACCGAGCAGGATGTTGTAGTTGACCTCGGCATCTACCACATAACAAGTCACCTCAGTTTTGAGGCTACCAATGTGACACTTCAGTCGGATCTTGCCCAATGGCTCGCTCTTGCTAGCATTGAAGCCACTGATAGTTGTATTGGAGGGCGCCAGCCGATACATCGGGATCCCCAGCTTAGATAGCAGCGCCTTCGGAATGATGCTTAGGGAAGACCCAGGATCGATCTGAATCCGGCTCACCTTGACCGAGCCAATGTACCCTGTATAATACAACGGTCGGTTATGTCGGTGATGCTTGAGCAGCATGTCTTGTTGGATGAAAGTTATGTTAGGGATAACTTCATCCGCGCAATGACAGTGCGCACAAGTAGTTGGGAGGTCTTCAGGCTGCTTGACCTGACTGAGAAAGGATTCAGCGTCCTTCAGAGCTTCGCAGAGAGCTTCTCGGAAATCTTTAGAAAGACGCAGCAGCTCGAACAAAGACAGGCGCGCAGGTGTACTGGCTAATTGTGCCAGAATGTCGAAGTTGTGAGGCTTGGGCGGCCCCGAAGCATTCTTCTTCCGTAGAGGTCTGTCAAAACGGGCCTCCACCTGCTTCTGCTTATTGGCTGCTGAGGGCTTAGATGGACCCTCCTCAGGGATGGCGCTAGGAGGTACCACCTCGGCGGCGGCTTTGCCAGATTGGGAGTTCTGTTGTGCACGCGTTTGCACTGGAAGTGCCTCTTCTGTTGAAGAAGAGACTGTGCGGCAAGACTTGATCTTCCTGCCTTTTGATTTGGAGGTAGGGCGTACCTCCGATTGAGTCACCTCGGAGACGAGGTCGGGGTGGACCCAGAGGACCTCTCCTCGAGATGTGGTGAGCGGGGTGAGTCCACTCACATTGTCACGAGTAGGTGGTAAGTTTACCACCTCCATTGTCGCCTTAGGGATGGGAACGACGCCATCTTGTGTGGTAGTTGGCGGCAAGGTGCCGAACTGAAGCGAAACCACATTGGCCGACACCGTCTTCTCTTCATAGTCGACGGAGATTACATCCACATTGATCATGCGCTGGATGTAATTCTTGAGGACGTAGCAGTCCTTGGTCGGGTGTCCGACAAACCGATGGTAGTGACAGTACCTTGGGTTGTCCACTTTCCCAATTTCATCGGGCCGCTTTGGGTCCGGTAGCTTGATCTTGTCACCCTGCTTCAGTATCTCGAAAAGTTGCAGGGTGTCGTCATCATTGAATGAATAAACATCCTTGGGTCTCGGTGCCAGTGGAGGCTTCTGAGTAGGCGCAGATGCGCCTTTTGAGGCATTAACAGTCAATGCCTGTTTCCCCTTTGCTTCTCGTCCGGAGCTGTTAGCTGCGGACTTTTTCCCCTTATCGTCAAAGGCGGGGAAGCTGACACCTAGAAGACGTGCATTGGCCGCCTTCTTTTCTACAGCTTCAGCTTCGATGATCAGGGAGCTCCAGTCAGGAGGGGGAGTAGAGTTGAGCCAGAGCTTTACTGCAGGCAACATGTTCATGCTGCAAGCGGAGAGGAGCGCATGTTCTGGCATGCCTGGAGGTAGCCTGAAGCAAGCCTGTCGGAAGCGTTCGATGAATGCCCGAACCGTTTCCTTCTCCTTCTGACGTATCTCTATGAGAGACGCCATCGTCATGTCCTTCCCGCCGTCGTAGAAGCGGTCGAGGAAGAGGCGCGTCAGGTCGTCGAAGGACGATATGGAATTGTCGGGGAGGCTGTAGTACCAGTCATACGCCACTCCTTTCAGGGCCCCGACAAAGATACTGGTAAGGAGCGCGTCCTCCTTCGGAAGATGCCCTGTCTGTGACTGTAAGTACGTCAGGTACCGTCGCGGAGAGTCCTTTCCGTCGTATGGGGTGAGTGTTTGTGGTTTATACTTCGGGGGATAAACCACCTTGTTCCACTCGAGGGGATAAGGCTGGGGAATGCCCATTTTCTGGCGTTCCTCTTGCCTATTCTTGGACTCGAAGCGCTCCCGCAGGTCTTTGATCATTTCGACCACATCCTCCGTAGAGCTAGGAGTCGGGGAAGGAGGTACCATCTGGATTGGAACGTTTGAGGGCTCCGAGGTCCGTGGTGCTTCTGTATCTGAGGGCGCCCGTTGGAGGGGCACACTCGACTCCCCATTAGCTCCTGGGTCAGGACCAGTTGAAGGTGTCCTGATCAAGGCTGACCGCATCTCAAACACTGCTTGGGTCAGTGCTTGCATAGAGGCAGAGAGGGTTTTGAGTCCTCCCTCCAATGAGTCTATGCGCTGGACTATGTCCTGTGACGGCGCATCAGACTCGACATCATCCCCAGCCCTGTATACTGTCCTGACGCGGCCAGGAGTGGATGGATTGGTTGAGGCTTCGCTTTCGGCCTCACTCTCATGTGGGGAAGTCACTTCTCCTGGTGTTGGGCCACCCCCAGCCACATTCTGGAGTTCATCTCCAATAGGCGCATCTGCAAGGGTCTGCTTGCCCTCAGCTCCGTCTTGAAGGACCTCTTTGTTTCCAGAACTACCCCCGGCAGTGTCCTGGAAGACATCCTCATTTTGAGGGGCTTCAGGGAGAGTAATCTCGCCTTGATGATGAAGATCCGTCGCAGCTGTGCTTTGGACATCTTCGTCTTCGGAAGGAGGCTCAACAAGGGTCTGGCTACCCCCAGCTTCCTCCAAGGACTTCTTCCTCGACCGAGTGCCTTCAAACACTCCAGAGGTCGAGACAGCTGCCTTGGTTTTCCTCGGCTGGCTTTTGGATGAAGACGAGGAATTGGCAGTCGTCTTCCGGATTGATGAGGAGTTGGAGACCACGTTGCATGAAGCAACCTTTGGCTCCTCTTCAGCTGACACCTTCGTCCCAAGGCGACATCGGAGAGGTGTCGATGATTGCAGTCGTTGGAAGACCGACTGTCTTGGTGGAGCTGCCGCCTCGCAACAGCAGTTGATGGTGACCACCGCACAAGTATGCCCCGTAAGAGGCGCATCGTGCTTGTTGGTCGACTCTCCTGACCGGCGCTTGTGAGTGATCACGTTGCGTAGGTCGTTGGAGGAGAGTGGTGCCTTCACACCCCCTTCAGACGTATGGTAAGGCCAAACGCCGGGGTGGTCAGGTGAGTGCTGCGCCCCCTGATCTAATACCAAGCAGGCATCACGATCAGTAGTGGGGGAACCACAACATTTGAAGTGACTTGAACGGACCTCAAACGCACAACCAGAGGAGGCGCGGGAGTTCAAGACCACTGAGTTTGCCTCTCTCGACTTGGTTGTGCACGCAGCAGATGCGCCCAGGCGAGATGAGGACTTTGAAGACCGACTCGTTGTTAGTGCAGAAGCACTTGAGTCAACCTTGTACAGCTTGCCATCGGCAGCGCGCGTGATGACGAGCGCGTGCCTCTGGCCGGCTGCTGGCATAGCACGTCTGTGGCGCATGGCCCATGCCGCCTTGGATTTCTTCGTACCAGCCCGCTGGGGCGCATAGTACTCAGCATCCAAATTTTCCTCGCCATTACAGCGAGTGAGTCTGTCAAAGACAGAGGCTTTTTGTGACGCATCAGAGGTGATGCGCGAGGCATTGGCTGCGCCCCTGCTCCGTCGACCTATCTTCCTCGCCTGAGAGGGAGATAGCTGGGGAACGTGGTCGGCCGTACGCTTCCCCAGGAGATGCGCTGCATCGGCGGGCGCACCTTGGTTGCTGAGGACGTCAGCAGGAAGGGAAGGCTGGATTGCTGCATCTCCTTCAGTGGTGGTGCCCGAGGCGTCGACCTTGCGCACCCAGGCCGTGCGGATCTTCTTCGGCTTTGGTAGCCGCTTCGAAGGACTCGCACTTCCTTCAGAAATGAACTCCTCGTACGCCTGTTGATTGAGGCACACGACCAGCATCTTGTGGGAGGAGCCCACCTTCACATCGTCGGCCTGTGACACGACTTTCTCAGAAGAGGAGAAAGAAGTCCCCAGCAGAGTCGCCAGCTTGTTTGCCATTAAAATTGTTTGATTGAAAACTTTAATACAAACAGAACAGTGTTACAATGTAGGACTTAGATGTAGTCCTAGGAGTATACTTTTGTTTAAGCTGGGTCCTTAGTGCCAATGGAGCGAGTGGTAATGCGTTGACTCCGTTGACGGGCTGACGACGGTTATCGGTTCTCGGAAGGTGTGGATTGCTCTGGGTGCTGGAGCTTGCTGAGAGCAGGAAGACGTTGAGTGTCTGTATCTGCCTCTCTGATGATTCCTTGTATGTTCGTTCTGGATTCTGTCTGTCTGTGTGAAGGAGAAGATCCTTCTATTTATAGTTTTGCAGGCTGGCTGCTCATGCACGCATGTAGGATGCGCCGGTGTGTGGGGACGCCACGTAGAGGTTGCTGATGGAGGCGCATAGATGATGCGCCCTGATTGAGGGGGATAACTCTTCATACTGCTGTTGTGAGCCGGCACGTAGCAGAGGAGAAGATCTTTTTGTTGCTGAAATCTTGGACGAGTTGAGTCAAAGGACACGTGTCATCGACCCATGGCTCGAAGATCTCGGATTTGGTGGGGGGGGTAATCTGGTGAGCTGCGCCTTGATTGGGCGCATGAGGAGGTTGCGGCTCATACCCTTTAGGGGTTACAAACTGTTTAGAGCGCATGGCTTTTGAGGCGCATGCAGGCGACTTTCCTTCTGTCTTTCGGGATCAGAGATCAGTCTGGGGGCGCATGGCTTTTGAGGCGCATGCAAAGCTTCAACTGAAGACTCTTCTTCTGTCTTTAGGGATCAGTAAAGGGTCTGAGGTGCATGGCTTTTGAGGCGCATGCTGATTTGGACGCATGGCCGTAGAGGCGCATGCGGATGGCCACGTGGCAGTAGCCGTCGGAATAGAGTCATGATGATGCTGATGTTGCCGACGCTTCGTTCTCTGAAAAAACTGAACTGTTCAGACTGTCAGTTCAGCATTTAATGTTTGTGACGTTCGATGGACAGCTGAGTGGGCACATTGGTTGGTGTTCCACTCGGTATGGAGATGTGAGGGGACGCATCCTCTGTGATGCGCTGGGTATTGTGGGGCGCGTCTGTGTGATGTGCCTGATGCTGTAGGGCACGTCCATGTGATGCGCTGTTTGGCTGGCGCATCCGACATGTCCATTAATGACGCGGCTGTCTCGCTCCTCGAGTGCTATAAATAGCCGTTTAGCTGAATTCGAGGCGTCCCGTTCATCCATTTAATGCAAATTTATTGCACAGAATTCGGAGGGTCATCCACTTGGCGCGTGGGTTTGATTTGCCCGGCCTATAAATAGTGGCATGGAGAGAAGGTTTGCTCCTCATTCCCTCACGTACTTCCAACATGAACTTGGATATGTGGGCGCATTCTGTTGACGAAGTGCTCCCGAGGGTGAAGATGAGACGTCGTGTTGTCTTCGATGCACTTGAAGGTGACTGTTACATCCAAAAGACGGAGTCGAGGCTTCTGAGGCAGGCGGAAGGTGCCTGTTGCATCCAAAGATAGGGATGTTCGGGCCTCGTCTCCGTTGTTTCGGAAGAGCCGTAGATCGGAATGGTGGTGCTAGGCTCTCTCTTCCTTCAAAGTGGGTGCCGTCCACTTTGATTGTGTTGAAAGCTCCTTGTGCCATGATTTCGATCACGGTCTTCCTTGGTCTTTGGAAGCTCTTTCGAAGCCTCCCCTGGCCACAGCTTTGCCGTGCTCTTCTCTTCCTTGGTTCCAGCCAGAGGGTTAAATGCTTTGTGTAATCGAAGCACTTATCAGGTGAGCCTGGCTGGAAGAGCGGCACGTAACTGGGCTCTGCTCGGCCAGGTGAGCCTGGTTGGAAGAGTTGCTCATAACTGAGCTGTTGAAGGGATGCACATAACTGAGCTGCTGAAGAGATGGTAGGATGCGCCTGGCTGGAGGCGCATGACATCTGCTGCGCCTAACTGACAGCGCATGATGACTGATGCGCCTATTGGAAGGCGCATGGTGGTTGCTGTGCCTATCTGGAAGGCGCATGGTGACTGCTGTGCCTATCGGAAGGCGCATGGTGGCTGCTGCGCCTATCGGAAGGCGCATGGTGGTTGCTGGCTGTAGATTTAGGATCTTTCTTTTGTAGAAATTCTCCTTTGTACAACCTTTTCTAGCCATGTAATAGACTTTTATATATAAATAAAAAGTCCTTCTTCGAATGGCTTATTTGATTTTGCTGTCTGAGTTCTGGCGCATATAGTGCCTGGCGCATGGGCTTTCTGGCTGTGAAATTCCATGCTTCTACAACCCCATCCCAGAATCCTCAAAACTCTATAAAAACATCCCGGATGAGGTCCAAGAATCCAACGTCACTGAAGGAAGCTCCGTTTGGCGGATGTTTTTCGATGGCGCTTCAAGAACAGGCCCCAAAGGCCAAATCATCGCAGGAGTGGGGGTAGTCTTAGTCTCCCCCGATCAGTTGGTCATCCAGCGTGCTTACTTTCTTTCGAAGCCGTGCTCCAACAATGTTGTCGAGTACAACACACTCATCATGGGACTCCAACTCGCACAACAGCTGGGGGTGGACCATCTGGAAGCCTACGGTGACTCAAAACTTGTCGTGAACCAGATTCGGGGGCAATACAAGGTTTGCCATGAAGATCTGATCCCTTACCATGAAGTTGCATTGAACATCATTTCAACCTTCACCGGGTTCTTCATCGAACACGTACCTCGTCTACAAAACTTAGAGGCTGACGCTCTGGCTGGCCTCGCGGCCTCATTGGCAGCGCCCTTTGGGACTCAATACTATGTCACGGTAACTGGCCGAGACTTGGTTTGTCCTAGAAATAACCTATGCTTGCGAGTGGCTCACACCATGCCGACGAACACTGGTATTAATGTTCGAGACTGGAGGTTCCCGTTCATCGACTTTGCTGTCTACGGAATCCTTCCAGAGGACCCAAAGGAAGCCGTCTCAGTCAAAAGACGCTCTCTTCGATTCTACTACGATACAGCTACCAAAACGCTGTACCGACGCTCCTTCGACGGGCTCCTCCTTCGATGCCTGTCCATAAGAAGCAGCCGAAGCTCTTCATGAAGCTCATGACGGAACTTGCGGAGCTCATCAACCCGGTCCTAAGTTACAGGATCGACTGCGACGTATGGGCTACTACTGGCCAACCATGGCCGCCGACGCTGTTGAATATGCTAAGAAGTGTCACGCATGCCAACTCCATGCAGACTTCATACATACACCGTCTGAACCACTACATCCTACAGTCGCCTCCTGGCCCTTTGAAGCCTGGGGCATGGATATTGTTGGACCAATCACCCCTCCTTCATCAAGTGGACACCGCTTCATCCTGGCCATCACCGATTACTTCTCCAAATGGGCAGAAGCAGTCCCACTGGCGGAAGTAAAGAGCTCCAGGGTGGTCAGCTTTATCAAAGACCATATCATTTACCGTTTTGGAGTACCCCGGCGGATCATTCATGATAATGGTCCTCAGTTTATCAGCCACATTTTTAGCAGGTTCTGTGACAAGAATTGCATTCAAAATGTGGCATCCACCGCCTACAATCCGGCTGCAAACGGGTTAGCAGAGGTGTTCAACAAGACTATCATTAGGCTGCTCAAAAAAGTCGTGTCATCCAACTAACGCGACTGGGACGAAAAGCTTGGCGAATGCCTTTGGGCCTACCGTACAACGGTACGGACCCCAACAGGCAACACACCATTCTCCCTGGTCTACGAGAGCGAAGCGGTACTGCCTCTCGAGATCCAAATACCCTCACTCCGCGTAGCAATAACAAACAAACTCACAGAAGAAGACAATCAACGTCGTCGTCTGCGGGAACTGGAGGCACTCGATGAGAAGCGTCTCCTGGCTCAACAACGCATCGAACTCTACCAAGCCCGTATATCACAGGCTTTCAACAAGAAGGTCAAACAGAGGACTTTCCAAGTTGGCGACCTGGTTTTAGCAGTCAGAAGGCTGATGGTGTTAACTCACAAGACACCAGGAAAGTTCGAGCCCAAGTGGGAAGGACCTTTCATCATTGAGACGGTATACTCAAACGGTGCTTATCGCCTCGCCAAACCCAATGGGGACTTGTTCATGATGCCCATCAACGGCAAGTTCCTAAAGAAGTACTATTCTTGACATCCTTCAGACATGTGCTTCCCCAAAGGGGATCTGTGGGCCCAATCATCGGGGCTCACACACAATCTCCTTCCACAAAACTCATACGCTTCTGGAACCCAGCTGTTCCGTGGCATCCTTCAGTAGAAAGACAACCATGTCCACATCACCTCTGAGTTGTTTCTCTACACCCTATAAAGCGAAATCTTACGCTACGTAAGCCGACGCTACCCTTCATGTTTATCACGTCCACATTACCTCTGAGTAAACATCTCGTACAAACAACCCCTGTGTTGTCGTACATTGATCGCAGAACTTCCACGTCCACATCACCTCTGAGTTGTTCAGCGTATCCCCCAGGATCATTCCTACCACGTCCATAATACCTCTGAGTAGGAAGATTCTATCATTTTGAACCCAATGATTGCCATGTCCACATCACCTCTGAGCAAACATGTTGGTTCCTTCAAACTTATTATCTGTACCTAGAAACCAAGGTGCACAAAAGATAATAGGTCCACATAAATCATCAAGTTCATAATAACAAAAATGAACGCATCACAAAAAAGTTGCGTACTTCTTTATTTTCTAAAAAAAGAGAGAAAGTACAAAACTACACTAACCCATAGCAAGGGTTGCAAAAGAACATAAAAAAAGATAGAAGCTACGGTCCATGAACCTCTCCAGGGTGGGCTGAGAGCTCTCTAACTCGATGTCTTAAGTCGGCTGTACGGGTCTCCACAATCGCCAGGACTCGACGCTCAGCTTCTTGACGCATCAATTCAACAGCCTCAGCGGAAGTTTCGCTCTCATGCTTCTCATCAAGCTGTTGTCGCTGCCGAGCCAAGGCAAGAGTCCGCTGAGTAAAAGTCGCTTCCTCCTACTTGAATACTACGTGTTCAGCCTGAACACGTTCGGCATCTAACTGGAGTCGGGCCCGTTGGTCCTTAAGACGGCACATCTGGGTGTTGATCTCTGCGATGTTAGCATCTAACGCAGCTCGCGTTTCCATCGTCTTCTTCATGGACTGAGACAACTGCTCTACCGCAGCCTCAGTCTCAGCCACCTCGTGCTCCCAAATGCCCACGGTGGCCTGGTAGGAAGACTCGATCTCGGCAATCAGCTTCTCCTTCTCCGCATCTATCAGGACGGAGAGGTCATTTCGCTGGATGCGCTGAAGTTCCGCAAGCCGCTCGTCCAGCGCGATCACCGAAGCCTCCAGAATTTCGGCCATATGGTCGTGGCCTTGGTGAATGCGGATCAGCTCGATACAAGGCATTGCCAGAGCTCTTGCCGTTGCAAAGCTCCCGTTGGCATCCATCACCGCAGATACACCCCTCTGCAGCATTTTGTACACCTCCTCGACGTCATAGCAGGAGTTGGAGGAGCTACTACAGTTAGCGGACCGGAAGAAGATCCGTCAACCTCAACCTGCGAGGCTTGAACCTCGGCATCAATGGGCTCTTCATCAACAGGGGCTGGACTGCTAGCCCGAGGAGCCGAAGGAACAAAGGAAGCCCGCACAGGCGTCGAGATAGTACCCCAAGTAGGAGGGGCAACAGAGGGTTCCACACCCTTACCCTTCTCAAGCCCGGAGGAACCACCGACGTCAACGGCCACCTCTTCTACCCCCAATATCCTATCAACAGCTGGTACCTCCCCTGACAGAATAGGAAGATTATCACTTGTCTCTTGATCCTCCTCAGCGGTCGTGATCGGCAGACGGGTCTCGTCACTAAGTCCCTCTACAGGGACAGAATCTGTCGCTACCTCCTGATCGGTAGCCGCCTCAACTTCCACGGTTGAAGCTGGGGTAAGACTCGGCAATGATATAGCCGACCTCCCCTCATCATGGCAAGGAGGGGAATCAACCCTCTCCTCTGTCCCAACTGTATCTGTTGCCCCCGCAACAGACTCTTGCAGCTCTGGAGCAATGTCATCCAAAGGCGACGAACTCCAATCCACCTCATCATCAGGATGCCTCGAGTCCGGAGGACCCTCAACGTCCAAGGCCTCCACGGCAGACTGTACCTTCCCAAAATTTGTTTCAACCTCAAAAACAGGAGATGCTAAAACCTCCGCAGTAACGTCTTCGGGACCCTCCTCTACGGGAGACATTATCATCGGTGGAATGCGCTCATCAGAAGAACCTGCCACCTCCTTCGGTTTACTAGTACCCGGTTTTGGAACACGGGACTTCTTCTTCGACGATCCCTGCAAGAAGAAAAGCATAAGTCACCACAATGACAAAATGAATCAGAATTACGAAGCACTCCTTACCTCAGCAGGAACTGATCCCGTTGGCGTTACGAGTGGCACTTCGTAACCTTTGCAGTCAACATCTTTCTCGACCTTTTCGATACAGAAGAACCAGCTTCTGTGTCAGCCCGCCTCTTCCCAACGGACGGATCTCTCACTGGGGCTGCAGCAGCAGCCCGATATCCCGCCAATTCTGGTGGACGATATGATCGGGCTACCATCAACATATTCGTCGTGGCCTCCAACTGAGTTCCAATGATAAAACTAGTCTTCCTGTCATAACCAGGAGACGCAGCATTCATAATGCAATACAGCTTGGCGGCCGGATACAGGATCTGCGGCCGAGGGTTGCGGACTGGCATAGTAAAATTAACGCTAGTGCATCCAGCGTTATAATACTGCCAACCCCGGGCTCCATCCAGCAAACTCCCGACGAAGCCCAGACTGCTACTGGGATTCCACAACATTAGCTGGGTATAGCCAAATTGACGAGCAAATCGACTTGGCAGATATGGCTCCAGATAACACTTATTCTGGTTGCGGTAGACCAGGTGAGAAGGCCGGATACTTTGCAACCAACGAAAACTTCATTTCGGCAAAGTGACCGCATCTTCGCCAGAGTCAACTAAATCTTGGTCGGCCTCGAAATCTTTGAAGATCGGGCCAACCTTGACAATCTCCCACCCCTGAAGGTAGGACAAGACTCTCCTGCAAACGGGGACGCCAGTGTATGACCACTTCCTCTTATAGAAGCGGCGGATGAAGGCATCCCCTTCAACATGATCCTCCTCCGGACCGGGACTCATCACGTTCGGATAATGCAAAATCAGCCATCCCATAAGATAATGAAAGGGCAGCTCGGCCCGGGGAAAGTTATCATTGTTACCTTTCTCGTGGATCACATCATCAGCAAAAGACCTCAAACTGCGCAACAAGTTGCACACCATTGCGGGGAGGAGAGCTAAGGGTCGCCCAAAAGCCAACTTCACGGCAGGCAAAATGAGATTCTGATGTACCCTCTCTACGGTACCAGATCCACCTGCAAACACGCAATCCCGGAGCCATATCATCAAGTAGGCTGTCAATACTGCCTTAGATGACATCCGGTGCCCACAGTGCCAGAAGCAGCTATATGCATCCTTGCCGCTCTCATCCGAACGTGGGGTCCTCTCGTCCAGCCGACTTATTTCAGAAGTCACTTCCGCGGGCTTCAGTCCCTGCGGAGTCGCAAACCGGATCCTCGAAGGATCCGTCAAATCCTGCTTAAAGACATAGTCCCTCTAAGCAGTTACATGAGGCTGGGTCTTGCCCTTATCCCTCCGGTGCATCAGATAATGGTGGCTCGTCACCTCTTTGAATACAGCCATCATCTCTGGGTTCTTATCTTCCAGAACCTGGATCTCCTCATTTGATGGGAAATATTCCTCGTACGGCTCCGAGCCCCAAGGAAGCTTAGACACTTCGTACATCTCCTGGAGAGCCAACCCCAACTCTCCCACCGGAGTGAAAAAGCTACCAGTATGGGCATTGAATAATTCCAAGAGCGCAAGGAACATAGGCTTATTGAGATCCACGCCTGCCTGCGTAGCCCGAATAGCGGTTGTCAGCCCGATCTCCTTAAGCTCAACTTTGAACCTTGAAAGCACCCAGGTGGTCAACTCGTCCCACCTCGGAATGTAGTGACACCAAACTTCGACTCTAAAGCCACCTGTCGGGTACATGACCTTCGCTGTCAGCATCCGATTTGCAAAGGTCGGGACACTGAAAGGAAACGTGTCATTCGGGACCTCACTGTAGAGGCTCCCGGGATGCAAGGCTCGGTAACTAAACGAGGAACCGGCTCGTGAAGCAGCCATAGTATCTCGCTGGTTCGAGGTGGCGTCGATCGAAAGGGTACCTCCCAAGGCCCCTCCTTGAGAAGGAGTAAGTTTCCAACTCATCCTTCTCTTCGAAGCTAAACGATAAAAGGTCGTCAGCGGCAACTGGCGGTCAACCTGCCTCATGTATAGAACCATACCTTTGGCAGAAAAGAACCAGTCTTCTTTGATCTTCAGTATCTTCGCTTCAGAAGAGACTAGTCATTCGCCAAACAGAAAGGCAGGTTTTAAGAAAGTCACATCTTCAGATTCAGCAGACTTCAGTTTACCACTCTCCATCATACTCTGGAGGAAAAGTGGCAATTGGTTCTGGATTTGCAGCATTCTCTCCCAGGGTTGGTTCTGTAAGATAGCTTCCTTTGCAGGGTTGATCACCGCTTCATCAAAATTAACTCCCATTTGGCAAAGAGAAGCATTCAGGAGGACCTCATTCAACAAAGGGATCGTCATCGACACTGGCACAACAAAAGTGGAAGTCAGGCAAAAAGACAAAAGGTGTCGAATAGATTGACGCATCGTTAGGGTATAAACCCATGCGCGTCAGCTTCAGCGCATCACCCATGCGCGTCAGCATTGGAGCTTCGGGGCATCATCAAGGCGTGAGCCCATGCGCGTCAGTGAAGGCTTCGGCACATCATCAGGGTATAAAACCCATGCACGTCAGCAAACTAAACCTCGGTGCATGATAAAGGCCTGAGCCTATACACGTCGGCAGGATAAAACCTCAACGCATCAAGGACAGAAGCCCATACGCATCGGCAGCAGAAAGTTAGAGCACATTAGATAGCAAAAGTCGACACCCACCCGTCACCCCGGGGCGAACGTCGGCCGGAGTCGCAATGGTGGCAGGAGCATCCTCATCAGCGAACTCTACCGGCTTCTTTCCCTTAGCACCGCCGCGAGGAGTCTTGGGAGCCATTCTCTCAGAGAAGAAGAAGTTAGGGTTTTGAAGAAGAACTCTAAAGGAGGCAAAAGCACAGAGCAGAAGAACTCTCTCTCTCTCTCTCCATCTCTCGCCTATTTATAGGCCGTGGTCGCACGCGTGAACCGATGACGAGTGATCTCAGCCGTCGCCTCGGGTCCTGTGAAGATAACAGCAGATAAAACCAAAAGATCATCATTAATTTTTTCGGTTACCGAGGCATTATCATATGCATTAACTGAGAAGAGCATGCGCCCGAACAGGCATGCGCCCCAAACAGTCATGTGCCCTAACCTCCATGCTTCTTGTTCAAAGTATTCCAAAACTTATTTAAAAGTTTTGAAAACTTTGAAGGGGGTCTTGTAGAAGCATAGAATTTCACAACCAAGAAAGCCCATGCGCCAGACACTACATGCGCCAGAACTCGGACAAAACACTTCACAGCAAAGTTAATAAGTATAGACATTCGAAGAAGGACTTTTTATTTATATACAAAAGTCTATTACATGTCTAGAAAAGGTTGTACAAAGGATAATTTCTACAAAGAAAAGATCCTAAGTCTACAGCCAGCGGCTACCATGCGCCTCCAGATAGGCTCAGCAGTCACCATGCGTCGCCAGTTAGGCGCAGCAGATACCATGCGCCTCCAAACCAGGCGCATCCCACCATCTCTTCAGCAGCTCGGTTATGTGCATCCAGCTCAGTGCATCCAGCTCAGTTATGTGCATCCCTTCAGCAGCCCAGTTATGTGCCGCTCTTCCAGCCAGGCTCACCTGATAAGTGCTTCGACTAAATAAAGCATTTAACCCTCTGGCTGGAACCAAGGAAGAGAAGAGCACCGCAAATCTGTGGCCAGGAGAGGCTTCGAAAGAGCCTCCAAAGACCAAGGAAGACCGTGATCGAAATACGGCTAAAGGAGCAGCTTTCAACACAACCAGAGTGGGCGACACCCACTTTGAAGGAAGAGAGAGCCTAGCACCGCCATTCCGATCTACGGCTCTTCCGGAACAACGGAGACGAGGCCCGAGCATCCCTATCTTTGGATGCAACAGGCACCTTCCGCCTGCCTCGGAAGCCCTCGACTCCGTCTTTTGGATGTAACAGTCACCTTCAAAAGCATCAATAATGACATGGCGTCTCATCTTCACCCTCGGGAGCACTTCGTCAACAGAGTGCACCCGAATACCCAAGTTCATGTCGGAAGTATGTGAGGAAATGAGAAGCAAACCTTCTCTCTATGCCACTATTTATAGGCCGGGCAGATCAAACCCACGCGCCAAGTGGATGGCTCTCCGGATTCCGTGCAATGAACTCACATTAAATGGATGAACCAGATGCCTCGACTTCAGCCAAACGGCTATTTAAAGGCACTCGAGAAGCGAAACAGCCGCATCATTAAAGACGTATCGGATGTGCCGGCTGGACATCGCATCACACCCCTTCAAACACCAAGTGCCTCCCACAGATGCACCATGTACCAAGCGCATCACAGAGGATGCGCCCCCATACGTCCCCATACGCCTAGTGGAACGTCAATCAACGCGCCCACTCAGCTGTCCATCGAATGTCACCAACATTAAATGCTGAACTGACAGAGTTGGCAGCACGCCTCCCCAAGTCTGAACGGTTGACAGCTTTTGCAGAAAATGAAGCGTCCATAACGTCAGCATCATCATGACTTTACCCCGACGGCTACTGCCACGTGGCCACCCAACCATTCGCATGCGCCTCAAAAACCGTGTGCCTCAGACCCTTCACTGATCCCTAAAGACAGAAGAAGAGTCTCCAGTTGAAGCTTTGCATGCGCCTCAAAAGCCATGCACCCCAGACTGATCTCTGATCCCGAAAGACAGAAGGAAAGTCGCCTGCATGCGCTTCAAAAGCCATGCGCCCAGAATGGTTCGTGACTCCTAAAGGTCACGAGACAAAATCTCATCATGCGCCCAATCCAAGGCGCATCCCACCAAATCATCCCCCCATCAGATCCGAGATCTCCGAGCCAAGAGTCGACGACACGTGTCCTTTGACTCAACTCATCCAAGATTTCAGCAACGGAAAGATCTTCTCCTCTGCTACGTGCCGGCTCACAACAGCAGTATAAAGAATTCAACCCCTCGAGTAGGGCGCATCATCCATGCGCCTCCATCAACAATCTCCACGTGGCGTCCCCACGTACCGGCGCATCCTACATATGCGCACATGAGCAGCCAACCTGCCCAGCTATAAATAGAGGAATCATTTCCTTCTTAGACACAGAGAGATACGAAGGAACATACCACCAGAGAGGCAGATACAGACACTCAACGTCTTCCTCCTCTCAGCAAGCTCCAGCACCCAGAGCAATCTACACCTTCAGAGAACCGATAACCGTCGTCAGCCCGTCAACGGAGTCAATGCATTAACATTCGCTCCATTGGCACTAAGGACCCAGATTAAACAAAAGTGTACTCCTAGGACTACATCTAAGTCCTATATTATAACACTGTTTTATTTGTATTAAGATTTGCAATCAAACAATTTTAATGGCAAACAGTGGATACATCGTCCAGAAAACGAATGTACCCTTAGGTAGCTTGAAGGGTGCAACACATGACAGTGTACTGGAAATGTGCCCTACTCGATGGCAGGCTACAGATCCCAAGGCGTGCCCAGGTAACGGGATTGTCTGTAGCTGGGAGATCTCTTTATGACTAGTGTATTAATCTAGTTATTAGCCTTAGTCCATTTCAGTAGGTACTCCTGACCGCGGTACTCAGGAGTCCCCTCCTAGACATGATGCAAGACAGGACTGGATTATTTGTACAAGCACAATCGCCCACGGTGTCCGGGTTAATTATACAGGTCATGTCATGTCAGGTAGCCGTCGCAACAGCTTATTAAGATATATCATGTCAGGTCTACTTGTCAGGAGTGTGCCACGACGGGCCACTATCATGTCATGTCAGGTTTACTTGTCATGAGTGCACCACTATGGGTCACTGTCGTGTCATGCTAGTTCCTTGCCACACCATGCCATGTACAATTGTCATTTCAATCATGTCAATTAAATCGTGATTTATCAAGTTCAGGAAAAAAGGCGTAAGGATATAAAATGGGCA